>PVHX01001532.1:0-203813 GCA_004024805.1 Geosciurus inauris
AGTCCCACCAGCAATGTTTGAGTGTACCTTTTTCACCACATCCTCGCCAGCACTTATTGTTGCTGGTATTTTGGATAGCTGCCATTCTGACTGGTGTGAGATGGTATCTGAGCGTAGTTTTGATTTGCATTTCTCTAATAGCTAGAGATGATGAACATTTCTTCATATATATATTTATTGATTGTATATCTTCTTCTGAAAGGTTTCTGTTCAGCTCCTTAGCCCATTTATTGATTGGGTTGTTTGTTTTTTTGGTGTTACGTTTTTTGAGTTCTTTATATATCCTGGAGATCAGTGCTCTATCAGATGTGCGTGTGGCAAAAATTTGCTCCCAGAATGTAGGCTCTCTGTTCACTTCATTGATGGTTTCTTTTGCTGAGAAGAAGCTTTTTAGTTTAAGACCATCCCATTTATTGATTCTTGCTTTTATTTCCTGTGCTAAAGGAGGGTTTTGTTTTTTTGTACCAGGGGCACTTAACCACTGAGCCACATCCCCAGCCCTTTTGTGTATCTAATTAGAGACAGGGTCACGTTGAGTTGCTTAGGTCCTCGCTAAGTTGCTGAGGCTGGTTTTGAACTCGTGATCCTCCTGCCTCAGCCTGTCAAGTTGCTGGGATTATAGGCATGCACCACCATGCCAGCTACAATGATTTTTTAAAAAGTATAAATGAGATATGGTATGTAGCAAGTGGTTGGAACACTTAGAACCATGCCTAGAATATACTTTTAAAAGTTATTACTTTGACCAAATTGAAACATTCTATTTTAATGACCTGGAGCAATGCCCAGTGAGCATTCCAAGGCAGGCCTCCACCTTTTGTCCTAATGGAGCAGGAAGTTCCCCTATGAGAACATGTGGATAGGTGTTCGATAAATACTGTCCCTATGAAAACTCGTAGATGTTCGATAACGCTTTTTAGCTGTTCCTAAAGAACTTAGGCATGTAGAAGCCTCAAATTGTTTAAAAAATGCTTTAGACTTCAGGAAGGAGCTTAAGTCAAAACTTGTTAAATTCTTTCTTTTTATCCCTTTTCCCCCTTGTGGTAAGAAACCTTTCTCTGTAAGCGTAGCTAAGTAAAAAATATTGCTACTCACAAATCTTAGTCCTGAGTAAATTTGTCTTGACAAATAAGCAGGGTAGAGAAGATACTGATGCAAACTAAGACTTGGGTTTACTGTAAGAGTGATTGCTATCTTGTCACAGCACTGCTAATCTAAAGGACACATTTCCCTTGTAGGGCACATTCCTAAGGAGAATGCATTGGGAATGTGAGAAGACACATTAACCTTCTGACTAAGGAATGATGAGTCAGATACGAACTGCTTGTCTGTAAGCTTTATTCCTTGCATCTGAAACTGATAATTCTATAGACATTGTGATTTTGAGAATCTGACCTCTCAGAACCCATGCTTGATAAATCCTAGCCATACCTTAGCCACATCCCAGGAATCACCTGACATGCAAATGAACTGCATCTGCCTCACAACCTAGTAGTAAAAACAAACTTTTAAAGATAAAGCCCTCGCCACACCCTACCTTTCATTTTCTGGAGAAATGAGAACTGTGCCCTTAATTTCCTGGTGTTCTGAAAGATCTTGAGATTTCCCATTCAGAATTTACCCTCAAGAAGTATTTCTTGTCATTTTTCTTGGCTTTTAACCTGTCAATAAAGAGTGGGAGAGGAGAGAGTAAAGCAAGTCTTCATGTGAAATGATGTAAATAGATATAAAGATAAAAGTCTTCTGAACCATAAAGATAAAAGGCTCCTGGCTGGGACATTGCCTGGCAAGTTTTGCTCTGGTTCCCTCTGTAGAAACTGATGACAGGCACAAACAGAGCAGTTTCCTGCTGGACTTGTTTAGCTCTGTGTGTCATCATTGGAGGAGAACCAGTGGCTCCCAACAAGGCAGAAATGCAGGGAAGAGAAGGCCTGCAGATAGCTAATAAGCGATGAATTCATTCTGAGATTTAGAAAAGGATTTAATCGAACTGTTCATTATCACTAGCATCATGTAATAGCACCTATTTTCTTTATCATTCCAATAGTTACAAAAATAGAACTATTCTCCCTCTTTCTTACTTAAAAAGTTTGCCATAAAACTTTTTTTTTTTTTTTGGTACTGAGGATTGAACTCGAGGGCACTTGACCACTGAGCCACATTCTCAGCCCTATTTTGTGTTTTATGTAGAGACAGGGTCTCACTGAGTTGCTTAGCGCCTCGCTGTTGCTGAGGCTGGCTTTGAATTCGCGATTCTCCTGTCTCAGCCTCCCAAAGTGCTGGGATTACAGGCGTGCACCACTGCACCCAGCTATAAAACCTTCTTTGTTATAAGATTATCATACTTTGAATCTGAGATCACTCCCATGTTCACTGTAGTAGTATTCACAGTTACCAAGAAATGAGATCAAACTAAGAGCCAGTAAATGGATGGACAACAAAACTATGATATAATTGTATAGTGGAATTTTATTTAGCCTTTAAAGGGATGGAGATTCTACCATTTGCAACAACATAGATGAAGCTGGAAGACATTATGCTATGTGAATTAAGACACACAGGAAAATTCTCCATGATTTGTCATATATGAGGAATCTAAAAATGTGGATAACTGAGAAACAGTGAGTAGAATGGTAATAACATTGTTCCATCCTGGGTTAAGATTGACTCATTGTGTTATCTTGTTCTATAGGACTGGTTAATAAAGAGATGACTGAAATAATTGGAACTCTACTTCAAAAACAGTTTGAACTCTGAGTGGGTTGGAGGAGGGAACATGGCTGGGCAGTGACTGTGGAGTATGGTTCTGTTCTTTTCCCCTTCTCTCTTATTCAGACTATGTTTCCAAATGCAGTTCTAGATGACCTTAATGGCAAGACAAACATTGCAGCAGACCGACCTTTGTAAGAATTGAACCCACCAACGTTTATGGGACAGCTAGGCAGTTGGTTCCATGCTAAGCATAAGTAAAACTAAGTCTACAATTGTGAAGGGAGTAATATGTGGATCCAAGTTGGTTGTTTTCTCTTGTTTTCAGTTTTAAATTGCTTGCTTTCTTTACTCTGTGCTTAGAATTAGCTTGAAGCAATTCTGCCTGAGAGAATCTGAGGCATGGGTGATAACACCCCACATGGTGAACATATTTTTGAAGCTATATCACATTTCAACAAGCATGCTCTTGAATTTTCTTTTTTCTTAATTACTTTCTCCGTTTTTATTTTGTTCAGGGTTTCTCAAGCTTGACACTTGGCATTTATGCTGAATAACTTTTTTGTTGTGGAAGGCTGTCTTGTGCCATCCCCAGAGCCTCTGCACACTAGGTGCCAGTAGCCAACTCACTTGCAGTTGTAAAGACCAAAAATGTCTCCAGACATTTTCAAATATCTTCTGAGGAGCAAAATAATCACCCTTGGTGAGACCTATTGGTGCAGGTGAAAAGAGAAGGGGGCCATAGATTGAGCTCTGGATTTCTATCAAAGTTTGCTGAACAGAATATTAAGAAGCTAGAAATTGTTTTGTAATTAAAAATTTTTTTATTTTTTAATTTTTTTAGAACTACATGACAATAGAGTGTATTTTGACATATTAAACCTAAATGGAGTATAACTTATTCTAATTAGGATCCCACGCTTGCAGTTGCATGTGATGCGGAGTTCCATTGGTCATGTAGAAATTCTAAACTTTGGTGCCTAGCTCATTGTAAGGTACATGATAAATCATGTACTGATGAACACTCAGGTGCTCATGCTTGAGTTATATTTATGAGTCACTTTAAGATAATCTCCATAACGGTGTGACTATCAACTCCTTGCAATCTGAAATGCTTACAGAAGGGACTCCCTTTGGGTCTCTCAAACCAGGAAAAGACCTGAAAGGTTAGCGTCTATAGGAAACTCCTCTGTGTTGCAGTAGAGAAAATGGCTTACATTCAGGTTAATCCACGTGGATAAACTGAATAGTAGTTCCCCCAAAATGTTCCCTGTCTTAATCCTAGGTACTTGTGAATATGTTCCTTTACATAACAGAAGAGAATTCACAGATGTGATTAGGTTTAGAGATTTGAGATGGGGGTATATTTTGGAACTTGTGGGCCCAGTCTAATCTCATGGATCTGTAAAATTTGAGACTCATTCTAGCCTGTGGATCTGGACTATTTTGTGGGGCCATTGTAATCACTGAATCTTTAGGAGGGTGATGTAACCACACAATACAGACTGGAGCAATGTATTTTGAAGATGGAGACAAGCAATGAGCCAGGGATTATAAAACCAGGTGCTAGAAAACGCTAGGAGTGGATTCTGCTCGGAGCCTGCAGAGGGAATGCAGCCCTGGTGACACTGATTTTAGCCTCATAGACTCCTTTCAGACTTCTGACCTCCAGAACTGTGGGGTAATAAATTTGTATAATTTTAAGCCATTCATTTTCCTGGAATTTGTTACAGCAGCCCTATGACACTAATACAATTCAGTTATGTCACTGAAGGAGCATTCAGATTTTTGAAGGAGCAAGTGAACACCAAAGTCAGAATTTTGCCATATTCTTCTTTTCAAGAGCAAAATGAAGCAGTTCTTTTATGGGTAATTGGGTGATAATCTCATGGATGAAAATAATGTTTAAGTCATTTTCTCTTTGTTACTAACGATGTATTTATTCTTGTCACTTTCAGTTTTAACTCAAGCTTAATTTCTTATGTAAAATTTGATTTTGCTGACAAAAAACGATCTGAGCTACATACCATGAGATAACCATCATCTCTGCAGAGCAGGTTTCTCTCTGATCCAGAAATAGCATTTAGGGTATATTTATTTTCATCGTTTCCCCAGTTTTTATTCAAATTTTATGTTGAGGGATAGGTTAGTGAGCTAATAAAGAACATGAAAACATATCATTTTCCCCTTGACTATATTGTAGCTTTATTGTGGTCTGTGAGACACTAAGTGCACAGGATGACTCTATATAAATATTAGGTCATAGTAAACTGCAATAGAAGTGGATCATTGTTCAACTTAAATATTCAGTCCTTGAGTATAAAGAACTCAGAGACTTGCGTATGTTTACGTTTGTTTATATAGTTGTCTGCCCTGCTGTTATTTTTCTTTATTTTGATTTAAATCTAGGAAATTTCTGTGTTGGAATTGGACTTAATCTTATAAACTTGAAATCTAGGTTATCTTCCTTTGTGAATAATCATATCCTTTTTATAGTGTTCATTTCTGGTTTTAGTGCCCAGCTTGCAGATAAATCTGTGTCTATCTGTAAAACATTCTAGGCTTCTTCAGCAGGAAACAAGCAGGTTTTTATATTTGGCTCTAAAGTGGGAACTGTCTGTGTGAAGAAGGACTGTTGTTAATCCACAGGGGGAGGATGAGTGGCATCAGAATTTGGATCTTTTTTGAAGAAGCCTAGATTCACTGTGTGACCATGAACTAATGAATACCAGATACCTCCTATTAATGAGATTTCTGCATTCAACAAAAGCTGGTTGGTTGTTAGCCAGACGTTTTTATAACAAGGAATTCCAAACTTGAGCAGTTTGGAATAGAATATCTTTAGGGTTCATTCCCAGTCCTATGGTTTTGTATTGCTATGGTCAGTGGGCCACATGAGTGGATGAGAAAATGAAAAACAAAAGCCTGCAACTTTGACACAGCCCATAATTATAATTTGTACAACTGTAGGCCCAAGAGAATTTTGAATTTGGGAAAACAAATCACTAATGCCTCGTAATTATATTATGTAATAGATTTGAAGAGCTAATCACTCAACTGGCTATACTTAAAAGGCATTTCAAACTTATAGTATGCTTTCTGTAATATTGTCATCATTATGCTATTTTAAAATAATTGTAACAGGTGAGCATTGCCTTATTGGAAATTTAGATGATAGCTTTTTGTTTCTTAGAACAAAAACCATCTCTTCAGGGAAGTTAGTGAATGGAATTGAACTGCTGTTAGAACCCCTTTTTGGATTCTATTTCTGCAGTGTTAACAGTCCTATTCAGAACTTACCATTTTAAATGGTCACTAGTGTTTCATGTTTTATTATGACTTGTATCTACATTTGATCCATTATATGAGAGTTATTAGGAGATTCTAGCCAGAAGCAACAATCCACACCTGAGAATCAAAATGAGAATATTGAGAGCAATACTCTCCAATAAGACGGAAATAGTGTTTTTCTCAGCACAGAGCTCATAGGTAGTTCACTTTCAGATGGGCAATTTGTCTTATTGAGACCACTTACATTTTTTTGCCAGATTTTTATTCAGGAATGGTAGCAAGCTTTATTCTAAGGAGCTAAGAAACTGTCAGCTTTATGCAAAAAAAAGAATGGATTATAATTCTTTAATTTAGTAACCTCATCTACTAAAACAAAGATGTTCTTGGACCTCTCTACGATGCAACACATTAGGAATGAATTGCCATTTCTTTATGTGACAGGGCTATTTGGGATACTGACCCAGTCATCATCTATACTGGAAGGATGCCATGCTTAGCCTAGCAGTTTGCTGGGCTATTCTCAGAAAAGGAGAATATTCATTGTTCCCATCTGATGATTTTTGTGAAGGGTAGCCGTTCATCGAAGAACTCCTTCAGCTCACACCCGCCTCCTTCAGCAGCTTCCATAGCTACAATTGCTGGTGACATGAGCTCTGGGGAACAGGTCAGGCTGCATTTGACTCAGAGATCTGGAATCTAACTTCTGCCACATCTGCCCTCTGGAATAAAAGTCATGCACACCAAGTTTCTCTGTGGACATGCCTGTTTGAGTTTCTTCTCCAACTCACTCAAAGGACTTCATTGTTTTCCATGACTTAAACCAGCAATTCTCCATCTATTCTTCTGGGGGCACTAGCAGTAATTCTTCTCCACTCTCGTCCCCGGGACTTGATGATATACACATGAGCTAATCTGTTCTTATTTACTGAAGAGGAAGAAAGAGAAGGAGAAAATTAAGTATAGGTTTCAGTACTATACTGTAATTATTATAGTAACAAATTATTGTCTGTGTACCTCATAACTTACTGCAAACAGCCCTAACTCTTCTGCATTAGCCTGCATCTCCAAACAGATTTTCCACCACACCCAACCAAAAGCTTCTGGTCTGGTAACCTCTCAGCTTATTCATTCCTAATTCCACTACTTTTTGGTACAATTCCACTGCTATTTGCTTCTGTCCATCCACCCATAGTCCTCCTCCTCCTCTAAGCCCGCCTTTCCACAGAGCATTTGCTCATGGCAAAATTACCTCTTTCTTCAGAAGTATTATAAAATATTATTATATATAATGCACAAGTGCCCTTGATTTCACCTCTCCAACCATGTATTCTCATGTAAATGTTTCTGTCTTTCTGGCTAGCTTAGCAGAGGCAGAATTTTCAGGTCAGTGAACATACTGTAAATGAATATGATAAAAGTTCATTACATTTTGAATGGATGGATGCGTGGTTGGATGATTGGATGTCAGTCTTTTGCATCAGCAACTGATAAACAGATATTTAAGGAAACAAAGGGATCTTGTCAATTTAAGTATTATAGATGGCATTTTTAATATGTCAATTTTATTTTTTATATATGAATAGCATTTTCTCCCTCAATATCCTATTTTTAGTTGTAACACGCAAACAGAACTCACCAAATTTTTTAAGAAGATAACAGGGTGGGAAAAAGATGTGTTCATTGATGTAGACAAGCCATTTCTTTACCAGGTTTGTTTCTGAGAGAAATATACTTTAATGGAAAGGGGTAGGAAGCCATGTTTTTGAGCCAGTCTTACCGAATATAACTCTACTTTAATGGTGGGCTACTTGAAGTATAGGAAAACTGAATTATAAAAGAATGGCTTTCTTAGCTTTTGGAGGGAAAAAACAGTAAGGAGAATCTGTGATCTCTCAGCATCTGAGAGGGAAGCAAAATGAGAAGTGTTTGCAACTCAAAGAAGCTCAAAAATCACATTTTTAGGTTCCTGGTCCAAGCATAAAAGATTAGAATAACATGCTTTCCTTTAGTTATTGCTTGTCTTGCAATTTTAAAGCCACTTATTTGTATTAATTATGGGCTTATTTCCATTATTCACAAAATTATTCTTTGTCAGAATTTATGGGCATGTAGGGTAATTTTTAGGTATAATTAACTTGTGAATAAAATCTGAAATATTCTCATTATTCTTAATACTTTTAGATACCCGTTTTTGATATGTTGAGAACTTCTCAAGAATATGACAGAGTCCAGCCCTGGCTGGAACTACCAAGAACACAGCATGTCGTGTTGGCAAAAGTAGTGTGTTTCCTTAGTTTTAGGTCCCCAGCATATTTGTGCCCTTCAAATAATTTTCAGAACCATGAATCGTTTTCTGACTTGAATCAGTAACTGAACTAAGGAGAGGTGACCCCAACCAGTTCACGCTCTGTCTCAGCTTTGTATTCTTCAACTTAGAACATGAAACTTTCTGCACCGTAGAAGACTTCCAGGTCTCTTTTGCTTTTCTCCCTGACAGGCTTGCTATTCATTCTCACAACTCCTTGCACCTGGCACTTACATGGTATCCTTATAAACAAGGCCCTTGAGACACAACATGAAAGAGTCAGGAAGGAGTCCAAGCCATCCTCCCAAGATATTCATTAGCAATTACCCTATGTTGAAATACTACCCACATACAAGTTTCTTTATTGGCAAACAGACTTGCTGGATTCTCAAAGGACTTCAAGTTAGCTGTCAGAGATCTTGACATTAAGTGCCAAGGAGATTTAAACTAAGTACTGGTTTCATGGGAATCATACAAGTTGAAAAAAAGCATTTGAATTTACACATGATCTTTCAGAAGTGTCCCTGATAGAGTAATAAATACAACCGTGAGCCACAGACTTGAGCAGTTACTCTGGTAAGAATTTAAAAAGCACCTCTAGGAATGTTTTGGAACATTTATCTCTAAGGATAAAGCCATTATTTGTATTCAGTCATCATGGACTAATTCCTAGTATTATTCATGTTTTTCATCATTGATGACAAAAATGAAAGGAGAAAAAAGTTAAATGCAAACACAACAATCTCAGAGCACATTAGTATTTCATTTGCATTATCTTTATTTGGTTACCTAGTAACCAACTTCAGAATCACCACCCTGAAAAGTACTTATTAAGTACCTATGGTTATAGGTTGTCCTATATGATGTACATTTAAAATGTATTAAGCAAGACAAGTCCATGCTATCTAAAAGTTACTCATTATTTGATAATAAAGCAGTGTAGTATCACCAGTGTTCCCAGATGTGGATGCCTGCCAGAATAGCAAGTATTATTGGATTACCATCATAGTGTCAGGAAAATAATCTATCCACATTAAACACTAAGTAGGCTAACAGCAAGTCATTATTCATCTTGGCTATAACTGAACTTTACCAGAGAGATGCCAGAAAGAAAAAGCAATTTTAATTCACTTAAACTGCCTAGTTTGCTGAAGAAAATCTTATCTTCTAAGCAAAACAGAAAAAAGTACATTCTGCCATAAATGATACATTTTGATTACTCACTTGAAGGAGTAAGAGTTAATACTTCCTTAGTTGATTTCCTCTTATTGAGGAAGCCTAAGTTTAATTCTAAACTAACCCAAAGCATTAGTTGTATTTCACCCCAGTAGAAGATTTCCATAGTGTACAATAGCAGCTTCCTTTAATAATAGCTCTTAAACTAATATATTTCCCATTATTGACTGCCTGGGACTCAGATATCGCCTACACAGTTAATTTGTTAGCCCACTTGCTTAATCACAATCATGACAATTAGGGGCATTCCAGACTTCTGTACAGTATGCACCTATGTGACCATGAGCAGCAGATGTTATTGAGTACCCTTTCTCTCTTTTCTGAAAATCCCTTGTTCTCAAATTTTAAGGAGTTTTTAAAACATGTAGAAAAGAGAAAGAGACTTATGGAAGATTTATCTATTCATTAGGACTAATTCATCTAGAAGTAAGGAAATCAGAGAAAAATTAGAGTGAAGATTCTTATTCTTTCCTTGGTTCTTGAGTCACATTTTGCCCTCACCAGCTAGGATGATAGGAGTGTATAAAGACATTCACTTAACTTTATCGGTGCATAATTGCTAGAATTACAATAAATGTGTATAACCATGACCCGAATCTGAATTACACTGAATGAGTCAGGGAAATAATGATAAGTAATTATAAGGACATGTTTTCAGTGTTCTCAAGGAGGTGAAGAGGGTTTGGATGAAAGTATTCCAGGTCCAGAAAATACGACAGCTGGAATATGAGAATGGGGGATTCTTCATCTTTTCACTGTTGAACAGTTTTTTTACCCAGTTAATAGGGATCATGTAATTCAGCTGAAGGGCTGAAAGAATACTTATATTCTTACAAGATAATACACCAAGTATGCCCCATTTTCTCCTGCAAGTTTACCACAGGAGAACAGGGAAATCTGGGGTTGCCTCTAAGCCTATTTCTTTGTAAAATGAAGATAATACCTTCCCTACATGGTGAGGTGATTAGGAGGATTAAGTGACAAAGCCTTTTAGCGTGTCTACCTGTATGAAGTAGTGTCATGACCCTGTGATTGTAGTCATTTATTACCTTTATAATTTAGAAAAAAGAATTATACTATTTCCTGTTACTATTGCCTATATTAACTTAATAGGCTTTAATTTTTTGAGTGAGTCTTTGCTTATGTATGAGCTTTAAACGTGTGGTATTATTTTTTACATATATATTGCACTTTATATGAGTGTAATAGAAACAGTGATTCTATCTTTTAAGTAATGCCCTTCTCTTGCAAATTTCCAAAGAGAAATAGTAATGTATATATTTATAGCCAAAATTTTCTTCTTGAAACGTTCAATTGTTAGTTTCCATAAAATTGTCTCACCTTTCTACTTGTTGAAATATAGAAATTGTCTGTTTCTTTCTAGAGCAAGAAAATGTATCATAATGTTTTTAATATTTTATTTTTCAGTTATTAATATATTAATGGGGAAGTACAACTTTTAATGTCCACTAACTATTCATTCACTTGGTATTTGCTGAGCTCTAATAGTCACAGATGTAAAATTATCCTCCCCATCAGAAAATTTGATGGCACAGGACCATATTCATTCCACAAGTACTTATTAAGCACCTACTGTGTGTCGCATCTTGTGTGTCCAAGAGTTTGCCCCCTCAGTGGAAGTGATTTATTCAGTATTTATTTCTGGGTTGATTCCCGGAATCATTGCTTTATTTCATGGTGTTCACCAAGTAGGTCAATTGCATTTATTTAAGTAGGAATGTTGCTTGTTTAATAATAAGATGTCTTGTGAGTCAGCAATACATGCCAGCAATTAGAGAAATAAGCATATGAAGCATTTTACAAATAATACTCTTTGGGTTAACACATTTTGCCTTTGGTATTGAGTCTCTTGTCTCATTTTTCTATGCTTTTCCTGCTGATCTAATTGAGTAGGGAATACCCAGTTTAAAAGAAACACTGCTGCCTCAGGAAGTATGTTCAAATGTTTAATTATTTATAAGGCCTCTATTGCTTTCGATTGAATCATAGTTCTACAGAAGATTGTTGATTTTTTTTTTCCCTTTGGCATTATTAGTATTGTTCACTTTTACTTGGTACAGAAATAAATCAGCAGGCTCATAGGGACCTGGAAAATTCTACTTTACCTTGCTTGTATATTTCCAACTAACAGTCTTATCAAAAGTCTGTGGGTGAAAACAGCAATTCTAACAGTGAACATGTTGAGATGTTGCCCTATTAGGTGCTGCAGATAATTACTCATGCAGATATTTCCTTCCACAATGAATCATTCTTTTAAAAAAAAATTCATGGAATGTTTTCAACTGTTCATGTGTGTATATGTACACACACACACGAGAGAGAAGAGAAAGAATAATGAGTCCCCATGCTTTATCCTCTTTTCTCAGTCTTCATACATTTTTAGTTTTATTGGTTTCCTGGGGTATTTTTTAAAAAATTTTTTTTAGTTGTAGATGAATACAATACCTTTATTTATGTTTTATGTGGTGCTGAGTATCGAACCCAGTGCCTCACACCGGCAAGGCAAGCACCCTACCACTGGGCCCCAACTCCAGCCCCTTCCTGGGGTATTTTAAATCAAATCTAATACATGTAATTATATTCATAAGTGTTTCAATGTTATCAATAGCTGATAAGTACTTTTAAAATTATCCCTAATGTTTGATTTTATTGCAAACAATGGTTCAAAAAGTTCTACATATTGTATTTGATTATTATGTCTCTCAAATTGGTTTTAATCTAGAATACCCTTAAATTTTTATTCCATACTACAACTTGACAAAATATGTTCAGTTGTCCTGCAGAATATCACACAGTTTATATTTATCCCTTTTATTTTATATAAACCGGTAGTTAGATCAGAGATTTGGTTAAATTCAAGTTCAAAGTTTGAGGCAAGTGTATTATAGATGGTTCTGTGCCCTTCCAGTTATGTTGTGTATCTGACCATTATGCATTTATTAATGATATATTAGAATTCAATACCTGCCTCCTTTGATGCAGAGGGTTTCAGGAATCTATGCTGGAGGAGCCATAAGTCATATAATTTGCATTTTAGTATTTCAAATCATCAATGATTACTCCAAGGTTATTTTTAATATCATTATTCTACCAGGAAAGAGCAGTTTTAAATGACTTTCTTGTCCCAATATACAACCCTGATAATCAAATATTTTCAATAAAAACAATTCTTTTAAAAATTCATATAAACTGGCTCAACAAACTCTAAAGTATAAAATTAATTCTTTCATTGAAAAGGTTGCTTTTTGGCCCTTAATGCTATGTTGTTGAAACTTTTAATCACAGAGCTAGAGAAGAAAAATACCACCAGGTTGACATGATACTTACTACAGTGATCAACTGTTGAGAGACAGTTGGTCCAGGGAAGTCTGGCAGAACACCAGGTCGGCAAGTGGACTGAGGTCTCTCTTCAGGGAAAGGGTATCTCCCTAAGAATACATTCTTAGAGCTTGCTAAGGAGGGAAACTGGTACAAAAGCTGGTGTTTCCTAAGGGATGAAAATAAATTGCTTGAGGACTTCCGTTCATGAGGTCTTGCTTATTTGTTTGTTTATAGGAAGAAATCTTTCCTGTTTTCTGCTCTGTATGCTGCCTTTATCTTTGGTGGTCGTCACCTAATGAACAAACGGGCGAAGTTTGAACTGAGGAAGCCATTAGTGCTCTGGTCTCTGACCCTTGCAGTCTTCAGGTAGGATTTTTTTTTTTTTATTGTCTAATAACATCTACCCATGTCATCAGACTTGCTAAAAGAAAGCAATAATTGAGCATTTTATTTCATATTTGACTTTTTTTTTTTTTGTATTGAATACATTGTGGACACACAGCCATGTACAGAGAGAAAGCTTTCATTACAACCACATTTGCCATGATATACTCCATCTTTTGTTTTGAGAGTTCTCAGGCCATCTTCTTCCCTGTCCAAATTGATGGTGTGGTATAGTCCAGTTCATCTGTTATGACTAGAAGCAGTGAATCAATTCCGTTTCTTTTGTTGCTTAAATATAAATGAAGGACCAGATGGAAAGCCACACAAGTAAACCGTGGAAGTCTGTTGGAGAGCAGGGTTCAGATGTCATGGCAGTACTGCTACTAGGACTTGATCAAAAGCTGGCACTCGGCCAGGCATCATGGCCAAGCCTGTAATCCCAGTGGCCGGGGAGGCTGAGGCAGGAGGATTGAGTTCAAATCCAATGTCAGCAACTTAACAAGGCCCTAAGCAACTCAGTGAGACCCTGTCTCTAAATAAAACATAAAAAGGGCTCAGGATGTGGTTCAGTGGGTTAAGCGCCACTGGGTTCAATCCCTGGTACCAAAAAAAAGATGGCACTCAGACATAATGACCTGACCCTCCACATTTGTCTGGGTCGGCATCATTACACCAGTGAGTTTCTTGCTCTTTATCCTCAAGAGCATCCTCTACCCTCATTCCCTGAACTGACTCACAGGCAAATGTTTTATGTAGCCAGTTCTTATTTTGTATCTGGCAGAACTCACCATAAGAGACTGTTAGGAAAAGGGCTATCCTCTCCAGGGGCATCTGTCAGCCAACATGCAGACACGTTCCTCTGGAAGCTTGAAGGAGCATTTCCAGTCTTGCAATATTTGGTGATGTAGGCCATCACAAGACTAATTAGCACACAGCTGGTGTCCAAGCAAGTGCCAGAATTTACCTACAGCACTAACAAAAGCACCTGCTCTATTTGTGATTTGCTTGTCAAAACCAGCAAGTATATGACTAGGCGTAGGAAGGGGTAGTGAGGGACTGAGCAGATGGAGGTAGACTACAAAATACAAAACTATCCATTTTAATATTTATGAGTATTCATTTATATTTTTTCATATTGTATATTGACTGTTCTATCACAAGCAAAAATGGATTTTGTCATTAAAAGCCTCATTAGTCTCTTAAGGCTTGTTAAATATGACCAAGCAAGAAGAATGTTTTTCCATGAAACTCATAGGATCTGTACATTTCCATTAGGGTGGATCCCTGCATCTAAAGTACTCATTTGCTCACTGCTGCCAAGCTTACTTTTTATTTCATATGGCATGAGGTTTGATGGACTTGTGACTTGGATCTGTCACTAGAGACTCCTTCCATTTCAATCTGTATCCATTTATGATTCTTTATAATATAAAGAATTTTTTTTGGGGGGGGACCAGGGATTAAACCCAGGAACACTTAACCACTGAGCCACATCCCCAACCCCCCAACCCCCCGCCCCCCTTTTTTTTCAGTTTTTATTTTGAGACAGGGTCTCAATAAGTTGCTGAGGGCCTTGCTAAGTTGCAGAGGCTGGCTTTGAACTTGCAATCCTCCTGCTTGAGCTTTACATGCATGTACCACCAGGCACACCTTCATTTTTATTGACATTCAAGTTTGACCAAGTATGCCAAAGTATTTTGATATTCAAAGGAAAAATTATTTTTATTCTAATGAGGCTTTTCAGCACTTTACCAGTTTTTCAATAATCCTGGCGCCTTTATTATGTTATTTTTTTAAATGTTAACACATATAAGCAGAGAATACAGTGGCTCTCAGGCACTGGTGACCCAGTTTAAAAGATTATTTGTGCTTGACTAATCTTGTTTTATCCACATACCTAACTTCCTCCTTATCCTCAAATAATTTGGAAATAATGTAGGCTGGAGTAATTCTGACTGACATGATACCATGTCTAAAAGATAAGTATTCTTTTTTAAAAATGATATCATTAACTAAGCTAAATTAGTAAGAGTTATGTTTTGTTAGATGTCCACATTTTTTCCTCTGTCTCATAAATGGTTTACTTTTTATAGTTTACTTTTAAAAACCTGGATCAGGGGCTGGGGTTGTGGCTCAGTGGTACAGCACTTGCCTAGTACGTGTGACGCACTGGGTTTGATCCTCAGCACCACATAAAAATAAATAAATAAAATGAAAGTATTGTATCCATCTACAACTAAAAAAAAATTTAAAAAAAAAAAAACCTGGATCAAAATAAGATCTGTACATTTTCATTGGTTTATTGGTTCAATGTGGATGTTTCTTCCCTTAGCACTACCCAGCACCCTCACTTTCCTTCTTATTATCCCTCCTTTGACAACCAGATCGTTCACAGCATAGAATTCCTCCCTTATCTAGGTTTTTGCTTGATTGTGTTCTTCTGTGCCCTGTGTTTTCTACAAGTTGGTAGTTAGATCTGGAAGTTTCATTTTACTCAGGCTTAATATTTCTCAAGACTTTTTCTAAGAAGAAATTTCATTATCTTAAATATGTGTTTTTAATTATCTTGAAGTGCAAATAGTTAATATAGCAAAGGAAAGATAAATGCTTGATTCTTTGCCTGTATATATCAGTTTTTTAAAGATTGATTACCCGCACATGATCAGTAAGGGTTGTTTTCTTAAATATTATGAACTGGTGAATTTATATATTTCTCATATGTTAGTAGTTTTGAGACATTTGATTTTGATATTTTGATCCATTGCTGATTCTTTTCTTTTCTTTTTCCCTCTTTGGTGTTAGGGGAGTACCAGAGATTAAATCCAGGGGTGCTTAACTGCTGAGCCACATTCCTAGCCCTTTTAAGTTTTTATTTTTAGACGCAGTCTCTGTCAGTTGCTGAGGCTGATCTTGAACTTGTGATACTCCTGGCTCAGCCTTGTAAGTCACTGGAATTGCAGGCATGTGCCACTATACCTAGCTCATTGCGTTCATTTTGATGTGGATGGCATGATTGTTTTTCCAAATGGCATGTTGCAGGCCAGGCATGTTGTATAGTCCTTGTCCACATATGGATCAGCCGTTTCTCCAAAGAGCCCTAACTCTCTGGAGTGGGGAGATATTTAGAAATCATTTTCTGAGTACTAAAGGTGGTTGTTTCCAGGCCTTTTCAGAAGCCAGAAATGGAAATTTATGTATTTATTTTTTAAAGAAGTACATTCAGCAGTGGTATTGCTACTTCTAATTCAAATTTAGGATTAGAGAGATTTTTCCTTGACTAACTTTAATTTCTCTTTCTTTTCATGCCAAAAACTCAAGTTCCCAGTGTTAGCTAGTAATCACTCATTTCCTTTATCCTAAACAGCCATTAACAATACATCGTCTTTTTAATCCTGACAAGGTCTCATTTCCTCTTCTCTTTCCTTTCTGTTACCCTGTATATTCAGTAACATAACTCCAAAACAGATTGCAGCTACAGGATAAAAGAACTCTTTCCCTCCTTAGCATATGTGCGCATTGCATGCAGGCGTGTGCGTGCGCGCGCGCGCACACACACACACACACACACACACACACACAATGCATTTTGTCCACTCCCAAGGCATGTATATTATCCCTTATCTTCAGAGGCAACTCAAGTAAAATGATACTTCATCTTGGACCTTATGTCAGAAGTTTCAGTGCCACGCCAGGGTAGCTCTGGGCTCCCCTCCACATAAAACCGCCACACTTCCTTAGCACCAGGGCATCCGCCCAAGCCATAGGGATGTGTTTCTTGATATGGCCACTTCGTCCTCTTTGTTTTTCAGATGTCACAATAAAGTGACACTAAATGAATCACTTGACTCATTTTGAAAAATTTAGACTAATAATAAAAATGGCAATTTCCCATCCTCTAGAACTAAGGTAGAGCTTATAAATTTGAGTCTGTACATCCCACTCTGGTCTGGACAGCCTCAGTTTTATGCCCTGGGTCCCAGTGTAATTATTCATATCTCCCTATTTACACTCCAAAAGTCCCACTTTAAATGATAAAATGGCATTCTATTTATAACCCACTGAGAAACCATGTTGTCTCAATAAAACAAAAAGAAGGAAGAATATCAAGGTCATCTGCCAATTTACTGCTAATTAATCTTTATTTTTAGTGTTGACCTCTTGTCTGAAACAACTTCTCCTATCTACAACCTTTCCAAATATTGGACACATCGTCACTCAAATTTAAAACACAAACCAGAGGCCTTTTTGATATCCTTTTGTTTATCAAATTTATGACATCCTAATGAACATCTTTTAAGTCATTCAGAATATCCACATCACCTTTCCCACCAGTCACCAAGCTGTAAGGATTTTTCTTCAGTATCTTAGGTCACTGTCGACACCTCCCCATCTCCAAGCCTTCCACTCATGGACTCCATCCCTTCCTGTCTGAGGTATTCTAACCACTAATCCAAGGTACTCTACATACCACATCATTTCCCTATTTAAACATTAGCTGAGACTCCTTTGCCAATAGGTCAAAACCTCAATTAGCCATGAAAATTACAATCCATTCCATGTTTCACCCCTGCCCTATGGAAATGTTTTCATCAAGCCAACATGGTATGTCTGGTCATTGCCCCACAAACTTTACCCATTCCTAATTTCACATCTTTGAACACACCGAACCTTCTTCTCTTTCTCCTTACTTCCCCACTTTATTCTCAAAGTGTTAGCCATCACTTAGAATTTCTTCTCTGAAAAGCCTTCTCGGATCATTTCAGTTCATACCTCACCTTCCATGGAACCTTTTGCTCCCTCGCCATGAAGCAGACTTCGACTGCTTTACTGTTATACCTCCCAGGGGACCGTAAGTTCCCTGAGGCAGGAATTTGCTGTTGGGTTCCACACACAGTTCTTGAGTTTATGAATCCAAACCTCATATCCTCACACTCATCAGTTAACTGTCCAGTCACATGTCGTTGATGTTTTCAGTCATTTCACTTTTTCACTCCTTACAGATTTCATATTAGTTGCCTCAGTTTGATCCTTACTTATTGTCACTTAAAACTGAATTGTTCCTGCTGGGAGCTGTGATATCCATTGTGTTTACTGTTATTAGAAATAGTTCTTAGAGTTTTCAGAGTCCTGGGACTTAGAATCAAATTATGTACTTAAAGTGATAAGGCTTCATTACTTACACGCTGCAGTTTCTAACAAAATCTAATCTAATAAAGCAATGATTTTCTTTTACTATTTTCATTTTACTTCTAATGCACAATGGTAGACAGAAGTGGCTTGTATAGTTTTTGTGTGTTTATTTCTTTGTTTTTGTTTTTTGTTGTTTGGGTTTGGGGTTTGGGGTTTGGTTTTTGTCTTGAGATGTGGGCATCACTGACTTTGCAGTGGTTATGTAGGGTGATGGAAGTAGCTAGGAAAGCATGTTCATAAGTTTCAATTATTTGCATTTAACCGAGAGCTGAAGGAGAAATTTTCAAGGCAGCTCAATAAAATTGTTGATAATGGGAAGACATTAGGAATCATTAGCTATTCCGAGTTCTCTTAGGCAAGGGCAGGGATTTGAGTTCTCTGAAAGGATTTAGCTTTAAATTAGACTTTATCCTAGCTTGAATCAAACTGCAAGACAAGACTGCAGAAATCGGGGAAGAAGAATTGGGGGGAAAATCTCATTTCTGTCTTTAAAAGTATAGGTGAAGCTTTAGAGTTTTTTTGATCTTGAATGGGACAGCCTGGCTCAGGAGATTTCACCTTAACTTCTCAAACTGTTTTTTGCCACCTCATACATTTTTGCTGAGACCAGACCCATTTTCATCACACCTAAGAGTGAAGGAATCACACTTGAGTGTTCTCTGATCTGCTGATTGGCACCTCTCGGATATATATGTAATTTTTATTTTCCTTAAAGACATAGATCCTTATTCATAGAACAAAACTGGGTTACAGTTTAAAGTCACTTAAAGTCAAGACAAACGCACATTTTTCTGCTTGGTGTATCTCGTCTTAAATCGGCTATGTCTGTTTCCTTCCATCTTTGCCTAACCTGTGAATATTTCACTGGTCCTCTTCCTGGCCTCCCTTTGTAATACATTCAATATTTCTTCCTTGACTTTGACAGACACATGATGAGATTGAATCTGAAGTTAGTTCAAATGCATTAAAGTCACCTTTTCTTTAGAGTTTCCAGAGAGACTACTTCCTGTGGCCCTGTGTGGAGGAGCTCTATCACTCTCCCCTTTCAGCTCCAGCTCCAGCAACAGGTGTGATTCTTAATAATGCCACAATTCCATATATGACTGGAGGGTAATTCATCTCGCAAGCACTATGTGTTGTGTTATTGGTGTAAGGCACCAATTATGTCTTGGAGTTATGGTTGACAAAAGTATGAATAGAAGATTCTCCTTCTATTTCTTTTTTTTTTTTCCTTCAGTTCTACTGTGCAGGTTTCCATAAATGTAGTAGTTCCATAAATGGTAAATGATTAATGATAAATCTTGCTTCTCAAAAAGAACCCACAAAGAAAATGTCACACTGTTCCATAATGCTCTAAACCTCCACTTCAACACACAAAATATGGCAGTTATATGGAATTATGGTGTCAAAGGTTTGTACTTTATTCTCATTTTACAAATGAAAAGCTTTACTCAGAGAGGTTGGGGAAATTTCTTCACAGTAAAATCCAGACAATAAATCCTACAGCCCATTCTGTTATACAAAGACAGTATACGTTCAACACAATTATCCACTGCAGAACCATATGCCCTCTGAATACCCAAGTACTTCTCCTCCTCCATCATCACCATGGCTATGTTCAGTATGCAGCCTGGAGGTCTTGGGGTAGGAACATTGCCCCTGTGATAATCATGACTCACTGTCTTCATATGACAGGGATACTTTTAAAATAGTGAGCTGCTTAGACCAGAATAAAAGGTAGTTCAACTCCTCAAAGGTTCTTATTGGGCATGGATCTCATGTAATCCACAATGTTAGCAGCTAGTCTTCTGATTTTCTTCTGGTATCTCCAAGAGGGCAGGGGATCTCTTAGAAGTAATTTCCTCTAGGAAATCTAGAAGTTTGGCATTGATCTACATTTCTGAAACTGTCTAGAAAGCAGTTTGAGGCTTATGAGCAGTCTATATATGGTTATTTGGGGCTCACTGAATGTTTTTATACACTACTGCCTCCATACTTGTTCATGAAGGGAAGACTCAACTTTTGTTTCACTATTAATGTTGCCTGTTTAAGCATTTTATACTAAATTAAGCATATGATCACTACCTAATATATTATTTATCAGAGTAAAATTTGCTGGGTAGGTAATTCAAATAATAAAGACATGAGCGGATCTTCTTTCTAGAGGAAAAGAAATCTATTGTAAAAGTTCTGGATAACTTAAACTGTAGTCTCTATTGAAACACTGGTATGTCTAAGTAGTTCCTCCTGTTTCATTTGCTGTTGCTATACCCAGTGCTTTGATACAATTAGTGTTCATTCTTTTTGATTCCCATAAAATAGGCAAGCTGTAATGCCCTAATCATTATGAATAAAATAAGCAATCTTTTGTCTAAGCACAGCTACCAAAAGTCCCTTTTATTAGAAGTATTTTATACTGAACACCAACTGGAAAATAAGAGCTGTTATTTTTTTCAAAAAATTATCTCCTCCTTCATCCAACCAGAAGCCTTAAATTGTTGTTTCTTTGTTTAAAAATGTCAATGTGGTTTAAGTACCTGTATGAACAAGGTAAGGCCAAGCCTCTCTGTTGTGACATTAATGACAGGTGCACATAAAAAAAACTCATTCAAGTATTTTTGCAGAATGAGAAGTGGAGTTAGAGAGCCAGGCCTGGAAACCTTCCAGAAGGTTTTTCTTGTTTCCTGTATTGAATCAAATCCAAAAGTGAGAATAATTACCTTTTAGAGTTGCCAGGTTTTCAGCCCATTCAGATGACTAGGGTGTAGTCAGGGCGGGGTGGGGGGCCCTGAGTCAAGGTGCAAGAATAGTGACTGGATGTAATCCTTATTTCTAAAGGAGTCGTGTCCTCAGAAGCAGTCTATGGCTTGGACTAATGGGGTGCAAAGGAGAAGAACATTTTCCCAAAACCAGTCTAATCAAAACTGCAGAATAGAAAGGAAAAGAAAATCAGACCTATCTACTGCCAGGCTGCCATAGTCATACAGGAGCTGAGGATCTCAGTCAGGCTACCTTGTAATTCTTCAAGACCATTGGAAAAAGAATAGACAGGATGAAACCTCAGTGTTGAATGAGAAGTATTTGATGTTCTGAAAATTTTTCATCTTCCAAAAATTTTTTTAGAATACCTAGATATAAGGCAACCAGGTCCCCTCTATTGATAATACAGAAATAGAAGTTTTTGTCTAAATTTCAAAACCTAAGAACCAGTTTAGGTGATGTATGCCAGATGCCTTACCTCTACTATTTTACTCACATCTACGACACATCTACAAAGAAAATATGGTTATAGGATTTTCATATCATTATCTGGATAAATTTCTTCAATATTTCAAAATAATCAAATATTTCAGAACTTTTATAATTTAATATAAATTTTCCCATAGAAATAAGTGGTAAGTAGGAATGTGGGTTCAGAACCTATATCTCTATATCCATGTAATTTTGTGTTTTAAAACATAATTTTAAGCACAAGAAATAAACACAACTAATAGTTGTGTTTTTGTCATGTCACTTTTTATCATGTCTAACTTCATTTCTTCAAAGGTATCTAATGGCTTTCATTAGGAATATGATTTTTTTTTCTTTTTTTCTTTCTTTTTTTTTGCTTGTTTTGTTTTGAGCCTAGATGGGAAGGAAAACCTTGCAGGTTTTTCAAATTGTGACCTGTGAGCTATTCGCATTAAAACATCTAGGATATTTATTCATTTGGAGCCTCTGGTGGTGGAACCTGGAAATATGCATTTATAACAACCTCTAATTGAAATTTCTATATAATTTTAGAGGCTTGCATGACCCTTTCTCCTTACCTGAGTCCAAAGGCCCCTATGCTAGCTGTCCTTATTGAACAACTGAGGCTGTTGGGAGACATCAGGGCATCGGAAGTCCATGTACAGTGTGCTGCTGTGGAAAGGTATCAGACGGTGGCACTCTGGCCTTCTTGCCCTACTTGCTCCTTACTCATGTGTCATTTATATCGTGTCTCGCGTGGGTTCACTCGACAAGTTGGGGTCCTGTGGGACGAGGGGCACCGAGGGGTCCTCAGGGAGGACGAAATGGGGTCCCAAGGGATGAAGGTATGGGGCCCTTAGGAAGGGCAATATGGGGTCCCACTAGACAAGGTCTGGGGTCCAGAGGATGAAGGTATGGGGTCCTTGAAGGATGATGTGGGGTCCCACTGGACAAGGTATGGGATGGACAGTGACAGAGTCACTCACCCAGACACTGGGGTAAAACTGCTGTGCTGGAGGGAGAGGCAGACCCCTTTATTTCAGTTAGTGCAATAATTTATATAGGGTCCTCGGACCAATCATAGCCCTGAGGTTAGGTTACAGCCAGTAAGATATTGAGCCATGTCAGGTGCGCAGCCAATCCGCATGGGATGAGAAAAGGAGAGGCACTGAAGGCAGCCAATCAGCATTGGGTAAAGGGGAGGGGAAGCACTGAAGGCAGCCAATCAGCATGGGGTAAGGCAAGGGGAGGGGAGGTGTTGAAGGCAGCCAGTCAGCATAGGAGGCGCTGAAGGCTTGGAGAGAGCTCCTATGTTCATGTATTTCTTATTATGCTTCTGACCTTTGTACAGACATGTTTCCAGCATTGTGGACTATTAACTGGATGCTTGCACCTGAGATAACGTCTGTGTTCTAGTAACCTTTCACTTGAGGAAGTTGCTATCTCAGTCAACTTCCTGGTCAGCCTCATGCCATTTCTGCAGACCCCTAAGAGGGCAGGCAGCCTCAGAGCAGCATCTCATCTTGCTCATGACTTCCTGTGAGGGAAAATGCTCTGTGATTCTAGCTTCTACCATCGCAGGTCCCTCCAAACACATGCACTGAGGTTTGCCAAATCTGAGTCCCTGCTTCTTATCAGGCTGCATTGTCTTTGTTAGGGGGTCCATCTTACTTCAGACTCAACATGATCTGAAGTTATAAAAATGTTTTTGCCAATCCTACCAACTCCCCACTATAACTTAATTAATCAATATAATAAGTTAATTATTAAGCCCTTTCCTCTTTATCTCAGTACTTAGCATCATTAACCACCCTGTTGCTCAAGCCAATAACCTTTACTATACTCTTCTTCCTGGCTATATCACACCATCCGTAACAGTGGTGCGATAGTGGTCCACTGCTGGAATACAACACAAATGTGTCTGCTGCTTTCATATCCATTGTTACCATGTACCCACCAACATCTTTAGATATCAGAGATGTGGTATTCTTCCAAATGTTCTCTTTGATTGACTTCTGTCAAAACAAGAATAAATGTGCTTTACTAATATCCATAATGACATATGCTGATTATCAATGTTATGTTCATTGTTATATCTGATGATATAGTCCATTCTCCATATGGCGGCCAGTGTTATCACTGAAACTATGAATAATATCATGTCACTCTCCTACTTAAACCCCACCAACGTGGGTACAGTGCAGTTAGGACAAAATGAGTTTTATTATTATGGCTGTTGGCGTCACTCTTTGGGGGCCCTATAAGATCCTCAAAGGCCCTACAAGCTTTGTTCTGTACTGTATCTCATCACAGCTCTGGCACAGCCAGCCTCCCTTGCCTGTACATCAACCATACCCAGCAACGTGTGCTTTGCAGTTCATCCCTCTACCTGTTAGGCTCTTCTCTATGTTGTGGTAGGACTGGCTCCTTTTCGTTTGTTAGTTACCAAGTCACATGTCACTTCTTCTGAGATGCCTTCTCTTATCACAGCAGACCTCTCTGCTCTCCATCCCTGGTTACTGTCACCTCACCCAGATTTATTAAACCAAAACTATTAAGCTATTTATGTGTATTTGACAGTGTTCCCCATTTATATATGGGTTTGGTAAAAAACAGATTTCTTATTTTCTTAACCTTTGTGTAAGGGTTTGGATGTGAAGTGTCCCCCAAAAGCTCATGTGTGGCACAGTGCAAGGTTTGGAGGAGAAATAATTTTGGGCTAGAGCCTTGATCTGATCAGTGAATTGATCGCTGATGGGATCAATTGAGAGGTAACTGGAGGCAGGTGAGGTGTGGCTAGAGGAGGTGGGAATTGGGGGTCGTGGCTATGGGGTATCTATTTTGTATCTGGAGAGTGGAGTCTCTCCCTATCTCTGCCTTCTGATGGTCTTGTGAGTTGCTACCCTCCACTACACTCTCCTACCGTGATGTTCTGCCTCACCTCGAGCTCTGAGGAATGGAGCCAGCCTTCTATGGACTTAAACCTGAAATTGTGAACTTACAAATTAACTTTTTCTCCCCTACAATTGTTCTGATAGGTCTTTTAGTCACAGCAGTGAAAAAGCTGACTAAAACACCTTGATATTAAATAGCACCTACTAGGTAGGCATAGGATAAGTTTTTCTAAGAGAATAAACCCAGATAGAAACAATGTAATTAAATCAAAGTTTTCTAGGAGACTATCTGTGCCCTTTGGTTTTACTCATAATTAGGTACTAGAGGCTTGTCTCAGTGGTCAGGTGAGATTAATCAGTCCTGATAGTTACATGTAACAGTACCTGAACTGGTTCCTTAATTCGAGATTTCTGTGGAGGTTCAGAGGGTTTGTGGATTCTGGCTGAATCCATGTTCTATGGTGAAAACTTGATGCAGCTTGTCAAGTAATTATATTCAGAGAACAGTTTGTTTGGTCTCATCCTCATCTGTTCTTGAACGTCATAGTATTTTCTTCCCGAGACGTTTATGGTCTTTTTATTAGCACTCATCCCAATTCTTTGTTTTTACTCATAAACAGATTCAGACTGTAGATCAAGTGCTGAGTCATTATCAGGCAATTTCATTAAAGTTTTGTCTGGCAGGTTGCAGGCTGTGACTGTGTGGTCCTGGTGCTCAGTTTCTCTCATCTTGCTGTGTGCTCCATCTCCAAGGTGCAATGCTTCTGTGCAGCACCACTGTGTCTGCTGCAGTTTTGACCAAGTTATGTTTCAGGCTTTTCATCTCTTTATTGTTAGAACCTTTGATTCACTTCAGAGTCATTATAAGTGTTTTTATCAAAGTACATGTCCCTATGTTTGGCTTTTCTGATTTGTCATTTTTTTCCCCCATTAGTATTTTTAAAAGTCATCCACCTAATTGGCATTGTGGAAGTGATTCCTCAGAGTATCAGAGTTTAGAATTGGAGGCATCTAAAGCCTTCTTCCAATGTTCTTTATTTTGATGGTTAAAAAAAAGACGTAACATAAAGTTTACCATCTCAGCCATTCTTCCATGTGTACTTTAGTAGTGGTAAGTATATTCACGTTGTTGTACAGCCAATGTGTAGACCTTCTTCATCTTGTAAAACTTAAACTCTGCATCTGTTAAAAGACAACGCCCCAGTTTCATTTGCCCCCAGCCACTGAAAACCATCTACTTTCTGTATCTATGAAGTTTATTTTAGATCATCAGGTATTTTCTTTGTGTGACTGACTTATTTCACTGAATATTCCATTGTCTGACATATCACATTTTGTTTATTCATTCATCCACCAATGAACATGTGAGTTGCTTCCCTCTTGGCTGTCGTGAATATTGCTACAAGTACATACACATACAGATGATTCTTCATGAGCCTGTTTTCAGTTCTTTTGGATAAACCATATACCCAGAGGTAGAATTGTGAATCATGTGGTGATTCTAGTTTAAAATTTTATTTTAATGAAAACACACGAACTGCCATGCTGTTTTACATAGCTATTACACCATTTTATAGTCCAACAGGGCACAAGAGTTCCATTTTCTTCACATCCTAGCCAACACTATTTATTCATTTATTAGTGACCCTCCTAATTTGCATTGGCCTGACAATGAGTGAGGGTGAGCATCTTTTCATGTTATATATCATGTTTGGAAAAACGTGTATTCAGGTCCATTGTTTATTCTGTAATTGAGTTATCTATTTTTTAAATTGAATTCTAGGCATTCTTTATATGGTCTAGCTACTAACTGTAAAGATTTCACGACCAGGAGAAGATGAATTAAAGCCGCTGGACAAGACTTTATTGGAAATACACGCCCTCGGACCAAACTCCCGTTCACCAGAGCGTGTCTGGAAGAATGGCGCTGTAGATTCCGTGCACAGAGAATTTCAAGAAAACCTGGTCAGAAAGGGGAGGACTTGGGGACAGGAAGAGAAGGCCAGAGTCCTTCCTGGATAGGTCAGGAAAACTCACTGATAGACAGGAGGCGTGTCTACGAGTGACGTCACATCTGGCTTGCAGCTCTGCTTCGCAGCTGCTGACCGGTTTCCCTAATTGGGCATCTTAGACCCTGACCAGACCTAACACTAACTTCTGATCAAATCAATGATTTGCAAAATTTTCCCCGTTTTGCACATTTTCCTCTCACTTTTCTGACTGTGTCCTTTGATATACAGAACTCCTAGATATAAAGTTTTAGATGACATAAGAGACCCAGGTCTCCTAGTGGGTCAGCTCCAGCTCCATCTGCAGGAGACAAAGGGCTAGGGCTCAGCTTGACCTGGGGATCCAGGCCAGTCATGGAAGGAGAGCAATCACAGAGCTTATTCCCTCACTGCCTTTAGGTCTCTGCTCAAATGTCACCATATTGTTGAATTCTATCTCTATCTAAACATAAATTTATTAATTATAGAACTAAACATGTTGCACCCCACTCAACACTCCCTGTCTTCCTTGTCATAATGGGGTATACTGTTTATTACCTGACGTACTGTCTGTCTCTCTCCTTCAAACTCCAAGAAATGTGATTCCCACCTGTTAACTGCTGTCTCCCCAGGACCTAATATCTTATCCACATTCTTTCTAAACTTCCCCAGGTCCCCAAACTACAAGTATTTCCTTCTTCATGCAAAATAGTGCCTCACATGTATAGAGCATTCAGGAAGTATTGGTTGAATTAATGAATAATTCAAACTGACCATTCTCTGTCTGAAATTATTTAGAACCTCTGTAGTTTTAAAGGTTGAAATGTTTCCTAATTCCCAGGAAGAGTAAGAGAGTTTCTGTCTGTCCCTCTTCCAGTTGAATTTTGTCCAATTTTAACATCTAACTGAGAAATAATGGGAAGTCTCTGCAGAGATGGAGAAGAATCAGTATTTGGTAACCTAAAGTTTGGAAGAGTTGTGAGATACTGAGAAAAGAATGGAGCAAGGGAGGGAGCAGGCAGAAAGTGAGGTATGCAAACCAACTATCTGCCCTGGTGAACTAGGCTTTATCTTTTTTTTTCTCCATCAAACATCAATGGAAACTTGCTTCTCTGTAAGAGGAAGAGTCCTAAAGCATCAAGCCCATCCTTTTTACTAGGTGGCTGGGAAGTCAAGGGCAGAGATAGAGGGAATTTCCCTTTCTCTCTATGCTTATGTTC
Source organism: Geosciurus inauris (assembly GCA_004024805.1). Lineage (NCBI taxonomy): Eukaryota > Metazoa > Chordata > Mammalia > Rodentia > Sciuridae > Geosciurus > Geosciurus inauris. Next base: position 27,791 of record PVHX01001532.1, read on the forward strand.
AATAGTAAAGAGGGTGAAGATATTCTCCCCAAAGGAAATTTACAAAAGCCTTGGAGTTCATCTGTACATGGAGATCTGGGAAACAAGAAAAGGCAAAATCCCCAGACTTTTGGAAACCTTTGTGTTACCTAACCCAACTGATAGTCATAAATGTCCTAGCTCACAGATGCCCATTGAGTCCTGATTTGCAGGTGCCTAAGGGCCCTGGGCAATACTATAGGCACAACTCACTTGAAGACTTTTCCCTCGAAGACATTTGTAAAAGCACACTCAATGACATTTTAAGCTTTTTCTACCTTGAGAGTTAAAATGAAACAACTTTGTGGAAAGAAAAGGAAGCTCTGGGGTAGGGTGATAGCATGCTGGGCCAGGGCTGCTGTCCAAAGTGCACCAACAATCAGTTAGAGGTATGGTTTTTTACCAAGACATAAGGTAGAAAGAGATCATCTTGAAAGTTTCGAGGATTATGGCATTGAAATCTAACTGACCTTAAAAAATAAAATGCATGAGGAGAAGAGAAAAGCACAGAAATAGCTGAAGTACATGGGAAAGTTTAAGTATGTTCCTAACTCTTAAAAAAGGAATAGACCAGAATAAATTTTTCTACATATTTATGTTGTGATTTTCATTTTCAAAAAGAATTTGCGATTAAATTTAAGCCGTGAATTCTTATTGCATTCTTACACAGGACAATGGAAGACTTTGAGATTCAGTAGAGTAAAAGTTATCAAACTTAAGTTCAAATAAAAAGAAGTTCCTGAAATGGAGGTGAGAGGGTGCCAGAGATTGTTTGGACATTCGCAAGTGTCAAAGTAGCCATGTCAGCATCTTGGAGATAGTAAGATAGCAGAATCTGAAGTGTACACAAGCTCAGAGATAAAAGTGCTACAGGTGAGGAGCAGGTGAACTCTGCCACACAGTCACTGCCAGCTATTGCCAGGGTGGCACATTTGAAGGGTGACCCATCTGAGCACCATCCATAAATGTTTTGCAATTGAAGAACTTAATAGCGACTTTCACATTGGAGATAAATTCCTATGGTTCCTAAAAATAAAAATGAAAAAAATTATAAAAGTTTTTACAGGTGCCACTTCTATTTTTTCTATAAGCCTGCAGACTCACTCAGTGAGGAGGCAGACAGAGCACAATTAGGCATTTATCCTTAAGAAATATTTAAAAGGATATTTAATATCCATTAAATTGACCTTCTTTGGTATGCCATATGGTAGTATTAGTTACTGTGAAGAACAATGAAATTTTCAGAAAAAATAGCAAATGTGCTGCTTTCAAAGGTGGTGAAGATCTAATGAGTCTTCCATTTGATAAGGAGGAAACTATATATATGAAAAAGTAGAAACATAATGACATGTATTCCTTTCTTATAGTCATAACTTAAGCTCAAAGAAGGTTATGGCTGGATTTATAAAGGACATTTTCAGTCCCCTCATCTTAAGGGTGTGGCAAATTGAGGATCAGAATGACTTTTTCTCCTTCCTTCTTTCTTTCCTTCTTTCCTTCCTTCCTTTCTTTCATCTTTCTTTGTTGTCTTGCTTGGTTAATTGAATTAGGTTGAGAGACTATACAAATAATGTTAGGTATCATGATTCAAGTACTCTTTCAATGAAATTGTCATAAATCATCCCTCGGGGAAAAAACTTGATTTCTTCATGCAATTTTGAAACCTAATTAAGTCTGTTTGGTGGAGATAACCAAGGAAAGCTGTTAGTCTTGGCACTGGACTTGTTAGTGTTCTCATAATCTGGTATTGGTCCGAAAAAAGATGAAGAGTTTCCCCAAAAGGAAACAGGTTTTTCTGTAGAAACAAGATGACTAACGACATTTGTGATCCTAGTGAATTTTTTTGGCTTTGACATTAATGTTTATTGTGTCCACATTTATTTCAGATTTGTTTTAGCTCCCAAAACTTTCAATTTTTTCCCATACTTACAGTAACTAATGGTAGTACTTTATTTCTTTGTTCCCATTACAAAATCCAGAAGCCAGCACATGGTCTTTTTCATATGAAGTTGAAAGTCAGAATTCTTTCGGCATGACCCTCCTCAGGAAAGTATTAAGACAGCATCTTGTCAGTGGTTGAGTGAAGAAGATAAGATAAAGGAAGAAAGCACACCCACCAATAGACATTAACTTTGTGAAATTTAGCAGAACTCAAAGGCTTAAAATTTAGGGAGAAGGGTTTTCATCTAGGACGGCAATGATTCCTAGGTAGGCAGCTTTCTTCACCAGTTACCTGAGGAACCACCTCTTCCGCAGGTTCATGGGGCAGGGGGAGGAGATGCTCAGGGCAGTGGGCAGGAAGGCAGCTCTTGGAGGGTAAGGTCTCCAAGAGGTTCATAACCTACACAGGACCTGTCTGAGCTCCCAAAGTCAAGGTTGGGCCCAGATGGTATGAGATAGGTTCTGGGCTTTGAAATTGTTTCAGTACTTTGAGGTGATTGTCCTGTCCAGCCAGGCTGAGGACCATGCCCCTAGATGACAGCCTGCTGAGAAGCTTTGAGGAGTAGCTCACAGGTCAAGGCACGCATTTAGCTATAGACGGAGAAGTTTGCTACACAGAAACTGTGAGTCCCTGGGTCAGTTCACCACCCTATCTTGGCTTATTTCTTCATCTATAAAACAAGGATAATGGTGCACAATGAAGTTGTGGCAAGATACAAATTTAATCATCTTTTAACTCAATGATATTTAAATGTGAAGAACTCTGCAGTCATCTGGCACACCCCTCCTACAGTGTCAAATACTCAAGCCAGAATTGAAGCTGGCAGCCTCAGATGAGTCTGAGAGTTGAAGTAGACAGTGGCCACCTTTTACTTCTAGACCTGATGGGGCCAAAGCAGCCATTGATGTCAAGGGGATGAAATTCCACTTGTTTTTTGAAATAGTGTACAATCTTAATCAGGATCTCAAACCAACACTTTGGCAATTCTATAGCCAAATGGGCCATTTCTGCGAATGGTCTTCCATCATGAGCAACTGACCTAAATCTGTCTATGCCTTGTCACCCCCATCTTCGTAAGAGAGGTTTTTATCATGTTGGTCTTTCAAACTTGGCCCCAGTGTTTCTTTGACCTGCCAGGTATCTGGAACAAGTGGGTTATTTCCAAGTTGTACATTCCAGACGCAAGGACTGTGCTCAGCAGTGTCTGACCTGTCAGATTGCTGAAAAGCCAAGGAGTGATTATCTACGTCATATTTAAACTATTAAGGCTTTCTTTTTTTATTGAAAAAACATAGTAAGGTTTATAAGTAGTTATGGTTTGGATATGAGATGTCCTCCAAAAAACTTATGTGTTAATGAGGAATGCTCAGAGGTGAAGTGATTAGATTATAAGAGCTCTAACATCAGTGGATCAATCCACTTGATGGATTAATAATTTGAATGGATTACTGGTGTCAACTGTTACAGGTGGGGCATGGTTAGAAGAAGTAGGTCATTGGGGGCTTACCCTGCAAGATCATATTTTATTATACCCCTGGCTTCTTGCATGTGCATGTTTCTCTTTCGTGAGCTGAGCAGCTTTCTTCTGCCATGAATGCTGTGATGTTCTTCCTCACCTCACACCCATAGCGGTGGAACCAGCCAACCATGAACTGAACTTCTGCAATCATGGGCCCCAAACAAACTTTTCCTCCTCTTATGTTGTTCTTGTCAGGCATTTTGATCACAGCAATGCAAAGCTGACTTACAGGGAATAAAACTGATAAAGTGGATCAAAGTCAGACCATCCTCTCAAACCTTTAATCAGAACATTTGTTTAAGATAGATGTCTTCTAACTTACCAGGGGGGTTGGTGGTGAGTGGAGAGAGCAATCAGGGCATGCCTACCTACCTTCCACTCATTTGTCAGGAGAACTGACATGAAGGTAGCTTCTCTGTGCTTCAAGACTTTCCTCACTTCCTACTTCTTCAACAAGCCTTCGATACCGGGAAACTCTGCACTGCAACATGTAACCTCTAATTAGTCTGGAGTTCATGAACATCATTATACACTATGTGACAGTCATTTTTAGGTGTCATTACAAAAAAATGCAGTGGAAGCTACTTCATGACTCAGAGTTTACATGTTATTTCTCCAAAAAAGCCTTATCTATACTTCCAATTCCAAACTGTGTTGGACTTTTCTACCCCATACTTTCTTATCATCCATCTCAGTTTTTAGTTATTATTTTCCATTCTTTTTCATGGTTGCTGACTCTCTTAATTCCCCTGTAGACTAATCCTCCATCTAAGATCTCAAAGAAAAGAGTTTATGTTTAAGTAACGTTCAGGCTTTTAAGGTATCATTTTTAAACAATTTTTTTAAGAAGTCCAAAGGATAGTTTGATATTAGCTATCAACTTAATATATGACTCATTATAAATGTTAGAAATAAGAATTTAAGATTGGTATTCTAATAACTTCTGGGAAAAGGTAATGCATTGATACGGTACAACAGTATCTTCTAGTAACCAACGCCAAAAGTTGGAAGGGGTTTCCTCCATAAATATTTTTATAATGATTATAATACATGTATACGTGACCTATATGGAATGTACACAAGTTGAGTGATATCATCTGGACAGTCTGCTCCATATGTTTTTCACTTATGTCTTGGCACGTTTTATGTCTGTATCCAGTGCCCATCTACCTGGAATATCTTATAGCTGTATTGTGTTCATTATTATTTATTTGACTATTCTCATGTCAGTGGACATTTAGATCATGTTCTATTATGTTTAGATTAGGTTTTGATATTATAAAACACAGAACTTGGTATACTTCTGCAAATTTTTCAAAAGGGTTATATTACACTGATGAGATTCATAGGCCCAAATATGTACATAGTTTCAATCATGATCTATGTGTAATATGCCATTTTAGCTTCATGTTTCTTTTTTTTTTTTTGGTACCAGGGATTGAACTCAGGGGTATTTGACCACTGAGCCACATCCCCAGCCCAATTTTGTGTTTTATTTAGAGACAGGGTCTCACTGAGTTACTTAGCACCTTGCCATTCCTGAGGCTGCCTTTGAACTCACAATTCTGTCTCAGTCTCCTAAAGTCCTGGGATTACAGGTGCGCGGCTAGCTTCGTGTTTCTTGATCTACAAGATAATTGGGAGATTTTTAAGCTTTCTGATTAAAGAACCAAAGCAAGATAAATAAGTCAAACCTAGAAATGATACTCAGTAGTAAGAGGTAAATGAAATTATATACTCTGTATAATTAATGCAGGAGTAAATTATTAGAAAAACTATTACATGTATCCCATTTAACTGTTGAATTTTTAGGTTAAAAATTCATACTTTGATGCTTATTATGTTAGTATTGAAAAATGTGCTTTTAGCAAAGTCTAAACATTAAACCAAACTAAAGCAGACATTCTCTACTGAGGATGCTGTCATCAGGGGTAGAGAGGGTTTAGAATTTGGGTTGCATGCTGTCAGTAGAGACATGATATTGACGTGGAGACACCATGATTCTATATCATAGGCACTATGGCACTGTATCACCTCCTAAGCCTGAAGTCATTACATTGAATGTTGGGTTTATTAATTTCTTTAAGCCTGTTCTGGGATCATTGGGTAGTCTTTCTACTCTGAAAACTGTTGAGTCTAAGACCAATGGCAGTTCAAATATTGTCATCAGAGACATCAGTGTCCGCTTCTAGTTTATAGAGAATTGCTACTGTTAGATTAGCAGTTGCCGTATTTTAACAACCAACAATAGCTCACACTTTTTTTTTTCCTCATTGTAGGACATAGTTGTGATAAAACATTTTCATTGCCCAATCCTGGAAGTAATTGCACCTTTGGCTAAGTTAATAGGGTGGAGATGGGGGTGGTTGGCACTTTAAAATAAAAGGTTCTTAGGAGCCTTGTTTGAATTCCAAAATATCCCACATTTAGGTCAATCAGGAAGTGATATAAAAGTGGTTTTATCAACCATTGGTGTTCGTGTGGAAATAATCGAAAGTATTGATGATTTATACCCAAGGCTTTTTCTTCTTAGAGCAGAATACTGGAATCCTTAGAGTTATTACTGACATATCCCATTTTGGCTTCCAAACAGCAATAAAACTGGAAGGCTACAATAAAGAATTATGTAGTCTTTTCTCAAATAGATAAATAAGAAAACCTTATCAAGCTTGAGTTTAAGGAAGATTAGTGGTATTTCTTACACTTCTTTAAAAAAGATCCCAATATTACAGCTGTCAAAGAAAATAATACAAGCCGAAGATGAAAACCTACCTTCTAAACTTTCATTGTAAATGTCTCAACATGTTTATGTGTATATCCAGAGAATTTCACTTCTACACACATTTTGTCAGTTCCACTAATTGTTCCTATTGTTTTATTTTAGTTGTTTTTATTTTTATTTACACATGCACACATGCACCTACATATTTTTCTTGTCTCCTGCAATAGGCTGTAGAGATTCTCTGACCTACCAGTGAGTACTGTGATAGCTAATATTTAATCAGTGTTGATTAAGTAGGTGTTATTTCAACAAATGACTCAGTATTTCTCCACCAGTCCTAATGCCAGTTTGTTATCTAAGAACTGCTGGATTAGTGTTGTATATCAGCTCTACACTAAAAATTTCCCTAGTAAAGCCTTATACCTAGTACCATTGTGATTGTTTATTCAGTGTATCAGTTGTTATTTAAATAGGTTTTTTACATATGGCTCACAGGGACCATGTAAACAAGCAGGAGTTTCCATCCTCATATCAGATAAAGTGGACTTCAAACCAAAACTGATGAAAAGGGATAAAGGACATTTCACACTTCTTAAGGGAATCACACATCAACAAGACATAACAATCATAAATATCTATGCCCCAAACAATGGGGCATCTACATATATCAAACAAATCCTTCTCAACTACAAGAATCAAATAGATCACAGCACAATAATACTTGGTGACTTTAACACAGCTCTCCCACCACTGGATGGATCTTCCAAACAAAAACTAAACAAAGAAACCATAGAACTCAATCAAACAAGCAATAATTTAGACTTAACAGATACATAGAGTATTCCATCCATTAACAAGCGAATACACTTCTCAGCAGCACATGAATCCTTCTCCAAAACAGATCATATGTTATGTCACAAAGCCAGTCTTAGCAAATACAAAAAAATAGAGATACTACTCTGCATCCTATCTGACCACAATGGAGTAAAATCAGAAATCAATGACAGAATAAAAATAGAAATTATTCCAACACCTGAAAACTAAATAATATGCTATCAAATGATGCATGGATAACAGAAGACATCAAGGAAGAGATAAAAAAATTCTTAGAGGTAAATGAAAACTCTGATACAACATATCAAAATCTCTGGGACACCATGAAGGCAGTGCTAACAGGAAAGTTCATTGCATTAAGCTCATTTATTAAAAGAAGTAAAAGTCAACGAGTAAATGAATTGACTCTTTATCTCAAAGTCCTAGAAAAAGAAGAACAAACCAACACCAAAAGATGTAGAAGACAGGAAATAATTAAAATCAGGTCTGAAATCAACGAAATTGAAACAAAAGAAGCAATTCAAAAAATTGACAAAACAAAAGGCTGGGTTTTTGAAAAAATAAACAAAATTGACAAAGACTTAGCCACCCTAATGAAAAGAAGGAGAGAGAAAACCCAAATTACTAAAATTCATGATGAAAAAGGAAATATCACGACAGACACTACTGAAATACAGAGGATAATTAGAAACTATTTTGAAAATTTATACTCCAGTAAAATAGAAAACCCTGAAGACACCAACAAATTTCTAGAGGCATATGACCTAACCAAACTGAACCAAGAGGACATACACAACTGAAACAGATCAATTTCAAATAAGGAAATAGAAGATGCCATCGAGAGCCCAGGTCCAGATGGATTCTCAGCCGAGTTCTATAAGACCTACAAAGAAGAATTAATACCAGTACTCCTCAAACTATGTCATGAAATACAAAAGGAAGGAACCCTTCCAAACTCATTCTATGAGGCAAGTATCACCTTGATTCCAAACCCAGACAGAGACACATCAAAGAAAGAAAATTCAGACCAATATCCCTGATGAACATAGATGCAATAATTCGCAATAAAATTTTGGCAAATCACATACAAAAAAATATCAAAAAAAGTGGGGTTCATTCCAGGGATGCAAGGTTGGTTCAACATATGGAAATCAATTAACATAATCCATCACATCAATAGACTTAAAAGAGTCATATGATTTTATCAATCAATGCAGAGAAAGCATTTGACAAAATACAGCACCCTTTTATGTTCAAAACACTAGAAAAACTAGGGGTGGTAGGAACATACCTCAACTTTGTGAAAGCTATCTATGCTAAACCCAAGGCCAGCATCATCCTAAATGGAGAAAAATTGGAAGCATTCCCTCTAAAAACAGGAACAAGAAAGGGATGCCCTCTTTCACCACTGCTATTCAACATAGTCCTTGAAACACTAGCCAGAGCAATTAGACAGATGAAAGAAATTAAAGGGATATGAATAGGAAAAGAAGAACTCAAATAACTATCATTATTTACAGATGACATGATTCTATACTTAGAGGATCCAAAAAATTCTACCAGAAAACTTCTAGAATTAGTAAATGAATTCAGCAAAGTAGCAGGATATAAAATCAACACCCATAAATCAATTGCACTTCTATACATCAGTGATAAACCCTCTGAAAGAGAAATTAGGAAAATTATCCCATTTACAATAGCCTCAAAAAAATAAAATAAAATACTTGGGAATCAATTTAACAAGAGGTGAAAGACCTCTACAATGCAAACTACAAGACACTAAAGAAAGCAATTGAAGAAGATCTTAGAAGATGGAAAAATCTCCCATGCTCCTGGATAGGCAGAATCAATATTGTCAAAATGGCCATACTTCCCAAAGCACTGTATAGATTCAATGCAATCCCAATTACAATCCCAACATCATTCCTTATAGAAATAGAAAAAGCAATCATGAAATTCATTTGGAAGAATAAGAGACCCAGAATAGCCAAAGCAATTCTTAGCAAGAAGAGTGAAGCAGAAGGCATCACAATACCAGATCTTAAATTATGCTATAAAGCTGTATTAACAAAAATGGCATGGTACTGGCACCAAAATAGACATGTAGACCAATGGTATAGAATAGAAGACACAGAGACAAACCCACTCAAATACAGTTATCTTATACTAGGCAAAGGAGCCAAACACGTACACTGAAGAAAAGATAGCCTCTTCAACAAATGGTGCTGGGAAAACTGGAAATTCATATGCAGCAAAATGAAACTAAACCCCTATCTCTCACCATGCACAAAATTCAACTCAAAATGGATCAAGGGCCTGGGAATTAGACCAGAGACCCTATGCCTAAGAGAAGAAAAAAATAGGCCCAAATCTTCATCATGTCGGATTAGGAACTTACTTCCTTAACAAGACTCCTATAGTGCAAGAAGTAAAATCAAGAATTAATAAGTGGGACGGATTCACACTAAAAAGCTTCTTCTCAGCAAAAGAAACAATGAAGTGAACAGAGAGCCAACATTCTAGGAACAAATTTTGCCACACACACATCTGATAGAGCACTAATCTCCAGGGTATATAAAGAACTCAAAAAACTTGACACCAAAAAAAACAACCCAATCAAATGGGACAAGGAGTGAACAGAAACTTCTCAGAAGATATACAGAAATGCATTTGCATTGATTTCAAAACTAAGATTTTATCTCACGCCAGTCAGAATGGCAATTATCAAGAATACAAACAACAATAAGTGTTAGCAAGGTTATGAGGGAAAAGGCACACTCACACATTGCTAGTGGGACTGCAAATTGGTACAACAAATCTGGAAAGTAATATGGAGATTCCTTAGAAAACTTGGAATGGAACCACCATTTGACCCAGCTATCCCACTTCTGTACCCAGAAGACTTAAAAACACCATACTACAGTGATGCAGCCACTTCAATGTTTATAGCAGCTCAATTCACAATAGCTAAACTGTGGAACCAACCTAGATGCCCTTTGATAGATGAATGGATAAAGAAACTGTGGTATATATACACAATGGAATATTACTCAGCAGTAAAAGAGAATAAAATTATGGCATTTTCAGGTAAAGGGATGGAGTTGGAGAATATCATGCTAAGTGAAGTAAGCCAATCTCAAAAAACCAAATGCTGAATGTTCTTTCTGATAAGTGGATGCTGATCCATAATGTGGGGAAGGACACGGGAAGAATGCAGGAAATTTGGTCAAAGGGGAGGAATCGGGGAGGGGGCATGGGGACAGTAAAGATGGTGAAATATGATGGACATCATAGCCCTAGCTTTATGTATGACTGCATGTATGTTGTGATTCTACATCACATACAACCAGAGAAATGAAAAGTTGTGCTCCATCTTTGTACAATGAATCAAAATGCACTCTATCATGTATACCTAAGTAGAATAAATAAATAAATAAAATTATAAAAAAGAATAAATAGGGTTTTTAAAAAATTGCTAATCTAATACTTGTTAATTTTTTTTAAATATTTTTTTTAATTATAGATGGACACAATGTCTTTATTTTATTGCCTTGTATGTGGTGCTGAGGATCGAACTCAGGGCCTCACACATGCAAGGCAAGCGCTCTACCGCTGAGCTACAATCCCAGCCCTAATACTTGTTATTTTAAAACAGTCAAACAATGCAGAAAATAAATACCTGTAGTGCAAAACAGAAGTTTCCCTCCCTGACATAGACCTCTCCCTCCCTAGGTAGGTATCCCAATGGGTATGCCTGGTACCCACGCATGGCGAATGGCTAATGATGAGGAAACTGGGCTGCTTCTGGATGAAAAGTCCAGAGCAGTGGCACCTCAGTGAATCAGGGCTGTGATCTCCCCTTATCTCCTTATGGCATTGGGCCTAATGTTGCTGAAGGGGAGCAGAGACACCACTGCTCCCGTCACTGAGCCCTCTGATACCCCTTTACTGTTATAGAAACTTGAGTTTGACCTGAAAGCTAAGAAAAGGCATGTGTTACAGTAGTCATCTGCCCTTGTTAATAAGCACAGTGGCCTAACACTTAGCTTGTCTAGAGCTCTAGGTGTAGAATAATCTTGGTGATCCCAACAGCCTCTCCTTTGAGACATAATGTGAAAAAAATGTTCAAAGTTGGTGAATGACTAGCTTTTGTGGAGATGGGAGTTGGTATCAAGATAGGAGACCTGGGGCAGTCAGCCAGGTGTGGAGCTACCTGCACACCCCTGGGCTGAAGGGTTCCCTGGTCTGTGCTCTTGAGCAAAGTTCCTGATGTACACTGTGTGGGGAGCACGTTGTATGGGCCTCAGGAAACCTCCCAGAGGGGCTGGAGGAGAACACTGGCTGCCAGCTGCTCCTCTGGAGTCTCGAGCAAGAGCCTAAACTCAGACCACGAGTGTCGGTAGAAAGTTTCTTTGTAAAAAGACTAGTGATGCATCTACCAATGAGTGGAAAGTGACTGGCAGGTCAGGCAGGAGGTAAGAGACCGTGTAAATGGGAGTGCACCACACAGTAGTATTGACCATGTCAACCCACCAGGAGTAAACCTAGCAGTGTTGAGGGTGGGGGGAATCGTGTGTGTGTGTGTGTGTGTGTGTGTGTGTGGTGTGTGTGTGTGTGTGAATTCTCATAGCGATTGGAACAATATGGAAAGGTATGGGACAAATCAAATTCTCTAAATCAGTTTTCTTGATGTTGATTAAGCAATAATACGCCTTACCCTCTTTTTTCCCCATATACATATTTTAATGAGCTCCTTTTAGATAGGGTAGTTAGAGAAGGACTCTGAAAAGTTGACTTTGTTTATTATAACATTATTTTTATTTATTAATTTGTATGTGGTGCTGAGGATGGGACCTAGTGCTTCACCCACGCTAGGCAAGCGCTCTGCCACTGAGCCACAACCCAGCCCTACCCCCTCATATTTTTTAACTGATGCATTATAGTTGTACACAATGGTGGGATCTGTTGTTACATATGCATATATGCACGCAGTATATCAATATAATTTGGTCAATATCATTATCCAGTATTTCCCCTTTCCGTTCCTGCCTCCCACCCCCTGGTCCCTTTCCTCTATTCTACCAATCTCCCTTCGGTTTTCATGAGATCCTCCTCTCCATCTTTCTCTTCCTTTTTCCTCTCTAGTTTCCATATGAGAGAAAACATCTTGATCTTCCAAGTCTTAGCCTTACCTTCTTAACCTGACAAAATGAGATGAGTGAGGTAAAGTGATTTTTAACATTGAAGGATGGATAAAATAAAAGAACAATAATAATAACAGATAGTAATGGAGAGTACTAATAACAGTAAACACTGTTTCATTGAGCACTTACTTATCAAAGGCTTGACACTGAATACTTATATTGTGTTATAAAATTCATAGAACTGATTTTCAAGTTAGATATTGTTATCCTCATTTCAGATGGAAAAAAAAGACTTAACTTGCCCAGTCATGAATCTCATCAGTGAACAAGCTGTGATTGGAACTTAGTGTGCACAAAGGCTTGGCTTTGCCATTCTGACTGGTAGTGATTTAGAGTGGTTGAGAACTTTAGTGCACCTCAAACATAGAAAGAGAGCGGAGGTTGATTAGCAATGTCTGCCTTGAGCACAAGTAAGAACTGGGAGGTGGGGCCGTCACGGAACATAAGCTGCATATTTCCCTGTTGTATTACACTATCTTTTAAGGTATTATAACTTAGGGAGAAAAAAGGTTTCCCCACCTTAAAGTATATTTTGGTAATGTATCACAGTGTGATGCTGTTAGGAAAGCCACCTGGTTCCAAAGTCTTCCGTGGCTGGGATGTGCCAGGGGCAGAGTTAGTGGCTTCCCAGGAATAACAATCATCCCATTGGCCAAGCAGCTCCCCCACCGCTCCCCAGCAGTAGCATTGTCACATCACAACAATGTGCCTTTGCCCACAGACACATGGGCCCAATGGCTGGCACTGACGGTTTCCCTGAAAAGTGCTACTGTCCTCTGTTCTGAGTCAACCTTATTGTTCAGAGCTTTGGGAATGAGGCTTATGTCCAGATATGGGACAATAATATGTGCCATACCCTTGTTGTCAGCATTATTGTGGGTCACCGTGATATTAAAGCCTCCAGTGCTACAATGTTCTGAAGTGACCTCCCTGTATCCTTACCCTCAAACTTGTGAATACTTAGTTGGCCCTCATTCAAATACCACTTCCTCTAAAGACTTCCACGAGTGCCATCCTCAGCCAGAGGGAGCTTATCTAAAACCATGCCAATAAACATGTAACAATCAAAAAGGATAATTTGGGCTGGGATTGTGGCTCAGTGGTAGAGCGCTTGCCTCGCATGCGTGAGGCACTGGGTTTGATCTTAAGCACCACATAAAAATAAATAAATAAAGATATTGTGTCCATCTACAACTAAAAAAAATATTTAAAAAAAAGGATAATTTGTGTTAATACTTTAGGAATTAGGAATAAACTATAATGACTTCGAGACCAGGAAGATGAAAGGAAAGTAACTATTCCAAATGAACGTCTTTAGCTCTTATCTGATTACTTGCAAAGCACACAGACTAGCAGGAAATACAGGGGGGGAATGGTTATGGCTGTGTGGTTTCTGGATATGATGGACTGCAATTCGTGGGGAAGGGAATGTTTATAAAATATGCTGATGGTTGGGCATGGTGGCACACACCTATAATCGCAGTGGCTCCATAGGTTAGTGTGCTATCTATTACTCTGATAAATATCTGCGAGAAATCAACTTAAGGAGAAAAGGTTTGTTTTGGCCCAAAATTTTAATGGTTTTGATCCATAGTCCCTTAGCCCCATTGCTTTGGACCAGTGATAGATCATGTCTTGGCAGATGTGCAGAGTGAAGAACTCTGTTCACCTGATGGCAGCTAAGAAGCAAAACATGAGAAAAAGGGGCCAGGGTCCCAGGATCTCCTTTAAGGGCATGCCCTCAGTGACCTAACTTCTTCCCACTAGATCACAGCTTCTAAAGGCCTCCCAACAGTGCCACAGGCTGGTGACCAAGTCTTCAACACATGGCCTTTAGCGGACGGACATTCAGGATCCAAGCTATAGCTTTCCACTAGGAGAAGACATTTCTTTGAAATAAGAAAATGCGAACCCTAAAGAAAAGCTCCCCAACCACAGGAAAAAGCATTTCAAAGGTCCTGTGGCAGAAAACAGAAAGTGGTGGAATGGTTGACTCATAATGAACAAGAAGAGAATGGCAGAAGGTGAGGGTAAAGATGAGTGTAGGAAGCTCTTCAGAGCCTCTTAAGCCCTGGTCTGGAAGCAGGGGTTTCATTCTAAGTACATGGGGAAGCCACTGAAGGATTAACAAGATTGACAACTGTAAAATGACTAATTTTTTTGTATTGAAAAGAGTAATATCGTTTAATATAGACTTTATGCCTTTAGTGAAGCTACTTTCCAATTTGGTGAGGCAGCCACTTAATTCTACAGGCATTCATTCATCTCCCAACTGATTTCCAGAAAAGAATGCTGCTTTCTGGGGCAGAAATAGGATAAGCAGGCAGAATTTCCGCTGGGGCTGGCTGGCTGTCCTTTGAGTACTGGGTGTTGTTTGCATACACTGGGACATAACGTTTAAGGGGTTCACTCCACCATAGAATCTGCTTTTTCCAGTGACCAAATCCTGTCATGCTTTAGGTTGCATTATTGAGCCAACACACTCTAGAGCTCTCCTGTTTTCTTAGTAGGTCCTTGGTCTAGAAGAAAACTTACGTACAAGGGGTTTTCATTGCCTCTATATTTTCATCCATCTTTCCCTCTTTCAACAATCTCCATGGAGCACCTTTGCCCACATGGAGGCAAGCACATTGAATAATAGTGTGAAGTGGTGTCAGTACATGGTTCTGGGGAGCTCAGAGGTGAATCCTCACCTGTGCCCCTGGTGGGCTTCCTGGAAGTGGAGCTGAGCCTTGGAGAAGGCTCCTTCCAGCTTCCATGAGAAAGAGGCTCAAAGAATGGTTTAAAGAAGCCAGTCCAGACATAGAAGAGTTGGCTTAAAGAGATTTACAGATTTTCAGGAAGGAGCACCACTGGGACTTGAAGAATGACTAGAAACAGGACAGAACTGAATAATTCTGATTTTGCAGCTACCCCCTCCCTCTCCCGCAAGGAATAGTTCTCAAACTGAAACACAAAGATCACCAGCTGTTCTTCATGAGACCCTGCTCTGAACCTATCCCCTTTTCTGTCACTTCACTGAACATTGATAAAGGGTGGTACCATGTGCATGGTCTTCAGATTAAAGCACTGAGAATTGTGTTAGATCTGGTTTATAGAACATTTAAAGATGTTTCTAGGTAAATGCAAATCATAATTCTCCTATGCCTATTTCTTGTCAATAGCCGACCAGTCTTCTAAGGAGAGTTAACGTCAGAGGTGAAGTTGTTTTCCTGACTCTTGTTTCTTTTCTCTTTTTGTTATGAAGTATATTCGGTGCTCTTCGAACTGGTGCTTACATGGTGTACATTTTGATGACCAAAGGCCTGAAGCAGTCAGTTTGTGACCAGAGCTTTTACAATGGACCCGTCAGCAAATTCTGGGCTTATGCATTTGTGCTAAGCAAAGCACCCGAACTAGGTGAGTGTCTTCCTTCCATTTCCTCCCCCATCTTTGTAGCTACATGTCCATGTATTCATTTATTTATTTATTTATTAAATGAACAAAGAAACAACCACCTTGAAAGTCTTGTTTTGTTGGTTGCGGGAAAGTTATAATGAAGGAATTTGAGGTTTTGACTAATCTGCACTTTCTCTTTCTGTCTCCTCCAGCCTTTTAAATAATTGTACCTCAATATATTAACAGCAAAATGGTTTATGTAAAACATGCCAATTTCTAAGCACTCCTAAAAATATATTTTGGGGGGCTTATAAGATATACACGGCCCCCTCTCTAAGGTCCATCAGTAGTTGAGCTAACATTAGGCTGAGGGGGAAAAGAGCAGCTCTGCTATTTCCAAGCCCCATATCTAAGCATACTTTCATATCTTGAGTTAGGATTCAGATTAGGAAATTCAGCTTTTCGTTTGGATGTCCTCCTGTTCTCATTAACAAATGCTAATTGTTGGTCTCTGCTGCTGTTTGATTTTAATCGTTAGTGAGACTGGTCCCAGAAAAGTATTTCTCCTTTCAAGAGATTAATAGAAAATACTGGTTATATTTGTACATTGGTAAGGTTTTTACCCTCAAATCTTCAATAGTCTAGAAGGGAGGATTGGCACTATTTGGCAGAAACTGAAAGATGAAGGAGTGAGGATTTGACATGGGCTTATTTTTCTAGGAAATATCATTGTTGCCTGAGAAAGGAAGCTGCTGGCAAAAATAAGCTCTGAGTTTTTTGTTTTTTGTTTTTTTCTTTTTTGTTGTTGTTTTGTTTTTTAACCTGCAATTAACAATTGCATGTGTTTAGTTTACATATTTAATTCTGGCATTAAAAAGTGCATGCATTTAGTTGAAGAGATATTATTACCTCCCCTATTTCCATTAAAAAAGGGGTTAGAGGTCATTTCATTGCAAGGTTCCTACAGTGTCAGCTACCAGCAGCCTTCTGTAAGGTGACTCTGTTTCACACCCCTGTGTCCACCCAGGATATGAATTCTCTCTGATGTTTGGGTCAACATTTGCCACTGTGCTAAAAACCCACTGCCTGCAAGTAGCTGGCAATTGGTTTGACACTTGTAGGTGAGGACGAGCAGAGCAGAGAATTTTTTCTAAAACCTTTTCTAAGAGGGGCAGCAGTGCAAAGATAGATCCTCCACAGGGTCCCCAATAACTAGAAAACCACGCCATGCACCTGCACACAGAACCCATGAAGAGAGGGTCTTAGAGAAAAATGCATTAAGTGGATTCATTTATTTAATAAGTTCATACTAAGCACCTACCATGTACCAGGCATTAAATAGGGGCTAGAGTAGAATCGCTACTTTGTCTAAAAACAATTTTACAATATGAATTTTATGGACCAGGCCCCAGGAAGCTATTTTTTTATACTTGTATTGAGACCAATAGGTACAAAGTCTTAGGCTCAAGAAGTGGTTCTCAAACTTGGATCTATAATAATACCTAGAAATCTACTTTTAGGAATTTTTAGATTGTGAGGATATTTTAATTTTGTTTTTTCATTTATGGATAAAATAAAAGATTGTCTTGTCAGATATATTTCTTTCATAGTGATTCTTTTTTTATTTAGGTTTGTAAGATTTCTGAATCAGAGCACTTATTTTCAAACTGGGGTTGGTCTGAGACTGGAAACAGATATTCTTTACTCGTGGAGCATGAATTTTTTTCCTTTAAAAGAAATAAAATAAAATACATTTTTACATGATTGAAGTTTGAGAATTATTCAAGTTGAAAACGATCATATTCCTTTGACTTTTCTTTTATGATTTATAATAAAGATTCTTATATTAGAATAAATAAATAAAAGCTACCCTCATCATTGAATCAGAAATGGTATCTTATTACTAACTTTTAACCCATTTTGTGCCATCATTCCAAATATGGAACACATATAAAAATTTTCATTAAGCAACAAATTTTAACCTTTTTTAATGTAACTCTCATTGAAATAGGCACAGAACTGGAAACTTGGAACATAATGGGTTAAGCTACAGTTTGTGAAGAAGCAGCCTCAGTCTCTTGTTCTAGAAAAAAGCCTTTTTCCTGCAAGAATTCCTTCTGTGTTGTTCTAAGCCCTATCCAGTTGTATTTGAGGCACTTGAGAATAAAAGTAGTCCCTTCTGCTTTTTGAAGGACTATTTTATTGAAGAGCCACCTAAAGCTGTTTGTATTGGTCAGTTTCCTTTTTTTCCCCCCTAGTGCTGGGGACTGAATACAGGGCCTTGAACCCAGGGACTTGTGCATACAAGGCAAGCAGTCTACCAGCTGAGCTATATCCCCAGCCCTGGTCACGTGATTAGACCTCTGCTCTGTGTCCTCCTGACTCTATTCCAGATTGAAGGTTAAGTTCTAGAACAGTGGATGGATTGGAGTTTCTGGAGGAAAACTGTAAGTGCAGCACTCAGGTGTCCATGCTTTGTTGTGACGTTGATCCTCATGATGCTAATTCATCTGAATTTGGAGAATTTAGTGTAGACCCGAATGTTCCAACTGCCCCATAGTAGTCTTCCTCTTGAACCCAAATGGAGGCAAACTCAAGTCCATAGCTTGACAGGCTTGGAGTGGTGTGTTGCTGCCACACAACTTCTTTCCCTGCAGAGGCTCATTTGCCATCGTCATTTGTGGTAATAGTTTGTAGATTATCCAATAAGCCATCCCTTCACAGTTAAAATATGAGATTCAAGTGTTGACATTGGGAAAAAGTAATCTTCACATTGTCTCTTTAATAAAGCTAGTTAATAAGCAACCTAAAATCTTAAAGACAGTTCCACATATTTTATAGTGATATTTTTGTGTTCTGAGGTCCTTTTTCAGTTTAAAAATATGAAACATTATCCTTGAAATATTCTAGAGCTTGTTTGACAGTGGCCTTGTGGAGGCCTCAGAACCGCTGAGTCAAAACAGATAAAATCAGTGCCAGTGCTGCAGGGCAGCCAATCACTGGCCCTTGTGGAGTGTACATTTTGCCTGGGAAGTTTTTGTGCACAGTGGGGGTTAAATTCCTTCCCAGTTTTTTTGCAATTAGGAAACTTCTTTGCTACCATTTGATTAAACAAGATTTATCCACTTGGGTTATTTATTTATAATTTGGATTATTTATTTATAACTTTGCTTATTTTTCAGTCCTAAGTTCTGCCTTTCAGTAGTCGAAGATGTTGGCCTCCCTTATGAATATTGAAAGGAAAGGAAAGAATAGTTCTCCCATATACTACAGTGAACCTGTGTTTCTCCCCCAAAACTGCGTGCCTGCAATTGCCACTAAACTTTTTTATAATTGCAGTAAGATATACATAATATTCACAGTGTTGTACAACCATCACACCGTCCATTTCCAAACATTTTTATATCTCCCCAGCTGAAACTCCGCACCCATTTAACACTGATTGCCCCTTTCTCCTTTCACTACATTTTTAGTTTAGTGAGTTTCAGGTTCTGTTCAGCAGAAAACAGTAACTTCGTTTCAATGAATTTAGAGGATTACAGTCCACTAGAACAAGTGAGAGGAAGAGAGCCACCACCCTGCTTTGTACGCCAAATCTTTAGCTCCTACTCTTTGAATTATATTAACACCCGCTGAGATTTGCTTTTGTTAAAACTTGGAAACATCTGCTCTGAGTCTAGGACCTTGCTCAGTTGAGCTTGTCATTGTTTTTGAAACTCTGACTCAGCAGCTCTCCAGCTAACTCTGTGAAGAGAAACTCAGCCGTCTATGACAAGCTGCACACAGGGATGGTCTCTGTTTCCCTCGGTGGCTGGGGTACTCTGGGGATTTTCTAAATGATAAAGGATTTCTCCATAGATTCATGAAGATCTGTACTTAGCAGGTGCACAAGCAGAAGGTATAGTTCAGGGGGGATATAACATGCCTGCAGGTTATCTTTTGACTGAAAATAGCTGGACCAAAGGTTAGAGAGATCATGATTAAGAGGACATGCACCAGGAGGTAGCTAAAATAGGTGACATGACTGAAACTCTCAAGAGTCCAAAGTCTCATTGCTTGTACTTGGCCAGGAAGTATTCCATAATACCAGCTGGACATGTGGCCAAGAAAGATGGGTTGGCCAACATCAAATATACAGTCCCTAGGAAAGTTTACATTTCTGGGTCCCTCTGTAGCTCTGGCAAGCCTGTAAATGCCACAGTTTGGCATGCCTCTGGCTCATGACAAATTAAATGTGACGTTATGTGGTTTCTCTAGTAGAAATCTATTTTTGCACCTGCCAGAGTACCTGGCTAGTGCATCTAAGCTGCAATGGTAATGACCTTGAAAGGTTTGGGTTGGCCCTTTCTGGAACCCTCTACCAGTTTCCCTTCACAGGGAAGCCGTGGTTCTTTGCATCTGTGGTCTTGGGAAGTAGCGCTGTTTTGGCTTTGGAGTGGTACTGCTAAGCAGTTCCAGAGCCATCATTGGGAGATAGTCATCTTCATTACTCCATCTATCATCCATTTGTTCTGGAAGAAATTCTTAAGTGAATTCAAATTCATTTTGTCTTCAAGATTTCATGATAACATCCTTGACTCTAGCCGCCTCTTCAAAGTACCTAGAAACACTTAGTATGTCTCAGACCAAGCCTGTGACAACCCCAACTCCATCCCTGGTCAGGAACAACAAAGCCTCAACGCTAGAATTGCAGTTTCGAGTTTGCATTCCACATTAGTTCATTCTAATATGGTCTTTTCTTTAGACATAAAGAATTAGAATAAAATGCATGTTATTTTATGGCATGTACTTTTATTACAATGTGTTTAGAGATCATGTTGAGTATATATTTTAGTTAATGCTAAGAGACTAGGGAAAAAACATCTCAATATGAATGACTAAAATTTGTTTTTAACATACAGCTTCTTGGACTTCTGCCTTCTTTCCACCATGGAGAAAGGTCGGCTGGAATTATTGTGTCTGTTATAGTCTCTGGAGGGAAGAGAGGCACAGAGCAATAATTACACAAAAGTAGTGAGTCTTTGACAGGCACGGCAGAATAGCACAGTTTAACACTAGGAAGTGGACCCCAGGTCTCCTGACACCAGTTTCATCCCTTAAATACACACATGAGAGTGACCATCACCATCTGTCATTATCATTGTCTGACATTTATAGACATAATAAAATCAGGCACCTCATGAGAGAAAAGGATTTCAGTGGAAGTTTTAAACAGGTTCAGAAGTGTAGCAACTGGAGACTTCGCTTTTCTTTTCTAAACAAATACAAAGTAATAATAATTTGGTAGAGAAATACACTAATATTCCTGATGGGTGGAATGGGGCACCACCACCTGTGTTCCAGCCACAGCCATCAGTACCTTAAAGTCTGCCCAAGCCCAGTGTTCTCTGACCTTGCTTAATGCCAAGCATTTCAGGTCATCATAAAGTATGTTAGAGATCAATATGAGTCTCTTTTGTGCTTAATGAAATTTCAGACTCAGAATAAAGACCTTCTAATTCTTATTCTACAAAAAGAAGTCACTCTGGGTTCACCAGAGACCCTGTAGGATGCTGGTTTTCCCCATGTCTGATAACCACAGAGATGAGAAAGAAAGGAAACATTCACCTGCATACACCTGCTTCTGTCTCATATACCGGTGTCTCATCCCTTTTTATCTTATTAACGGGAGTGGGTAAATTATTATTGGGCTTGCTTTTCATCCATTTTCACATAAATGTTCTACATTCTCTAGTTTTCAGAATCATGGAAAGAGAATCCTTGCAAATACAGAGCTTCTACCTACCGGAGCATAATTCTAACATAATTTCTTACCTCAAAATCAGTGGTCTATTTCTTAACAGTGATGTTACAAGGAAAATTTGGGGTAGATCCTACAGAGCTGTTTTTCTAGTTAATTCCATAAAATGAACTCTGATTTTCAGTTTTTCCTCACTTGATTCTTTGGTGTCAAGTACTCCTTTTCCCTCATTAGCACCTGTGTACAGAGGATGACTTTTTTTTTTTTAGTATTTTTTTTTAGTTGTAGATGGCCACAAATATCTTTATTTATTTGTATGTGGTGCTGAGGATCGAACCCAGTGCCTAACGCATGCAAGGCAAGCGCTTTACCACTGAGCTACAATCCCAACCCCTAGAGGATGACTTTTGTTGCCCTTTGCTTCCATCTTTGCTTTTTATTCAAATTTTGCTCTTACTTTTCTTACATACTGCAAAGGTTGCACATTATACAGAGAGCTCACAAAGATAGGTGTTTAAGGGTACCTTTTGTCATGAATCAAAAAATAAAGTATGATTTTACACCTCTGGAGAGGACTAAGAAGATTTTGCTGTGGCCTTGCTTTGTATTCCAGTCTGTTTCTCTTGATTGGCAAGTCACCAGTCACCTCTGGGTGATATATCCTAAGATGTGTGGTTCACTTGAGAATCAGGCTGCCTGACTGATAATGTCTATTCTAGATCAAAACTTAGTAGGACTTTGTGGAAAATGCCTTGGAAGTTTAACATTTGTTGCTTACTTGCCATGTATGGAGAGGGGACTATCATGTATGGACTATCTTGTTTAATCTTCAAATAATTCCAAGCTGCTGTTACGAATCATTCCATTTTGTAGATGAGGAAAGTAGAAAATAATGAGAATAAGTAACTTGCCCAAGGTCAGAGAGCTAGCAAATACCAGTTCATGATTATAACCCAGTCCATCTAATTCTCCAGCCCTAGCTAAAGATGTCTGCCCTCTTACAAAGCTCTGGGTTGTCATTGTGTGTGGTCAAGGGCTTGTGTATATTTTTCCCTTCTTTCTTTTCCAGGAGACACAATATTCATCATTCTGAGGAAGCAGAAGCTGATCTTCCTGCACTGGTACCACCACATCACTGTGCTGCTGTACTCTTGGTACTCCTACAAAGACATGATTGCCGGGGGTGGTTGGTTCATGACTATGAACTATGGCGTGCACGCCGTGATGTACTCTTACTATGCCTTGCGGGCGGCGGGTTTCCGAGTCTCCCGGAAGTTTGCCATGTTCATCACCTTGTCCCAGATCACTCAGATGCTGATGGGCTGTGTCATTAACTACCTGGTCTTCTACTGGATGCAGCAAGACCAGTGTCACTCTCACTTTCAGAACATCTTCTGGTCCTCACTCATGTACCTCAGCTACCTTGTGCTCTTCTGCCATTTCTTCTTTGAGGCCTACATTGGCAAAATGAAGAAAACAATGAAGGCTGAATAGTGTTGGAACTGAGGAGAAAGCCATAGCTCAGGGTCATCAAGAAAAAATAATAGACACAAGAAAAAGGCACAAGGAATCACATATGGTGCAGCTAAAACAAAACATACGAGCAGACACAAAACCCGAGGCAGCTTAGGGATAATTAGGTTGACTTAACCCAGTAAGTTTATGATCCTTTTTGGGTGAGGACTCACTGAGTGCACCTCCATCTCAAAGCACTGCTGCTGGAAGACCCCAATCCCTCTTATCTGTGGACTCTAGGACAAATGAGAACAACAGGGAGCCAGAGGCAGAGAGACACTAATAGAAAGCAAGCAAAGGCTATTAACACTGTATGAAAAAAAGTATTTACTAAGTGTTATCTTTCTCTAAGGATGAAAGAATTTTACTTTAAAAACTGTGCGAGCACACACACACACACACACACACACACATCCTTTCTAACTGTTCTCGACGTGAAACTGGAGCCAGTACAAAAGATGAAGATGGAAGAGACACAGGGTTTATATCTAGAACAATAATGCTTTTGCAGAAATTCAAGCCTTTTTAGAAAGGTTAGCTGTTGTAGCCTCCATGAAAAAAGATGTCTTAAGCATTTTTTAGTTCAACTCAAAATATAGATGAATATTTTTTGCTTCACTGCCTAGCCACAGGCTAGTGAGTTTGCCAAAAACAAACAGGGCACAGTACTTTTCCAAGGTTCTTTCTGGGAGAATGGAAGTAATGCAACCCAGGTCCCAAAGGGGCAGCTCTCTGTACCGAGAGTATTTCTAGTTGTCGAATTATAATTTCCACTCTTAGATGAGATATGAAGCATTCGTTCAGTTGCCCCAGACTTTTGAACAGAACAGTAAATGCAGAATCAGAAAACAAAAACTCAACCAGATGGCTTGAAAGTGGATCCTGTACTGTGTGTGGAAAGGCTGAGCCCAGTATCAGTGGAGCTGGAAAAAGGGGAAAGACATGAGCTAAAGATCCATCCATTCAGTAACCTGATAATAGGATGCCCCTCACTGTTTGACTTCACACATACTCCTCACTTTACAAATGAAGCCCTGGGGGACAGTCTATGTTTTCTACATTTTTGTGAATTTACAAAGAAATCAACAGGGTCTCTGCCTAATTCCCCGTGAGCACTGTTTCTGCATAGTCTGCGTTACCTCCCCAGGCCATGCAGAGGTGTTCTAAGTGCCCTCTGCTGGCCAAGTGGAGATAATTAGCAAACACACCATGACAAGTTTGGCTGGAAATAGTTGATAGCCCCCATAGAAGAATCTTTTAAATGTTAAATGTTATCAAACAACTCATCATATGTTTGGCCAAATCAGAAGACATCCTCCTGCTTCAAGTCAGCTTCAGAAATTTTTTAAAAGGGACTTTTGCTCTGGAACTCAGAAAATCAACTTATTAAGAGCCATATTCTTTTTTTAAAAAAGAGCTAGATAATATTATCTGTAATATTTCAGTCCTCTACAAGCCAAATAAATGTGTCAATGTTCCTAGTATTTCAAAGAAGCAATTATGTAAAGTTGTTCAATGTGATATAATAGTATTTTAATTGGTTCAGTAGCTTAATGATTAGGCAAACTAGATGAAAAGATTAGGGGCTACCACACTGCATAGATTATACACACATAACCACACATATATGCACACAAATGTGGGGTACACTGAACTTCAAAGCCCAAATGAGTAGTAACACATTTTCTGGCTAGCAGAAACTGTTGTTTATCTTTCTTGCTTTATTTGAGAGTGTACAGTAAAAGGGATTTTTCAAATTATTTTTATATTATTTCAGCTTTAATTGTGCTGTCCTTCATGAAACAGAGCTGCTCTGCTTTTCTGTCAGAGATGGCAAGGGCTTTTTCAGCATCTTGTTTATGTGTGGAATTTAAAAAGAATAAAGTTTTATTCCATTCTGTGTGAATGGCTTGAACAATGAACACACAGTCCATGCAAACCATGTCATGACTGAAAGGCCCGGGGAGAGGGCCGTGCAGGAGAGAGAAGCTGTTACATCCATGTTAAATTATTATGAACAGTCTATGGTGTCCTGATGTTGATTCATAGATGAGACGTGATTGATAGAAGGATGTGTTGTTATTAGGGCAGAAATTGATGTGAGCTGAAAAGACAGGTCCTGCTACAACTAAGATAGATTCTTAGGATACAAATGTTCTTTTGAGCTTTGCAAAGACGTGATACTGTGCAATAAGCCTTTTTTCCCCCCTTAGAACAGAAAATGAGTAAAATAATTAAGACAAGAAAAAAGGCCACATATCAATTGAATTTAGTTGAAGGACCAGTCAGAGGCTCATCTGGTAGGTTTAATTTAATTATTTAATTCAATGATTTATCATAGATCCTTTAATGCAGGTTAGAATAAGGAAATGAGCATAAACCTTAAAAAAGACTCTAAATGATGCTTCCAAAGCACATTTGTCTTGATATTAGGTTCATGCTTCTGTTCACTTGTAAAATAACTTAAAATTTTTGTTTACAGGTTGAATGTCTAATAAATAGTTTTTAAACTAGCTAAATATATCTAAAGCATTTCCGATGTTTATCATGGGAGGAAAAAAGCCACACATTTTTTAAAAAACAAAATTCTGGTGTTAGGTTCAGCGCACTGTTTTTAATATCTCAGCTTAGCTGCTTTGATTATATCAAGATAAGAGGCTGGATCACTGGCCCGTGACAAATCTGAAACCTACCAGAGAATTGACTGCCACATAGATAATCCTGCTATCAGTTAACATTCCAGGAAAATGGGCAGGCAATTTTTATAGCTGCCCCACTGTGCTACAATAGAGTATCTTTCTATTGAAGAGTTTCCACTGCATTCCAATCCCAGTACGGTGAAAACATCATTCCTGGATTAAATAAAAACAAGTCCTTGCTTTCATATATGTATGTATGAAATAATTATATACATGTACATGTATGTGTATGTATACATATATGTATGTATATAATTTCACACATTAGGTCAGAACATCAACCCAAATGCATGAATTTGCAGTAAGATTCTAGTGAGAAATGCTCCATTCAGCAGGGGATTTTTTCTGAACCTTCTAGTGTTGCTTATAAGAAAAGAACAACTATTATTATTTATTTATTGTATTTATATCCAGTACTAGGCCAAAGTACCAAGTTAAAATCATGGGTTAAGGTTATTTCAGGTAATTTACTCCCGCTTTTCTAATCATACTGCACTACAAAAATTAATGGGGGAGGGGAATACTTACCTATGTATTAATTGAGGAGAATGAGAGGGTCGATTATATCCCTCCCTGTCACTTCTCCAGCTAGCTATTCTGACATAAAGAGACTGGCTAGTCCAGTGACTAACATCTTGACTCCAGTCCAAAATTTCATCTGGCTAGAATTGAATGGAAAAATCAATAGGAACCTGGGAGAACACTTCTAGTCAAGAGAATTTTTTTTAAAATCAGATGTAGTATCTTTAGGATAAGATAAACCCTGTCACCTCAGAGGTAACAAAGCACCTGGAGGCAGTTACAGAACTCTGGCCATATTCCCAAACAGCTGGATCACCTGGACAAGAGAGCATGCTCCAATAATCTTTTCCTTGTTCTGATAGACCCTGCTCTGCTCAGAGACTATGTATGTCACACAACTGAGCCAACAGTGGCACATTCTGAGGGCTTTTTTTCTAGTTTGGGTAATGATTCTTTGGCAGAGTTGTCAAACTGGCCAATGTTCATTCTAGGGAACTGCTAAGAGAACAGACAAGACCAAATAGACTTACAGACTTTGCCTCCCAGGCTTCAGAACATGGTCCGTGTTCGTAGCTCTTAGATACTTATTTTCCAGAAAAAAACTTCCATCCTGAAAAAATAACACTGTGTGAGAATACCATGATGAAAGCCCAGAACTTTCCAGCAGTCAAATGTATCTTTTCCCAATCTTTGTTTTCCATAATAAATATTTTGCTATCAACTTGGGATGGTGGTGGAGCCTATGTTCATGGTATGAGTCGTTGTCACCTAGAACTCTTTAAAGTTGTTCCTCTGCTCATTTTTTTGTGCCATCAAGAAGGAATTTCACTAAGACCAGACCAGACCACAGCATTTAACCTGTTGCATATGCATATTCAAATGACAAAAGTGATGCCCTGTCTTGTTCTGACAATCAGTATGAAGTGGTAGGTAGCAGTTTGCCAATGAGCCAGCCACCTCTGTATGCTGGTGCCTGACAGTGACGCAAAACAGGTGACAGTCCAGTTACAGCATTTTCTTGAATACTGGTTGTGACAGATGCTATTATAAACATCTGTGAGCCAAATGGCAGAATCTATAGCAGAAGAGGCCAGTTGAGTACACCTGCACACCACATTAAAGAATATCATAAGCCTGTTGAATTAACAAGTGACTTTCTTCATCCTCAGATACTTTGAAAATTCAGGAGTCACAGAAGGAGGGGCGGGATCCCCAGACTTCTCTTCTTCCTGCATTTTACTTCTTAAAGAAAGTGATAGGTTTTTCTTGCAGCCCAGGTGGACAGCAGGAGCACATCCATGAGTGGGTTTGGAGAGGTAACAATAACAGCACTTTGATTTTAGGTCAAGCAGGCAACAGTCTCATGATCAGATAGACGTCCCTGGAAGTCCATACCCACAACTTCATTGTAGGGAACTCCTGATGTAACCAACTGTTTAAAGAAAGTGGTTCCATAACTCAGTCAAGCCACCTTTGTAACCAGTTAGGACACAACTGAAAGGTCCTGTCTTGTGTTGATATGTAAGAACTGTTATTTTCCCAATGTTTGGTGGCGCTTGTGACTTTTTGTACCAGTGGACAAAAATCAAGATTACCAAGGCAGTCTGATAGTGCTTTCTGGTCATGTTCATTTCAGACAAGTCTGCTGGTCTGGAGAAGTTCAGGCAGGAAGCTGCTTGCTACTACCTTGAAAAACCACCTGAAAATTCAGCTTCTTAGGGGCCTCAGGGCCTGTGTTCAGAGACAAACCCACCCATCAAAGCCTCACAGAGCAAATCACAGCAATGTTGAAATTGTTATTTTCAAGTGCTTATTTCACTACATTAAAAGAAATATTTTTTTTGGTGTATTAAGATTAAAAATAAAATCATAACTTTTGATTTAAAATCAAACTATGTTTCTGGTTTCTTTTATCACTTGTTTTGGGCAGTTCAAAGGGGACTTCCAAAGCACTACAGGTTTGTCAAAATTCTCAGGCCATTTTCATACTTAACACGCATGTGCTCATAGGAGATGAGTGACTAAAACTCCCTCTGGGTTCCCTGACAGGCCAACAATGATGTAGTCCTCAAATACACTGACTAAAGACCTGCAAGGTGTTTAGCTCTTCAGTTAAGCCTCTTATGGATGTGACATTTTACGAATTACATTAGTCTTCCACATCTGTTAGCTTACCCGAGCAGTCCTAATGGGGCGGATGGTCTAAATCAGATCCAGTGTTAAAAATGGGGAAAAAGAGCTCGTTAGATCCAGAGAGGCGGAGGTAGAAGGAAGGAGATTTAAACATAATCTCCTTAGCTTCAGTTTCAGTGCAGTTGTTTAATCTTTTGGAAAGTAGACTATATAAACAAATAAAAATTCCAATGTCGTGCACCAAACCGTGCCTTAGCACTGGCTCTGGATGTCACACACCTAACAGCTATATCAGCAAGGGCAATCCAAGTCATCCATTCCCTGGCCCTGAAATAATGTGGCCTTCAAATTCCAGTGTTCAGTACATTGTTTTGGTTAGGTTTTCACTATGACGAAAATACCTGACAAGAACAATTTAGGAGAGGAAAATTCTATTTTGGCTCATGATTTCACAGGTTCTTTCTGTGGTCATCCAACATCATTGCTGTAGGTCCAAGGTGAGACAAAGCATCATGGCAGAAGGGTGTAGGGGAGGAGCCCTGCTCCATTCATGACAGCCAGAAAGCAGAGAGGAAGGGGCCACAGGGAACATGCACCCTTCCAAGACCATCCCCAGTGACCTACCTCCTCTAGCCACACCCTATTTGCCCATAGTTACCACCCAGTCAGTCCATTCAAACTAGGATGGACAGATGAGGCTACAGCTCTCACAATCCAATCATTTCACTTCTGAACATTCCTGCACTAACATAGGAGCTTTTGGAGGCTACCTTATATTCAAACCATACCACATACTTTGGAGGGTCAATGGTTTGTGTCATTCTTAATGGCTGTTTTAGAGCCTCCATACAATGTAGAACACATTCATGGTAACATTTATACTTAAAACCCAAGCACCTGATGTATATGAGCATTTTCCACAGCCAAATGATTCCTGTTCACATCATCTCTAAAGATAATGTTAAGATGGAACTTAGGGTTTTTTTCCCCCTTAACCCAATAAAATGGGGAGGGGAGTCCATACTGCATGCAAAATATTTTTATTAACTTCAAAAGCAGGGGGAGGGGTACAAACATCAGGGAGTTTTCTGATTTGAGTGAAATCCCAGGAACCTAACATGAATGACTGATATCACAAAGCCTCTGATACCTGTCTCAAGAAATGGAAGCTTCAGAAATGAACAAAGTATTAGAGGGTACAAGCATTTATTTCTTCACCTAGCTAACAAAAGTATTGTTTCTATATATCACTAAGATCAAGACATATATAGCAAGTTTCCTGTGGAAGAATATGAGATCAAAATGACAATATTTCAGTAACATGATCACCCAGCTATGTACCTAAAATCTGCCATCTCGAATCCTCAGTATTCTACTACTATAACAAATACCTGAGATGATCAATTTGTAAAGACAAAAGATTTATTTTGTTTCAGTTTTGGAGGTTCCTGTCCATGTTCAATTGGCCCCATTGCTTTGGGCCTGTGTTTTTTGTTGTTGTTGTTTGTTTGTTTGTTTTTAGAATGAGAAAAACTAACTGGGTGTCTTAAATCAGTAGTCACAGTGGGTGTCCTAAGTTGGTGGTCAGGACAATTTAAATAACTGAAAGGACTCCTTATGGTCTGTGTGTAGCTGGTTTATCTCCAGGCTTGGTAGATCTTGGAGTGGGGTTTCGGTTATTTCCAGACATTTCTCCCTAACACAAAATTTATTTGGGAGACCCAAATAAGTACAGGGCTTCTACAGTGTGTGTGTGTGTGTGTGTGTGTGTGTGTATCCCAACCACACAAAACTGGACACAATACACAGAATTAATGCTAGTACCCACCTAGTGCCTTCCCAGTCCATATGTCCTCTAATATATCACTAAGCAAAGAACTCCAGACAAGACAGGAGATTTTGTGGGTCAGAGAAAGTTTGGGCTCTACTGATTTAAAAGATTGTTATCTAGTGAATCAATATAATTTTATGCCTTGCTAGAGTTTGGATCTTGAATGCACCCCACAAAGGCCCATTGGTTCCCACATTGGCACTACTGGAGGGTCATGGAATCTTGGAGAAGTGGAGACTCGTAGGAATAATCTGGCACTTACAACCTTAGGTCATTGGGGGGATGCCCTTGAAGGGGACAGGAGAACCTGGCCCCTTACTCTTTCTTTTGATTCATGGATATAAGCTGAATGGATATAAGCCCCTACCGTCTCACCCCAGGCCCAAAGCAAAGGGGTCAACTGATCATGAACAGGAACCTCCAGAACTGATTCAAAATAAATCTTTTGTCTTTACAAATTGATCATCTCAGGTATTTGTGATAGTAATAGAAAACTGAGGATTCAAGATGGCAGATTTTAGGTACACAGTACTTACTCTCTTCTCCATGAGACAGACTCATAACTGGAGAGCAAATGTGTTTCAAGGTGGGTGACTAAGGGAGAATGCTAAAGTTCACAGATGCTAAAGTTCAGTGGAGGACAGACCAAGACTTGGAGAAACCCAGTGACTTTGGAGAGGGGAACTGGGGGTGAAGTGGTGTTCCAGCACTAATCGCAGGGTAGCATGGCACAGAGAGTGAGTAGAGGTGAAAGGCAGAGTCCCAGTGAGCACCATTAGCACAGAAATCGCACCTTGTAGAAGCACAGTCAAAAGGAACAATAAATCTGGGCTCTTCATGGTAAACCGGTTCTGGAAAATTTCCCTGCACTTCCCAGCATATTCTCTGGGTGCTCTAACAGGGAGCCATCTTGAGAAGGTCCTGTCTGAGCTTATGTTCTGGAAGTCAAAGACTCGTGAATTTTCCTGTCTCTGGGTCCCTGCAGTAATATAACTAAACTGACTCACCAGGGGGCTGCCTTAAAATCAGTTTGAACCCAAGACAGAGCCTCTGACACAAACCCACTGAGAATTGTATGTGGTGGGAAACTGGACTGCCTCATGGAATGGAATGAAGGACACTTCCCTTTAAAACTGGCAATTTGAGAAGCCGCCTGCAAGAGTCAGAGCTGAGATGTCACACAGGAGCTGTCTTGGAACACCAGAGTCATGAGTGGTGAACTGTTGCTGCCTGCCGCCAGCACAGATAATGGAGACTCCATAGCATTTCCCTGCCCTCTGAGTGTCGTAGCACAAAAAGCACTGGGTAGAACTTGTGCCAGACAATCACTGTGGTGGTGACATGTTACAGGGTCAAGGTCTTCCCAGCTCTTGGAGTGTGTGGGCCAAATAACTCCAAAGTAAATCTGAGCCTAGGGAGCTGGCTTGGGCCAAAATCCCTCCCACTGGTCACTATGCGAGCACCAGAAGAGAATAAAGAAGTGGTGAAGAACCCCCAGGCTTTGCTCTCTCCAACGGGTACATACCCTAAGAACACAGAAAGAAGGTCCCATCAGTGCAGGGTGCCAATATCCACTCCTGCTGGCAAAATTGAACACCTTGGCAGAAAGGATATTTTTATTTCTTATTAATGCTTTCCATTGTTGCTACTGTTTTGTATTTGAGTATTTTCTCTTCTTCTTCTCCTTCTCCTCCTTTTTAATATTTAACTTTTATTCTGGTTCTCCTTTTTCCACTTTTTAAAAACCTTTCTCCTACTTTCTTTACTTTTTCTTTTCATTTTTAAACTTTTTAATTTTCCTTCTTTCTCTTTTCAATTTAAAATTGTGTTCCTTTTTTATTTTTCACTTTTTGATTTTTAAAATAAACTTTATTGTTTTAACTTTTTATTTTATTCTATACTATTTTTGCCCATTTTATGTTGTAATTAAGGTTTTTTATTTTTTAAATCCAGTTTGTGTTGTTGTTGTTATTTGTTTTTTTGTGGTGACAAGAATCAAGCCTGGTGCTTTGAAAACATTGGATGGGTGCTCAACTACTGAGCTACACTCTCAGCCCAGCTCAGAGAAATCTCATTTTATTTCAGCCACAACCTAGCCCCCCTTGAACCTTAGTGGATACTTCCAACTAAATAGACAACATTGAAGTCCCCAGGCATTCAACTGTACCCAAGTAATCATGGCTGTAGGGAGGGGGCTGAAATCCTGCTTCTGGACATTCACTTCCATAGCAAAAGCAGAGAGAAATAACTGATGTGAGGTCACACCTGTTGAAGAAAGGATGAATAGAATGCACAAGATCTCTAGAACATTTTTAAAAGACCAAACACACACATGTTAAGAATAGACAGAGAAGAGCAACAGCCCAAACTCATAGAAAACCTATTCAGTGAAATAAAAGTAGAAAATTTTCCATTTTTTTTGTGAAGACATGGATATGCAGGTATAGGATGCATTTAGAACTCTAACTAGAAACCACAGAAAAGAACTTCTCCATGACACATTATAGTTAAACTGCCAAAAGTACAAAACAAAGAAAAAATATCTAAAAAAAATCACAAACTGCAGGAGAAATGTGCCAAATCACGTTTAAAGGTAAATTTCCTAGAATAATAGCAGATTTCTCAGAAGCAATTCTAAAGACCAGGAGGACATGGAATGATGTATTTCAAGTCATGAAATAAAATAACTGCCAGCCTAGATAACTACACACAGCAAAGTTATCCTTCAAAGCCCAAGAAGAAATAAACACCTTCCATGAAAGCAAAATTTAAGACAATTCAAGATCGCTAAGAGGATACTTTAGGGAATCCTATCCCCAGAGGAGGAAGAGAAACACAATCATGAGAGCACAGAAGAGAATAAGTCTCACTAGAAGAGTAGATAAGAAAATGAGAACTAAGAAAGAACCAAATATATTAACACATAAGACCATTAAACCTCTAAGCCAAGTGAGAAGAAAAAGAAATGAACATGGAATATTCAAAACAACCATAAGAAAACAACAAAATGACAGGACCAAGTACATATCTTTCAATAATAACCCTTAATGTAAATGTTCTTACATTTTCAAGAAAAAAGATGCAGACTGGCTGAAGGGATTAAAAAGCAAGGCCCAACAGTACACTACCTGCAAGAAACTTACCTCACCAGCAAAGACACACAGACTAAAAGTGAAAGGATAGAAAATGATAGTCCAAGGAAATGGAATCCAAAAGCAAGCGGGAATAATTATACTCATATTTTGCAAAACAGAGTTTAAACCAAAATCAGAAGAGACAAAAGAAGGCCACTACATATTTATCAATGAAATAATTCAAGAAGATATAATGTTTGTAAATATATGTAGACACCAAATGTTGCAACACCCAATTTTAATAAAACAAACACTGCCGCACATAAAAGGAGAGAGAGGTCCCAAAACAATGACACCAGGTGACTTCAATACCCCACTCCCATCAATAGGTGAAAAAGTCTACAAAGAAATATCAGAGTTGAATTACATTGTAGATCAGTTGGACTTAGCAGACAACTACGGGATATTCCCCTCAGCAGCCAGACTAAATTCTTTCCATCAAAGCATGGAATATATGATCTATTTTTCCAAAATAGATCATATATATTAGGTCATAAAGCAAGTCTTAACAAATTTTTAAAATATTAAATAATTTCTTATATTGTATCAGATTAAAATGGAATAAAACTAGAAATCAACAGCAAGAGAAACTTCATATGTAAACACATGAAGATTGAACAATACACTTTTTTGTTTTTTTTGTTTGTTTGTTTGTTTTTTAATTTTTTCTTAGTTGTAGATGGACACAATGTCTTTATTTTATTGCTTTGTATGTGGTGCTGAGGATCGAACCCAGGGCCTCACGCATGCGAGGCAAGCGCTCTACCGCTGAGCCACAATCCCAGCCCTGAACAATACACTTTTGAACAAACAGAGGCTCACTGAAGAAATTGGTTGGTGAGATTAAAAATTTCTAGAATGAAATAAAATGGAAACAACATACCAAAATCTGTGGAATACAATCAAAGCAGTACTAAGAGGGAGGTGGATAGCTACAAGTACTTATGTTAAAAAAACAGAGAGATCTCAAATAAATAACCTAATGTGTCACGATGTCTTAGAAGACCCTGAACAAACTGAACCCAAAATTAGTAGAAAGAAAGGAATAACAAAGATAAGGGAATAAACAAATAAAACAGAAACTAGAATAAAAATACAACAATACAATGGAACAATGAAACAAAGAGTCAGTTCTTTGAAAATTAGAAACCCTTAGCTAAACTAACCAAAATAAAGAGGGAAAAGATCCAACTAAATAAAATTAAAAATGTAAAAGAATATTACAATGGATACTGCTGAAATTCATGTGATTATTAGGGAATATTTTGAAAAACTATATACCAATAAACTAGAAAATATAGAAGAAATGGACAAATTTCTAGACACATATGGCCTAGCAAAATTGTCCTAAGAAGATTAATTTAAAGACCTAAGCAGATCAATAACAAGCAATGACATTAAAGCAATAAGAAAAAGTCTCCCAACAAAGAAAAGCCCAGAAACAGACACATTCGTGCTGAATTGTCCTAGACTTTTAAAAAAAAATTTTAGATGATGATGTACCTTTATTTTATTCATTTATTTATATGCGGTGCTGAGAATCGAACCCAGTGCCTCACACATGCTAGGAAATCACTCCACCACTGAGCCACAACCCCAGGCCAGTGCTAGACTTTTAATGAAGAATGAACACGACTGCTCCTCATACTATTCCATAAAATAGAGAGAGAAGAAGCCCTTCCAAACTCATTCTACAAAGCTGGTACTAACCTGCTATGAAATGTGACAAAGACACCCCAAAGAAGAAAACTATAGACCAATACCCTTGAAGAACATAGATGCAAAAATCTTTACTAAAATCTTTGCACAACAAATTCAACAGCAATTAAAAAGATCATAGTTGAATACTTCAATCA
Organism: Geosciurus inauris; assembly: GCA_004024805.1. NCBI lineage: Eukaryota > Metazoa > Chordata > Mammalia > Rodentia > Sciuridae > Geosciurus > Geosciurus inauris. The sequence goes on from PVHX01001532.1 coordinate 62,838, forward strand.
GAATGTCAATAGCTCAAGGAATCAAAAGCAAGAATTTACAAATGGGCTCACATAAAATTAAAAAGCTTCTACACATCAAAGAAAACAATCAACAGAGTGAAGAGACAATCTACAGAGTGGAAAAAAATACAGAATATTCCACTTTGCTAGCTGTTCATCTGACAGAGGATTAATATCCAGAATATATGAAGAACTCAAAAAACTTAACAAAAGAACAAGTATTCCAATTAAAAAATGAGTAAATAATCTGAACAGATACATCTCAAAAGAAGAAGTACAAATGCCCAATATATATTTGAAAAAATCCTCAATATCATCAACTATCAAGGAAATGTAAATCAAAACCACACTGTGATTCCATTTCACCCTAGTCAGAATGGCCATTTCTTTAAAAAACAGAAAAATAACAAATACTGGCAAAGACATGGAGGAAAAAGAACCCTTATACCCCGTGGGTGGGAATGCAACTTAGTACAGGTACTGAGGAAAACACTATGGTGATTCCTCAAAAAACTAAAAATAGAACTACCATATGATCCAGCTATACTAGTCCTAGGTACTTACGTAAAGGAAATGAAGACAGCATACAAAAGAGGTATCTGCATGCCCATGTTTATTGTGGCACTATTAACAATACTCAAGATATGGAATCAGCCTGGGTGCCCGTTAGCAGATGAATGAATGAATAAAGAAATTGAGTCTGTATACCCAATGGAGTATTACTCAGCCATAGGAAGGATAAAATTATGTCATTTGCAAGAATATGAATAAAACTGGAGGACATCATATTAAGCAAAATTAGCCAGACACAGAAAGACAAGTATTGCATATTTTCTCTCATAGGTAGTCACTGAAAAAACAGAAAAGAGAAAAAGAAAAATGATGACCTTGAAGTATAATTGGGACTATTACAAAAAAGGAAGAGGACGGGGGAAAGGGAGGAGGGAGGAGAGAGCAAAAGACAGTCACAGGCGGATGGGCATAATCAAAATACAATGTGTGCATGTATGAAAATGTCACAGTGAAGCCCATTAATTTGTACAATTAATACATGCTAACAATTATAATAAAATAATAATAAATTAAAAGTGAGAAAAAAAGAGGATAGAAAATCTAATTCTAGAGAAGGGACTGACTATGTGATATACCAACAATGAAAATTTCAGCTTAAACTCAAATGGTCTGTATTGGCATTCCCTCTGGCTGATAAAATTCCAGGATCTTTTAATGAATTGAAGCTTCATTTGCTGTGAAGTTACTGAATAGTTCAAAAATAATTATGCACACAGTAGGATAAAAATACTCATCCAACAGTATTACTGTTTGAGCACCAGAAATGTTTCCACCAAATTTATGGTCTGTATATGAATTCTTGTTCAGTGGTTTTCCACATACCCAAAGATGGCACATAAGGTGAGAACATTTAATAGGGCAGGCTCATGTCATCGTACATCAAATTACAGAAGCATTTCAAATACAGCAGTACCACACAGAAAACAAATGTGAACATATTCTTCAAGGAAAGCCTTGTCCTAAGGGAAAAAAGGAGCTATTTATTGTGCAAGACTTCAAATATATTTAATGAAAATCTGCCAGTTTTTATGAACTACCTCCAAGCAGTTGCCCATAATCTATTCCTGCAATATCTTTTTTCATATCAAATTCTTTTTTGTTGTTGTCTTTTAATTTTTAAATTAAAAAAAATCCCATTAATTCAGATCGTCAGCATTATTTTTTACAATTTGCTGTTTTGTGTTTCATCCTTGCATAATTTCCAATAGTGGAGGTTATAAATTGTGTAAAGACCTTTTATAGAATTTTAATCTGTTTTGCTGTTTCTTGTAAATTTGACTCTGCAATAGTGCATCATCATATTTTGTGTGTAAGCCTTCTGCATGTATGTAAAAAAAAGTGAAATTTCCCCAGTAAATGAAGAGATGTCCTTTTTGTACATCAGCATGTCCATTTATACCTTTGTGAAAGAGAAAATTTCTCCAGTTCTTTGGGCTTCTGTACTTAGAGTGGTGACCCATCATGGATTTTTACTTATCTCATCAAGAGACTTACGTTGTCCATCAAAGTATTTCAGATAACTACAGTTATGCACCTGGCCACACACAATTAATTACCAACCACAGTGACATGAGTTTACATATTTCACTTTTTGACCTATTTCTTCATGAAACTATTAAAACTGTTAAATGTTTAAACAAGTGCAACAGTTGTTAGTATACTTGTGTGTTTATTCTTGCAAAAAATGTATTTCTTGGGGCTGGGGTTGTGGCTCAGTGGTAGAGCATTTGCCTAGCATGTGTAAGGCACTAGTGGTAGAGCATTTGCCTAGCATGTGTAAGGGTTCAATCTTAGCACCACATATAAGGGTATTGTGTCCATCTACAAATAAAAAAATAATTAAAAACAATATATATATATATACACACATACGTAATCTTTGACTACTTTGGGGGTAGTATTTCCTATGAAGTATTCTATCATGTTTTTATGTTTCTCAAATCTCTTTTTTAAATGTAAAAAATAAAGAAAAAGAAAACAAAAGGAAAGAAAAAGAGCTGAAAAAATCCCTTTTATATTTTTTACTTTTCATTGTTTTTCATCTAATAGTTGAAGGCAAGCATCTTGGGATTTGGCCTTATTTACTTATGCAATACAGAGGATGCATTTATGTAGAAAAGATCTTACACACACTATGAAAACACTGTAGTAACTAAGGGTTAAACACATGTGACAGCCTCCTCCTGACACACTTCTGTCCTCTCCCTACTGGATTCTGTAATCTTTGGTATTTTCAGCTCCCCAGGGTGAAAACCCTGCACTACACTCTGGAGTTTCCACACACAGCTTCCTTTTCTATTGACTACACTAATTCTTTTCATACTAGAGGGAAAAATCTGTCCCCCTGGGTGTTTCTCTGCTATGTTTTATTTATGAAAACTCCAGTAAATGTTTCCTGGCCAATATCTATGAAGAGAAGGAAAGCAGTGTTCACTCTTTCTGCACCCTCCACTGCTCATAGTTGTACGTGAGTTACTATAAAATAGCAGAGCATTTTTGCAAAACGAGCACTTAATCTCTGAATTAAAAACAGTTCTAATTTCAACTGAGTTTTAGAATAATAAAACCAATGAAACATAAATAAACCTACTGAACTTCCATATGACTTAGGCAGCCATACCAACTCATTGGTTCAGTTACATTTAATCCAAATTTCCCTAGGACCTGCTATAACGTAGAGGCAAATTTTTTGCTGGTTTGTAGTTCTGACAGATACATGATATCTGACTTCCTGCCAAGTTCCTTGCATCTAATTCTAAAAATTGCCAGGAGGGAAGGCAAGCTGTCTCATAGTCCCTATTAGAAATTTGTTTGTGGTCACCTCTAACCCATCCCCACCAGGCCTGGCTGTTGTTCTCTCCACTAGGCCCTAAAATCCCTCCTTCTACATGGATAGGTTCAGAACAGGCACATCTACTTTTGCTCTGCAGTTGCAAGATGCCTCTTTCCCCTTGCCCACCTCACTCTTTACTCAGGAACTGGGCACACATCCAAGGTACCAGGGGATCCCTCCTCTGCACTGGTAAAAATCCTTTTGCTAGGTTGAGCTCCTGGGGCCTAGTTTCTTCTTCCATATGGATTAGTGCCCTCCCTGGAGTGTCATTGGCCCTCTAGTGAATTGTCCCCAGCAGCCAACTTGCCCAGACATTATCTGAGACCAGCAGAGAGGTGAGTTTCTTTCTAGAAGCCCCAGCTGCCCCCATTATTCCCCATTATCTGCCCTATCATGGGAGCAGACATCTCCAAGACTCAAATTCATCACAGGCTGCCTGCTACATGTGTCAAGAGGTAATAGAGTGCAAATGTACTTAAATCAATACAAGTGCATGCTTTTTCAGTGGAAATTGACTTTTTGAATTAAAAGAGAAATCTTCAGGAAGTCACAGTAATTACTTAGACAGTCTATATTTGCTCCTGACTCATGGGCTTCACATGGCCCCATTTCCTGTGCAGGTGAGGGCGCCCCTGTTGTGTTCTGACAGAACTATGCTTTTCTACTTCATGGGACTTATTATCATAGTAAATGAAAAATTGGTTATTTGTGTACCATCTAACGTCTGCTTCTCCTGTCAATTACAAAATATTCAGGACAGGAAAAAACTTTGCATGTTCTTCCCCAAAACTCTAGGGTCTGAGAGAGAGAGAAATATTTATGAAAGAATATTATCTATAAATATGAATATTTATTTTTTATGAAAGAATAAATGTAATGTGTTCCATAATAGATATCTATCTTTTCCTTCTTAACTGTTTAGTGCGTGTGTGCGTGAATCCTGGTGCACTCTTCATTATATGCTTTTGAACAGGCAATACTGTCTTGAGCCATTAGATTAGGAGTATTTTCTTAAATTCTACTGGAAATTTTACAGTTTCCTGAAGTACAGTGGCTGTGACTAACAACGTTCTTATTTAAGACTTCAGAACACAGACTGGAGTTCAGCTGCCATCAGCTTGAGGCTAGTTAATTAACCACCCTGTGCCTCAGTTTCCTCATTTGTGTAGGGGATAATGATGGTACCCATTGCATACAATTTTTATAAGGATTAAACTAGATAGTACTTGTGAAGCCCTTAGCATAGTACTCAGCACTTGGTACATAGTAATTGCTCAATAGATATTAACTGTTACTGCCACTGTTATTCCTCCTTTCCAGGAGGCTATTCCATTTTTAATTCAGGTGTTTATATTAACAGCCCTGGCGATTTCAAATTGTGTTATGCAGAAATGCTGATATTTAAGCTAAAAGATGCAGAAATTCACATTGAGAAGAAGCATTGAGTCTACACATGAACCTCCATTTATTTTTCACCATCTTCTCTAGATATTTGCCTGTAGAATTTCTGTGTTCTTTGTTTTTAACACAAACTATAAACAAAACATCTTTTCCATTTTATTCAAGAATAAGATGCAGGTGAAAGTAAATAAGCAACAACAACAGCTGAAACCCTGTTACTTCAATCAGGGCAAGGGAAAGCACAGTCTGGCAAATTTGTGGTAGGTTGTTTTTGCTGCTTTTGGTATTCATTCATGATGGATTAGCTAAGACCTCTGAGAGAAGGAAAACTCTGCCCTCTGAGTGTCCACTACCTGCACTCAGTATTCTACCCTTTCTAAGAGATTTATTTTTTTCACTTCAGATCACCTCTAGCATGACTATTGTGAAAAAAAAAAATTCTAAAGGCAATAGAGGTGAATTTCTGCATCTTTTAGCTTAAATATCAGCATCTCTGCATAACACAATTTGAAATCGCCAGGGCTATTAATATAAACACCTGAATTAAAAATGGAATAGCCTCCCTGTGTCACTCATGGCTCCAATGGGCAAGTCTTCAAGAATGTGTGTGTCTTACGATGAGATTTTCCACTAAAAAAACTGACTCTAGAAGTATAGCCAACTCCCAAATCATGCTTATATTCAAAATGCCCTGCATCTCATATAAAGTTTCATATAAAATTCTAAGGTAACTCCAGCACTTTCATTCAAAAGTAGTTAATGTGTATAACTAGAAGCAACATTACATGTAGACTGTTCACAGGTCTTTAAACCCAAAACTAATCCTTTAATTTAAACACGTCTGCAAGGAAATCATGGGAAGAAAACTACAGTAATTGTCAAAAGCTTCACCTGGATTGAGGAAGTACGCTGACTTGTTTTTACATTTAAACAAGATTAACTGTGTTTGAAGTTTCTCGGTTCTGCATTTTGCTTTAACCATGGGAATCATGTAAACCTCATTTCATTTAGGCATAATGCTTCTTCTCAAAAGGGCTCTGCAGCTCTAGGATTTGGGTGCACTTTACACTTCTGTATTAACTTGTAATTATATTGCAGTGGCTGTATTTTACCCATAACAGCATCTTTCTTACAAAATTGCAGTTCTAGGCAATGGATCTCAACCTCCATCCAGAGTCCAGCTCCAGAAGACTCGAGTATAGTGTTCAGGACAAGTAAAATATTATGGTCTGTTTACCTCTCCTTTTTCTTTTATTACGTAGAGGTTGTTTACCAAGAAAAACCCATATTACATCCAAAAAATTATTTTAATGCTTATAAAAATGTCTTATATTTTGATATACACGTGTATGTTAAAAAAAACATTTGAAGTTTTTGCTGTTTTAAACTTCTCCTGAAAGTTTAATTCATAAGTAACTTTATTATTCAAAACCACTGATTATTCTTTTATTATGAAAACTTTAAAGCATGCATAAAAGTAGAGAGAGAGAGTAGTGTAATGAGCCCCTGTATTTGCAGCACCTAGATTTAACATTTATTAACATCTTGCCATATTTGTTTACAAACAAATTTCAGGCATTATGACATTTCACTCTTAAATATTTCAAAAAGCATTGCTAAAAATGAAGACATTTTATTTTTCTTACATAATTTCAGCATTGATATTATATCAAAATTAACGATAATATCTAATCTAATATCCTCCCTATGTTTTTGAATTTCCATGATCATCTGTAAAACTTATTTTTTACATATTGATGCCCTGCTTTTTTTCTATGCAAGAGATTTATTAAAGAAACAGAGTCAATGGTCCTATGTTAGGTCCTACATCCTGGATTTTTTTGTTAGTTTATGCGATCATTTAATTAATTCCTCTGTCCCTATATTGCCTATAATTGAGAATTTAGATCCTCTGATTCATTTTATTTGTGGTTTCAGGGATAAAACCCAGGGGTGCTCTAACACTGAGCTACATTCTCATACGTTTTTATTTTTTAGACGGGGTCTTATTACATTGCTGAACCTGACTTGAACATGCGATCCTCCTTCCTCAGCCTCCTGAGTCCCTGGGATAACAGGCATGTGCTCCCACCTATGTCCCACTGAGACTTTGGAGATTAAAACTTAATGAGATTTGTACATGATATTTTTACAAGAATATTTTATGTGATACTGTAAGCTGCATCTTCTTTTCCCAACAGACACATGGTGTCCCTGTCTTGTGTCACTCTCAGGCAGGCTAGGACCCATCAGCTGGTGCAGACAACAATCCTTCTATCATAATGTTGACTCCTCCCTTCATACTGTGGGTGAGTAATTTGACACCTTTCAAATATCAGTTCCCATAAGCCTTTTTCCTAATTTCTTAGCATCTATTTTGAGAATAGTTGCTTCAATCATTGATTTTCTTGGGAGATGGAAAAAACAGTATTAGTCTGTCATTTATTCCACATGTATTAACTAAAATTCTTTTGCTTTAAAAAAAAAAAAAAGAATTCGTTATCAACTAAGGCAATCTGGGCATCCTGAAATACCATTTCCATGGGCAAAATAGACAAATCTATAATCCTTGGCTTAAATAATCAATTTTCAGAGTATTAATTTGATACTCCAACCACCTCTAATGATAAAAAGTGAGTCTTGAGGGTTTTTTTCTTTCCTTCTTTTTTTCATAATGTATGAATTGATGGGTTTTTCTATAATAAATATATTATTTTATTCCATATTCTATTTACATATTGTTTTCTAAATCAGTGTATTCTCTTTGGATGCTCCCATCTCTGGGCAGTGGAGCCCTCTAGCACAGCTTCCATGTTCTCTTGTGGCATTCTCGGTAGTCTGGGGCAGCTTCCTTTCTTTTTGGCACAACTGGATGTCCCAGACTCACCTTGTATTTTGCAGACTCAAACCCAGAATCCACCATTTCTCCAAGGAATCATAGTTTTGTTTTGTTTTTTTAAGTGGGGAAAATAATCATTTTTTTTTTTTACTCTAAATGCTTGTATTTCAACATGAATCGGAGTTAAACTACATTGTCACGTTAAGAATCAACTTATTTCAAAGACTGAAAATCCACTTCTGTGCTGCTCACTAAAGACATTTCAATTAACGTAATTACCAGGCATACACAAGTAAGATTATCAAAGAGCTTTGGGCATTTCCTCATTGGTTCTGCAATATTCCCACTAAGTTCCTACAAGACCTTTTTATCCCCATTTAACAAGGTGAGCTGAATAGAAAAGCAGAAATTTAATTGGACAGAATATTAGATGCATGTAAACCTTTAGGCATCTATCATGCTCTTTCACTATTACAAAAGCTAGTCAAGGCTTTAAAGAAATTGTACGAATTTCTTTAATTCTTTTAATTGTCCAAAAAGTATTTTACAAGTGATAATGACAGCAATTTACTTAACTTTCAGTTAAATCATTAGAAAGAAATGTTTTGATCATAATTTTAATATTTTATTTCACAAAAAAATAAGTAAGGGCAAAAATTTATTTATTTATTCAGTTAATAAATATTTATGTGCCTGGAAATCTGAGGCATGAATACTTAGTTCTTAGCTATGAGATTTTTAAATTAATTTATAAAGTAGGAAACTTTTGGGGGGACATAAATCAATCATAATTGAGTTATTTTCACATTGTCAAAGGAAGGATACAGTATCATGATAGATTCAGAAGATCTAGACATGAGGGGAAAAATGGCCCAATTTCCCAAGATATCAAATCCCCTGAGCCCCTTAGCTCTTTGCAATTGGTTTTCACTGTGGTTTGGGTTAGATTTTCAAGCTATAAATCTGCTTTATTCTTCATCCAGTTGGCAGCCTATCCCTGTCACCCTCCCACCAGCCCCTCATTGTTTGACATCTTTTGTAGCAGAGTGAACTTATGTTCTTCCCCAGGGCACTTTCCATGGCTGAAGGGACCCAGGACACTTCCAGTAGGGACATTTTTCCACCTGATTTTGCCTCTTTGTCAGTAAACACCTTGTAACCAGAGCTCTTGCTCTTCAAGTGTTCGCTGATCGCTCACCTCATCAATTTAAAGGGCATAGAGTGGAAAGAGCTCTGTTCACCAGGCACACATTCTAGGTTCCCTTTAAGCCCTTCTCTGTGTGATGCTGGCCATGTCACTGGCCTTTAGTGAGCCTCAATTTCCCCACTATCAGATGATTTCTGAGGTTATGATGACCCCACCTTTTTTCCGAACTAAGGTTGGATATGTCTCTTCAAAATCCTCCCATAAATCCACACTGGCCAGTGAGGCAGAATTGAAGTCAGATCCAGGCTACTTTCTTCATTTGAATCACCATTTTTCGATTCTTTTCACTTGGTGTAGACTCAAATAAAATTAAGTAGAGCATTTACAAAAGTTTAGTGAAGAAAGACATTGAGGATTCAGAAATCACCATCCCAACTTGACTTTTACAAAGTAGAGAGTGTGAAACAGAGTCAACTGAATTCATCAGAAAATCATTCACTTCTTCATTTACCTTTTCCAGGATTCTGCCTTGCTTCAAACTAACTTGAGCAAGATAAGCCTACAAGTTCCTTCTCCTGCTTTTGGTTATACCCTTAGAAGTTGTGTAGCAAAACAGCTAAAAGCATGTGCTCTGGAATCCAACTATTAAGTTTTGAATCTTTCTTTATCATCAATCAAGTATGTGACTATGGGCAAGTTACTTAACCTCTGTTTGTCTCAATTTTCTGATCTGTCAAACGTGAATGGGAATAGCATCTTGGCCATAAATAATAAAATTCTTAGTGAGTGTCTGGTATATGCTTAGTCTGCAATGAATAGCAGCTAGAAAGCATCATACCAAGCCACTAGTCCTGACCAAAAATGAGAAAATTTGATTTGTTTCCACATGTCACCGTCACCTTCGTCGCTCACCTCCAGAAGCTCAGGAGTCACCATATTTTTTACTGATCATACAGCACCTGGAGGGACAGTTAAGCTTTAAAGGCAGTCTAAAAGAGAAATCATAACTTTCAAATATTTCTCAAACACTTTCTTCCAGTTAATACCTAGTGAGTTGAAAATCAATCAAACCCATACTGGATCATTACTGCTCTCCTGAGAACTACTCAAAAATGCTATCTCCTGGCAAGAGGAGAAAGCCACCTCTTCTGCGTTTTTTTGTTTTGTTTTGTTTTTTTCCCCTGAAAGATCATCTACTTGTGGTCTTAGCAATGTATATGAAAGCTGAAATGTGTCAGTCTTTCCTTTTTAACAAGGTACTTTAACTCACTACCCCTAGACCACAGACCTCTGTAGCTTTCACTTCCAATATTCATAACCAGGGGCTTGAATGAAGATCAAGTACTTCCTGTCCCTATAAGCACTGCAATGGTAATAATATTTTCATAAGAAAACTTTATAAATGGGTCTCACTAAATGCAGAATTTCCCCAAATTCCTTCACGTACGCTGAATGTGGGAAGAAAACTAGAGTTACTCTCAGAAAGTACTTCCCCCTTCTCTGCTGTGAGGACTAGCCAGAGAAGTCTGAAACTATGAAAACATGCCTGAGGCTTATTTGCTTGTAAATTATAAATAGATTCACATTTATATTTCAATAGAACACCCTGAAAGTTTCCCAGAAGCTTTCAGAAAAATAATTTCTCAGGTGGTTACATGAAATGATTGAGCAAAATGGATTTATTTGCACCAACCATTAATTAATTCTGGTTCATACACTAAAGCATATATTTTTTGTGTATATATAATATGATACTGTATCCTTCTTAACTATTTCTAAGCAGGACACAGTGGATTAATTCATCAATTTGGAAACCCTTGCCTGGATTACTGCTGACAAAAAAACTAAATAAAATTAAAAGAAAAGTGTCCATATCTTAAAGGCCAACAGATGTACTTAAGAGAGTAATGTGTAGGGGTATGTGGTAGGGGCCTTTTGGAGAGTGAGAGGAGAAAATTGCTACAATAAGCCTTTTATTAACACTCTAATAAATTCACTTGCATTTACCTTCAAATTATCAGGCTTTTCCACTTAGACACAGTTTAATATTAAGGAAAGCCTAACCTTCCCCCACCTCTTTGGAACCAGAGATTGAACCCAGGGGTGCTTAACCACTGAGCAACATCCCTGTCTTTTTTATTTTTTATTTTGAGACAGCATCTCGCTAAGTTGCTGAGGGCCTTGCTAAATTGCTGAGGCTGGATTTAAACTTGTGACACTCCTGCCTCAGCCTCCTGAGTAGCTGGATTACAGGTGTGTACCACTGCACCTAGCAAGCATAACCTTTCGTAGAAGAAAAAATAGCATCACTTTCACAACCACCTTTAAAAAGAAATTTTCAGGGGCTGGGATTGTAGCTCAGTGGTAGAGCGCTTGCCTCGCATGTGTGAGGCCCTGGGTTAGATCCTCAGCACCACATACAAAGCAATAAAATAAAGACATTGTGTCCATCTACAACTAAAAAAAAATTTAAAAAAAAGAAATTGTCATCAGGCACAGTGGCATATGCCTTTGATCCCAGCCATTCATGAGGCTGACACAGGAGGATCACAAGTTCAAAACCAGCCTCAGCAACTTAGTAAGATCCCATTTGAAAATAAAAAATAAAAATAAGGGCTGGGGATGTGGCTCAATTGTTAAGTTCCCTTGTGTTCAATATCTTGTACAAAAAGAAAAAATAAAAAAAGAAAGAAAAAAAAAGAAATTTTCTCTAGTTAAACAATGATACTGATGACTATAATGGATGTTGCTGGAGCCCCACCATCTTTACTCTTGGAGCACCTGTCCCACAGCTGCTATGTGCATTGGCTGATAACAGCTGAGTGGAGAACTGCCCACTCTTTGAGAGTATGTGTGGTTGGTGGGTGAGTGAGAGCAGACAATGCAGGCCACAGTCAATCACTGACTGATATTGGTATCAGAGACAGGCACCACACAATTTTGTAGTGCAATTTCTGTTCCAGATCTTTCATTAAGGGAAGCTAGTCCCTAGGGGAACCACACCCTCATTCAGTTTTTTCCCCCTACCCTACCCCTTCTTCTCTCACCCCTCTTCTCCAGAAAGTTCTGTCCCAATAATAACTTGAACAAGCAAATAAAAAATTCACATCAGGCTCTTCCTCCAGGGAATCCAACCTGAGAGTAAATATTGATATGGTATATGGTCCTAGGAAGCAATGCTAAGGATGAGACCTCTCTGATTGGATCACTCACCCACTGGATACAAGGGAGTGTATCCCCTGTGAGGAATGGAGCGCTATGAGCACTTGGCCTGCTGTCGACTGAGATCTTCACCTGGAGTGATGGGGCTGCACTACAGGTGAAAAGAGATGCATGCAGACCAGTGTTTGGAAGGTATGGGAGATATAGAAACTAGAAGGTCTGGGGAACTGATTTAATAAAGAGAAGACATAATTGACAGACCAACAATGTAAAGCAAAAGAAGAAAACTGTAATTTATGCAGTAATCTTCATCTCTCACAGCTTGAAGACTTACTACTGTAAGAATGGCAGAACTTGAGAGTAGTTGGTTTCTAGCACAAGGCCAATCTCCCAGACTAACATCAGGAACTTGATGGGGAAGAAGTAAGACCCAAGAATTAGGATGGGAACATCTGGGTAGATTCTTAAGAACCCTGATGCCCCAGATTTCCTTGAATAAACTACCCACTCTGTGGTGGACGCCACTCCCATGTTGGAAGATGAGTCTTGCACACCCAACCTCAAATGCCTGTACTTGAAGAAACTGCAGAACTGCACTGTTCTTGCCCTTTGAATGATCTGCCCCATATCCCCTCCTGCCCACCACACCATCAATTAGGGTCAAATCCTAGTCCAGCTCAACAGAGGGAGTTCAGAGTATGCTAAGGACAGAGGAGGGCTGTCTTCCCCAGGAGCCAAAACACCTGGCTAACACGGATGAACAGGAGCTAGGGCCATGGCTGGGAGCAGATCAGGACAGCAGAGAGGACCACAGGACATGTTATGCTCCAGAAAGCATTAGTTCAGGATTCCCATTGCTATCTTCTGTCAATTTTGGAAATTTATCACTTTATTCTTGGGTTTGTAAACTGTTCAGCCTGATTTTTACATATATACATAATTTGAATTTGAATACTTTTATGCAGATCCCAACCCACTCTGTTATATATGGTGACTTCACCATTAAAGATATGTGTTAGCTGTCCTGCTCCTCTCTCTATCATTTGCTTTGAAACACCAATTTTTAAAAACTGCGTTGCATTTTGAAACCTGGGAAATGATTTCCTGTCTTGTCTTTTCTCTTTAGTATTTCCATTCATGTATCCATTTAAAGTTGGCTGTTTGTCTTTTTGCACATAACTTGTAACTTTAATCTCTTATTTATTCATTCTTATCCAAACTTCTTATTCTTCAGATTGCTTTCCAAACTTTTTTAGTATTAGTTACTGTTTATTTGTGGATGTAGCAATCAAGTATTTGTCACATAGTTATATGAAATGGCATATAAGACAATAAACATGGAATTTTCCATGATTTATTTTAAAGGAAGATCAGTTCTAGTAATATTTTGTGTATTATTAGTGATTTACTGTGCACTATTTTATTTACCAGTCACCTTGCTTAAATGAAAGATCCTTGCTTATTTCAAGATCCTCACAATGACTCTATGAAGCAGTTAGTATTGTCTCTGTTTTGCAGATTAGAGGTTGAACAATATAGTCAATGTCATATATCTAGTGACAGACAATGCTGGATATGAACATATTGACCTGAGTCCATAGCTCATGTTTTAGCTACTATGAAGTTCTAATATTCCAGTCACTGCCTTCAAAATGCTGGCTTATTCTAAAATAGACTCTTAAATCTTACAGTTACAGCCTTGCAATTTTAATGAAGTTTGGAAAGACAACTACTTCACAAAATGTACACAGATTTTGATTGCTATGTTCCAAAACATGAATTGAAAAGGATGCTTCTAAAATAATATAATGGAACAAAGAAAATTCTCACCCCCTTTCTTTTACATTCTCTGCCCTTGTTGAGGATTTATTAATTCTTTTAACTAAATTCCTCCACCTATTTTTTCATAGTGATTAAAATTACAAAATAAAATGAAATGAATCTCATATGTATCTGAAACTACCAAAGTGCCAACCATAAAAATTTCCCATCAAATCAGCCAGTGTTTTGGCACTAAGAAATTTTAGGTGAAGTCCAGCCTTCTCCCCAGGGCCAAGAATCTTACCTGACCCAGACCCACCCCAGATCTCTAGCTGCATTCACAGTGTCCTCCTTCCTCCAGTCACTCCAAAATTCTTTAGTTCTTCCAAGGAGGCAGCTGCTCCTCATCTCAGGCCCTTCACACTTTCTACTGCTTCCTTCCTTCTGATCTAACTCCTCTTTTAAGTCTCAGCTTCAAAGTCAGGTCTTCAGGAAAGCCTGTCCTGGTGTAGTGGCACACACCTGTAATCCTAGGTCTCGGGAGGCTGAGACAGTTTTGAGGTCAGCCTCAGCGGCTTAGCAAGACCCTGTCTCAAAATAAAAATCAAAGGGACTGGGGGTGTTTCTCAGTAGTTACCTGCCCCTAGATTCAATCGCTAGTGCCAAAAAGAAAAAGAAAAAAAGAAAAAAAAAAAAAAACCATCCTGACCCCTGTGGACAGAGGTGGGTTCCAACATCTGACACTAAAACTTGGCTCTGTCGTTATCATCGCCAAGTGTGGTTTAGCATTTGTCTCCCCAAATGGATGGACTGCAAGCCTTGGGAAGGCAGCCTCATTTTATATCCAGCACTTCATAAGAGTCCTTGCAACATAAATGGCATCTCAATATTTTTTGAATGAAATAAGCCAATACCAAAAAACCCAAAGATCAGATGTTTCCTTTGATATGTTGATGTTAACCCACAATAGGGCAAGGGAGAATAGAAGTTCAGTGGATTAGACAAAGGGGAATGAAGGGAAGCGAGGGGGGACAGAAAGAGGAAAGACTGGAAGGAATTGGACGTAACTTTCCATATGTGCACATATGAATACACCACAGTGAATCTCACCATCATGTACATCCACAAGACTGAGATCCTAATTAGAATAACATATATTCCATGCTTGGATACATATAGCAAAATAGATTCTAATGTCATATATAACTAAAAAGAACCAATGAAAATGTAAAAAATATTTTTGAATGAAGGAATGAGTTGAATATAAAAATTAATGAATACATCAAGTGAAGAGAGACTAGACCATAGCCAGAAAATTGTGGTTTTACCGACTCTTACACACATACACACAGCCCTACCCTCCCTCACTCAACTTAGCAGTTAGGTTTCCATCATTTACGCATGGAGTATGGAGTTGGAGTGATTGCAACCATGGAAGAGCTCATGCAGGTTCTCCCTTAGCTATGCAAAAGCAGGCAGCTTCAGCCCTCAGCGATGAACCCCTGTGACATCTCTCAAGCACTCTCCATTCATCATTCAATAACACACACAATCCTTTGAACCTAAACTTTCTCATTATCTGTAATTACTCTTTGAGGCACATGAGATGCTAACAAGAATATGTGTAATTATCCAGCTTTGCAATGAGAAGCCATATTTATTGATACTGTGATTAGAAGTCACTAAATATAGATGTGGTAATCTTAGGCTTAGTTCCCGTGCAACCAGATGATTGAAAGGCACCTTTTCCAGATGGCTGGGCCAATTGAAATCAGATGATTACATCATGCTTATAGGAGTCTTAGTCCAGGGGTAAAAGGTAGGATTATTATTAGAGGTGGCATCAAAGATTGAGACCTGCAAGCAATTTCTAGAAGTCTCGGTGGCAACAATAGAGAGAGGCAGGGGCTGGGGTTATGGCGCAGTGGTAGCGTGCTCGCCTAGCACGCGTGAGGCACTGGGTTCAATCCTCGGCACCACATAAAAATAAAATAAAGATATTCTGTCCACCTACAACTAAAAAATAAATGTTTTTTTTTAAAAAAGAAAAAAACAATAGAGAGAGGCAGACTGAAAGAGAAGGAAAGTAAAGCAGCCTATTTTTATCTCCTCTGCCCCATTTGCAGTGCCAGGGCAACATCTACAGGATAATACTGTGCTACCCCACTTCCCCAAGCTACTCTGCTCCTATTCACTCAGACCATGAGATCCAGATGACCCTGATAATCAATGAGCCTCTTCCCCAGCAACCATGACTCTTTCACAATAAACTGATTGGTATAATTTCTCTCCAAACCTATCTCCTAATCTGTTTGGGTATTTCATAAATTTGGTTCTATCAGAGTCTCTGTGTGATGGAGAAAAACCATCTGCAGAAGTTTCAGAGAAGAAAAACATTCACATAAACACAGCAAAACCCCTGTAGCTTAACTCGAGGAAATCCTCTTCAAAAAAAAAAAAAAAAAGATACCCTTGATTATCAAAAAAAAAATTGTTCTCATTAGAATTCTCAGTTACAAATGGCAGAAACTAAACTCAAACTGGCTTAGGCGACAAAGGGAATATTTGAATCTATACCCAAAAAGGTCAGATCAATACAGCTGGAGCCAGTGAGAAAATGATGTCAGTAGACATCTTTCTCTTTCTGTCTTTCTGTCTTCAGCTCTGCATTTCCCTCTGTGGGAGTCAGTCTCAGGCAGACTCTCCCCAGAGGATGCAAAATGACTCCCAGTAGCAGCATCATTATGTCTTATCAGCTTAGCAACTCTAGCAGAAAGAAAGGGAGGTAATCTTTCTCAATAGCTCCAGCAGAATTCTCATGATTGAGCTTGATCATTCTGACTGAGATCAAGTGTCCATTTTTGGACCAAGGTGAATGGGATGGGAAATACTGATTGACCAGACCTAGATCACATGGCCAAGAAATAGAATCAACCTCAAGTGGAGTACTGGGAAGGGCTGTTGTTGTCCTCTTGAGGAAGAGCAAGTTGCTACATTAGGAGAAAGGGAAATGAGATTTGCCCATTCCAGAAGCCACAAGTCTTGCTGCTTTGGGGAGGTTTTGATTCCCATGTCTAATTCCTCGGTTGGACGTGTTGGCACTGGTTGGTTACCCCACAGCAATAAAAGCAGTAGCTCATTTTCACAAGCGGCGCTTTTAATAATTACTTGGAGGTGGATTGTCGTTGAATGCAAGCATATGTTCAATCATACCAATCATCAAACAAACAATTAATGCAAAAGTGTTGGGTGTGCTGGAGCACCCCAACTCGTATGCAGTTCACACTAATTGAACGCAGCAAGCACATCCCACAATCCCAAGTAACAGCAAGCCTTAAAATGCCTCCGATGCCACAGGACTTCTCTTAGCCAAAGAGCAAACTTCGAACTTTGTTGTCCTGTGGTTCTCTCCAGCCAACAGTTGGACGCCAGGAAATAGTGGAGTTGGTCCAGGGACGGACAGCAAGGCGGCTGGTCTCACCAATGTCCTTGGAGCGAAGCTCTCTGATGTGGCAGGACAAGCAGTTTATATACAGTTCCAAGTTGGTGCTCATTGTTATCACACTTCAGCGTTGTCCTGTCTCTAGATGATAGTCCTTATCAATTACATCCAGACATAACTAAGCATGCCTGTGGCTGCTGTTCCCTATAGCCAGCAACTTAGTGAGTCCCAGCATGTCTATGGCACATGCTCCTTACACTCACTCCTGCATCCCGTGCTAATGATTACTAGGTGCTGTTGACACCCATGCTCCTCACAACTTAGGAAATGGATATTGTCATTACCCACTTTTTGTAGATTAGGAAATGGAAGCACAGAGAAGTAATTTGCCAAGCCCACTGACTAGTAAGTGGTGGAGCCAAGAATCAAACCCAGCAGGCGGACTTCCAAACATATACAAATTTCCACCTTGCTAGTCTGCCTTTATGAAATCACTCTCTTTTAGTTTTATACCACAACACTGTTTGAAGCCTGGTCTCAACAGCAGGGGTGATAACTAAAATCTTTTTCTCCTTGGGATTACGTATGTCAAATGTGTAGGAGGCCATTGAGTTGGATTAGGTTCCTACACTGGCCCAACAGACTAAACCAATATAGAGTTTAATCACAGTGGTCCAGCTTTAGTTAACTGCAAAAGGCCCTGTAACCAATTAATCAAGTAAGCTGTAACCAGTCAAGCTGCCTCTATACTTCAATTCTACTTCCTATAAATGTTAACAGATCATGTTTCTCAGAAGCTATTCTGGCTCTGAAGGCTGCCTGAGTCACAAATCCTTTTTATTTTGTTTTGCTTTGTTTTTCTGAAGTCAAATACATTCTACTTGACATTGTTGGTCTAAGGATTTTCCCTTTCAACACACAGCATCCTAATCTCAGATCAATGACTCTGTAGTGAGTGATGGTAATAAGAATTTAACAAATATTTTCACATTAATTTTTTTTCATTTGATCAAAAACAAAAACAATACTCATAGAAATAAAGGAAGTTTGAGAAGTTGCCTCTTCTGTAAAAATGTTTCTCAAACTTCACATATTTATAGACCACTTCCACAAATTTTGTGATATCCATCAGCCACCTGTTATTTACCTGGTATTTTAATTTAACTATCTTAAACTTACTTATGTTTTACTTGGCCCTGCAATCATGGACTTGGTATTCTAATGGTATTTTTTCTAAATGATATTAAAAATAAAACACCTGGGATATGCAAATTAACCATAATGAAAATCTACTCACATCAACAGAATGGATAAAAGACAACTGAACCTCTCATGCATTATTGGTGGGAATATAAAATGATACAACTAATTTAGAAATAATTCTGTATTTTTCTCATAAAATTAAAGAATACAAGTATCTTGGGGCTGGGGTTGTAGCTCAGTGGCAAAGTGCTAGCCTAGCATGGGTGAGATTCGACCCTCAGCACCACATAAAAATAAACAAAAAAAATAAAGGCATGTTGTCCATCTATAACTACAAAAATTTTTTTTAAAAATACATATAGGAAAAGAAGAAGTCAAATTATCTATGTTTGCTGATCATATATGATCATATATCTAGAAGATCCAAAAAATTCCACCAGAAGATTACTAGAGAAAGAAATTAGGAAAACCACCTCTCTTATAATAACCTCACGGAGAAAACATATCCTAGGAGTTAATCTAATCAAGAAAATGAAAGCTATAATTAAAACTATAAAACACTGAAGAAAGAAATTAAAGAGAACCTCTCATGTTCCTAGATAGGTGGAATTAATATCGTCAAAATGGCCATACTACCAAAAGCAATATACAGATTCAGTGCAATCCCCATCAAAATGCCAATGACATTCTTCACAGAATTCATCCTTAAAATCATTTGGAAGAATAAGAGACCCAGAATAGCCAAAGCAATTCAGAGCCATAATAGCGACTCATAATACCTGATCTCAAATTATACTACAGAGCTATGGTAACACAAACAGCATGGTATTGGCATCAAAGTAGACATGACCAATGGAATAGAATAGAAGACACAAAGACAAACATATACTTATAGCCATCTCATACTTGACAGAGGTACCAAAAATATATGTTGGAGAAAAGACAACCTTTTTAACAAATAGTGCTGGGAAAACTGGATATTGATATGTACAAGAATGAAATTAGATCCCTGTCTCTCACCCTGCACAAAAATCAAATCAAAATAAATCAAAGACTTAAGAATTAGACCAAAAACCTTGCAAGTGCTAAAAGAAAACATACGGTCAACACTCCATCATGTAGGTGCAGGCACCAACTTCCTCAATAAGACCCCTAAAACTCAAGAAATAAAATCAAGAATCCATAAGTGGGATTCAAATTTAAAATTTTAAAAGTTTTAAAACTTTTCAATTTAAAAGTTTAAAAGTTTCTGCACAGCAAAGGAAATGATTAAGAGCATGAAGACAAAGCCTACAGAATGGGAAAATGCCTTTGTCAACTACTCCTCTGATAGGAGATTAATAAATAAAGAATTCAGAAAACTCAATACCAAAAAACAAACAAACAAAGAGCAAAACAAAACAAAACAAACAAAAAATCCAGATGACCCAATCAATAAATGGGCAAAAGAACTAAACAGAAATTTCTCAAAAGAAGAAACACAAATGGCCAACAAATATATGAAAAAATGTTCAATATCTCTAGCAATCAGGGAAATGCAAATAAAAAATATACTAAGATTTCATCTTGTTCCTGTCAGATGGCAATTATCAAGAACACAATTATAGGGGCTGGGGTTGTAGCTCAGTGGTAGAGAACGTGCCTAGCATGTGTGAGGCACTGGGTTCAATTCTCAGCATCATATATAGATAAATAAAATAAAGCTTCATCCACAACTAAAAAAATATCTTTTTAAAAAAGATCACAACAATAAATGCTGGCAAGGATGTGGGGGGAAGGTACACTCTTACATTGCTGATGGAACTGGAAACTAGTATAACCATTCTAGAAGGCAGTATGAGATTCCCCAAAAAAAGAGGAAAGAAACCACCCTATGACCCAGCTACTCTACTCCCTGGGATTTATCCAAAGAAACTAAAATCACCATACTATAGCAATACTACCAGCTCAACGTTTACTTCAACACAATTCACAACAGCTAAATGATGAAATCAGCCCAGGTGCCTGGCAATATGAATGGATCAAGAAAATGTGGTATACATGTATAATGGAGTTCTACTCAGCCATATAGAAGAATGAAATAATGGCATTTACCAGTAAATGGATGGAAAAGGAGAATATCATGCTAAGTGAAATAAACCAGTCTGAGAAAATCAAGGATGGAATGGTTTCTCTCAATGTGGAAGCTAGAGCAAAATAAGAGAAAGAAGATCATGCAGGGGGTATCAGATATCATAAATATATAGGCAAGATCAGTGAAATAGAAGAAAGAGAACAGAGGGAGGGAGAGAGCAAGGAGGGGAAAAGGGAGAAAATATGGAATGAATTTAACAAATCATTACATATATTTTATATATATATATATATATATACACACAAAAAAAAATCAAAAATAAAGCAAAAGGAAGAGCAGTAGAGGAAGGAGAATTGGGAAGAGGGGGAGGGAAGAAAGAAGGGGATGAGGATTGACATCAAATTTCTTGCATGTATGATTTTGCCAAAATGAACCCAAATACTATGTATAATTATAATGGTCTAATAAAAATACCACATGTAGATTTTTAGTCAAAAATGTACACCTATCCTATGACCCTACAATTACAATTCTACCTAAAGAATGAAAATGTATTTACACAAAGACTTGTCTGATAATGTTCACAGCAGCTTTATTAATAATAGCTTAAAACCAGAAACATACCAGAGAATGAAACAAACTGATATATTTGCAAAATGGAATTTTATTCAGCAATAAAAAGGAATGCATTCTGATGTGTAGAACAACAGGGACAAATAAAGAAATTAGATTGAAAGAAGACTTACACAACAAGGCGTATGTATCCATTTTGTCAAACTCAATAAATTCTACTCTGAAATAAAAATTATAAACAAATATCAAATTCCTCATTAACAATCTGCATGCTGGAGTATTTTGGAGGAATATTACTATCATCTGCAATTTATCATAAAATGCATTAAAACTAAGACGATGGACAGTTTAATCAAGGGGCAGATAGAAGATATAATAAAATTTTAATGGTAGGATCTAAGTGGTTTTATGGGTGTTTACTGTAAAATTCTTTCCGCTTAGCTGCATTTTGAAAATTTTTATAATAAAATATTGGATGAAAAATAAACACTTCACCATTAAGGTGAACTGTTCATATGGGCACCACTTAAAGGCTCAGCCTACCACCTGCAGTAATACATACTCAGAGCCTGCAGACTCAGCTGTAGCAGACATTTGCTTTCCTTGATGTCTAGAGTTGCAAAAGAACATTATCCCAGCTTTGTGTAAGCCCATAAAGCTGAATGAAAAAATTATAGTTGAGGTTCCTATCCTTCTCTTGGCTTTTCATGTCAAAAATTATATATTTCCTCCAATTTGTCTTAATTTCAAGCTCTTTGGAAACAAAGAAACAACTGGCTAGAATTTGTAAATGAGCTCTATTCGTCATCACAAAAGTCATTCTTTAGGAAAAGAGAGGGATTTAGCTTCTGCAGGTCTTGGTCACTGCATAAATATGTCTCCAGTTTAAGAGCATTGTGGACAAAAGAAGCTGACAATCACAGAACTTTATAAGCTTTACAAGTGCTGCCACTAAGTCCAGTAGGAAAGGTTCAGTTGTTTGCAATTGTCATATATTTAAATCTAGTGACAATTCAAATCAATAGTGATTTGGACCAAAACATTTTTTTCTGACAAATTAGTGACTGCGATTTACTAGATTTAAGCAGTCCTTAATGGGAACAAATTGAGAAATCTAGGAAGAGCAGAGCAAGCAATATAAAACAAATGAGAACAGATTTGGAGTACAAACTGAATAAACAATATGAAAAAAAACATTTGAGCAATGGTAATTACTATCTTGACCAAGAAAAAATAAATGCCCTAAAAACAAATATTCAGCAGTCTGAAAGAGTTTGAATAGCTATTACCATAGATTAAATCTGGAAGAAAAGAAAAATGGCACATGGGCTTTCTATCTACTATATTATCCAAAAATTCAGCACCTATAACATGCAGAAATCATTCTAATTCATTTATTAGAATCTAGAATAATCATTCTGATTGCTTATTAGAACTCTAATTCAAATGTAAGCTTCTATTCTACAAACTGTATCATTAAAATTAATAAATTGCTACTTCATAAAGATCCTACAATATTGTTTGCATATCTGGTACTATGTGTAAGCTAACAAGGAATAGGAATGTGATCTTTGAGTGTTTTTTGTTTTCTGTTGTTTTGGTTGTTGTTGCTTTCTTATAATATCTACATCAGAGTTCCATTTATTAACCACCTTGGTGGGATCTACTTTTGAACAGACAAGTGATAACATTGGAATTTTTTTTTAAGAAAGGACAGTATTTTAAAAAGAAAAATTATCAAGCAAATATATTAAGACTAAAGAAATTTTATAAGCCTTCAAAACTATCCCTTATAGGAATAGGCCTAACCTCTGTGGTTATACCAAACAAAGATTAATTACAGATAGCTTAAGAAAGAAAAAGAAAAGTAAAGTACAGACATGCTTCTGCCAAGAAAACCAGAGTGAGCAACAATGTATTTGATCTTGATAGCTACCATTTGGCAAAAATGGAAGATCTTTGTTGAATAGTGGGATGAATAGACACACCACAAACATGGCGAGGGTCATGCATAATGCAGAGCACAGATGCTAACAGGCTCACACAAGGACACTTCCATTTATTTTTCATGAGCCTTGGAAATTGATCTCTAAAGTGGTCCCATGTGAATGTCTCCTTGGCCCAACAAATCTCTGAGAGTACTTTGATTTTCTTTGCATCCAGAATGAATCTATCCATTGTGGCTATGCCTCTTAATTGACAAAATGAAGAGAAGAAAAAGAAGCCAAGTTTCTGATTAAATGAATGTGCCAGAACTCTGAATTATGGAAGCCCTCTTGCAAACCCCAAATGGCTCATATGATTTTTTCCAGAACTAGTTGAAAAACATAAAAGTGAATGCACAATAGGACCAACCCCAACAATCCAGGCCTAAAATGAATTGCTATAGGATTTCTTCCTAAGCTCTCCAAGCAGAATCACTCTACCTTCCCCAAATGCATGCCAGGAAACATTCTCATTATCCTGCACCGTTCACCCTGTCATCTGTGCTGCATTGCACTCTCCTTCATTGTATTTCCCTCCTTAGAAAATACCTATGTACTTGAACTTGTACTTGACTTTGGAGTCAATTGGAAACGGGGGGCGGGGAGAGTATCTAGATCAGTTAGTAAAAGTAAAATGTGGCCCTCATACCCAGTATACTGAAGAAGTCATCATCCTACATGGCTGGTGGGGGTGGCAGGGGTGGCTGAGGGTGAAGGTTTTAGTTCTGAACATCTCCAGTGTCTCCTCAGAGATGTGAAGTGCATGACTTGGAAATCACTCTCACTGACTCCACCAAAGGCCATACTGCCAACCTGGGGAAGCTCTTGAAAAGAGGTATTTGACCGTTATAATTGCAAATTTCATGTAAGTGAAGATTGACTAGCCCTGAGTTTAGGTTCTGGTGCAGAAATTTAAAAAAAAAAAAAAAATATATATATATATATAAAGTATACCTTCTTTAGAACAGTAGAGAGCAAGCCTTTCCTTTATTCCAAAATCTCATTGGAATGACAAGAGCAGAATTTAAAATATGAATATGTGTGCTGTGCTGTGGCGCATGCCTGTGATCCCAGCAAGTCTGTGATCTCCTGAGGCAGGAGGATTGCAAGTTCCAGGCCAGCCTCAGCAACTTAGCAAGAACCCGTCACAAAATAGAAAAATTAAAAAGACTGGGGATGTAGGGTTGGAGTCGTGGCTCAGTGGTAGAGTGCTTGCCTGGCATGTGTGAGGCTCTGGGTTCAATTCTCAGCACCACATATAAATAAATAAGTAAAATAAAGATCCAACTAACAAAAATATTTTTTAAAAAAAGACTGGGGATGTAGTCCACTGGCAAAGTGCTCCTGGATCAAATCTCCAAAAGTAAATAAGTGAAATGAAATAAATAAAAATAAAATATGAAAACCTGCTTTAAGAGGATAACTCATATTATTCTCTTTCCTGGAATATTTTAATTTGATGGGCTTTCCCCATCAGAACAATTGCACAAATGCAAGATGAACAAAATTTGGTTTTGTGAGCCACTTACATAAAAATAATCAGGGAATTTTAGTGACAGCTGCTGTAGGGGTATTTTAGATTCTCAACTACTCAATCTACCCACAGCTCTTGTCAAAAGGGCCCATCAAAGTGTCCATGTTTGTATCATGTACCTTTTTTCCTTTGCCAATGGCTAATTGGACCAGGGAAACAACCTGATCCAGGGTAAGTAAATCCAATAGCGGGACCAAGAGAGTAGAATTGCATCTTCCTAGGAAGTTGGAATTGGGAAGCTGGGAAAGTGAATCAGTTGCAGCTGGATTCATTTACTATTCAGTGTGAACTGTAGACAGGGAGCATCCATGTTGGTAGGGAACTTGTTTAAAATGTTGAGTGCCCCTGCAGATCTACTGAGCCATGATTTGAATTTTAACAAAATCCCCTAGGGATTTTGTGTACATTAAAGTTGGAGAGACACTAAGCAAGACAGGGATTGGGTCGAGGACATGCAAAATGGAAGGTTGTATGTAGTTTGCAGTAGGTTGGTTTCATGGCACAATGGAACACAGGCAAAGCAAAGGTATAAAAACCCACAAATGTCAGGCAAAGGTGCTTTGCCAAGAGAAGAGGAAGAGCAGCCAGACCTGCAGAGAAGCAGAGACAAGAAGCCTTGGGATGAGGGAATAAGGGAGCAGCCCGGGCTCCTCAGGCTCCTCCTCCATCCTCTTAGAGTTCAGGGATATTTCACTGAACATCCTGGATGGATATCTGGTAAACTGTGGTAACTTTATAATCAACACCCTTAGGGGAGGCTAGCTCCAGTGAGGTTTTAATGCTAATCCCTGATTATTTTTATGACATTTCTGTGTCATATAGTTTCTACCAAAACTTTAAAAGAAAGAAAGATAGATGATAGATAGATAGATAGATAGATAGAAATAGAGTGTAAAAGAGAAAATAAACTGCTTAGTACTCCCCAGGATTTTGAGCCACATATGGAGGTTGGTGCTCACTTTGAGGCGCCTTTCTTTAGAAAGGATCCTGCTATACTGGAACCAGGCCTCCGAAGAAGAGGCACTGGCCTAGTTTGACAGTATGTCTTAAAAGTCTGAAAACATAATGGAAGAATGGGCATCAGAAGTAGTAATTGTTGACATTCAGAAAAGAACACTTTCTGGAGACATGTCTTGAAATAAGGAGACACCATTGTAAATATTTGAAGAATTGGTCTCCTTGAGGTCAGAGCTAATCCAATGGGTGGTGTGAGTAGCGTTTTAATAAACTCAGAGGCAGATTGTCTTTGAATGCAAGCATATATTCAATTACATCAATCATCAAATACAGTCAACTCAATTCACACTAAACACAGCAAGAACATCGCACAATCCTGGGGCAACCGTGAGTCCCAGAGTACCTCCCATGCCACGCAACTTTTCTTAGCCCAAGAGCGAACGTTGTCGTTATGTGGTGGTTCTCTCCAGCCAATGGCTGGGTGTCAGGGAAAT
This sequence comes from Geosciurus inauris, assembly GCA_004024805.1. Taxonomy (NCBI): domain Eukaryota; kingdom Metazoa; phylum Chordata; class Mammalia; order Rodentia; family Sciuridae; genus Geosciurus; species Geosciurus inauris. The sequence continues at coordinate 88,816 of PVHX01001532.1, forward strand.
GGTGGAGCTGATCCAGAAAAGGACAGCAAGGCAGCCAGTCTCACTGATGTCCTCAGACTGAAGCTCTCCAGCGTGGCAGGACAAGCAATTTAAATACAGTTCCCAGTTCATTGGTGTTCATTGGTCCTGTCCTTGAGTGATATTTTATCGCACTCAAGCATTGCTGTCTCTAGATCATAGTCCTTATCAATTGCATCCTCGACATTACTAAGCATACCTGTGGCTGATGTTCTTTACAGATGGCTATGATAGCTCACCATAGGAAGAAATTCCTCACAATTCCAACAGCATCACAGTTGTCCTGTGAAGAACCAAGCTCCCTATTCCTGCAAGGGTTAAGTCAGAAACTGAAGCCAGAGGATTCTCTTCAGAGATATGGGAGAGGAAACTGTACTGAGCATAAAATTAAGTGGACTTTGGCACATGTCATTTCTCAGATTCTCCCGTTGCTGGGCCAGGATCATAAAGGGCTCTTCTCTCTTGTATCATGTGCAATCCCTGAGGTCCAGATTTTTCATTCCTCTTATTCTCTGAGAACTTTGCTGAGTTTTACAACAGTGTTTGAACAAGAAGATAGTAACAACTGTGTAGGAATAAAAAGTCTTTTGGAATCCAAGAGACAAACTGAAAGAAAATCATGATTTTTGAAGTGATAAAGGAGCAAAGCTGGTTCTGAGAGTTATAATATGGTAGAGAATAGAAAAAGTTGTTAGAGGCAGAGACTCTAAAGCCAGATTGCTAAGCTTCTGCTTCCTGCCATTTGTTATCTTGAATTTCTATTTTAATTACTTAAAAGTTATCCTTACCCATTATCTCATGAATACAGGAAGTACAGACAATTTCATTATAATTCCCAGCTCAGGACAAACATGCATTGCTGTATGAACTTGCTTAATAATTTAGCAAACACAAAACAGCTTGCACACAGATTTGAAAAGCAGCATTTAAAACTGAAAGGGGAAACTCCAAACAATGGATTGTTGAAGGTCAGCTTAAACTAATAGAAGAAAATCAGAAGATCAGAGCAAAACAAAGCAGCAGAATTTGAATGCTCCTTTGCATCATAATTATGCGCACCATTTTTTATCATCCCCAACCAAATAATTTCTTATGAAATTCCAAATGCCTATTTTTAAATTTTTCTATATTGTCTCTTGGGCTGACACAGCCCTTCTTTCCTCAGATCTTCAATGATCTCATTCTTTTGTATCCCTCTATTTGTCAAAAGTGTTGAAGGGGTGTCACAAGTAGTATTTTCTGCCTTCCTTTTGGGCTCTTCTAATGGTAGGGGGAAATTCCCACATCAGAAGCATGTTAATCCAGCATGCAGCTCCCGGCTTCCGGATTCAGAGTGCAGCAAACCCAGCCCCAGTGAATGTAAGGAATGTGAATAATTTTGCTTTGGAATCCACAAACTGCTCAATAGAATTCAAGGACAATTTCTTTTGTGTTCTTTCTGCTCTTCTGTTAAAATGTATCATACAAAAGAAGTGAAAATAAATGTATATAGACACAGAGAAATAATAACACCCACGTGCTCACCACTGAGACTTAGAACACAACCAGGATCCAAAGCTCTGACGTACCCATCACAGAAGGTCTTTTCTCCTAGTGGCAAAGACAACTACCCTGCTGAATGCTCTGCCAATGATTCACTTTGCATTGTAATTTTACCACTTAAACCTGCATCTATAAACAACGTATTAATTTTTCCTGCTTATGAACTTTATATAAATGAATTATTTGGTTTGTAAAAGTTGCCTTGTTTTTCTGATTAGCTAAGATTAAACACTGGGTTGTTTTGTTTTGTTTTGTTTTTTGGTACCTGGGATTGAACTCAGGGGCACTCAATCACTGAGCCACATCCCCAGCCCCAGCCCCATTTTGTGTTTTATTTAGAGACAGGGTCTCACTGAGTTGCTTAGCGCCTCACCATTGCTGAGGCTGGCTTTGAACTTGCGATTCTCCTGTCTCAACCTCCCAAAGTGCTGAGATTACAGGAGTGCACCACCGTGCTTGGCTTAACACTGTTTTTCAGATTAATCCATTTTCATGTGCACAGCTGTAACTCATTTATTTTAAGTGCTATGTAGTATTCCATAATAAAACCCCATTTTTAAAATTCATGTTACCTTTGATAACTTTTTGTGGTTTCCATTTTTCTTTTGGTATCATGAACTCTCATTTGTGTCTTGAGATGTACATGTGTATGAATTTCTCTAGGATATCTGTCTTAATCTAATTTGTAGCTTGTAGGATCTGAACATGTTAACCTGTGGTGGACAATACCAAAGTGAATGCTTCCACAAATACTCCCACCAGCAGTGTGTAGGAGGATGAAGGGTCCACTTTCTTGCTGACTTTAAAATGGTTTGCCAATGACTGGATATAAAATGGTATCTCCTTGTTTCATTCTGCATTGTGCTGGTTACTGTGGGAATGATCTTTTCCTGTGGCGTTTGTGTTGTCTTTATTTTTTTTTCTCCTCTACGTTTTTTCCACATTTTTATTGATGCATAAAAGATTACACAAGGATGCACACATGTAACAAGATAATTTGGACCAACATCATTCCCTACCACTTCCCTGTCTTCCCTCTTATGACCATTTTTCTATTGTTCGTTTCTTATTGACTATTGGAAGTGTTTATCAATTCTAGATTTACGTGCTCCTTTGTCAGTTATATCCATTGAAAATTTATTTTCAAAGCTTAAATCTTATACTTTTTACTCTCTTTATGGTATACTTTTAGGAATAGAAGTTCTTAATTTTAACAATAACTTATTAATATGTTCTTTTTCTGGGTCTTAAAAAGCCATCCTTCCCCTAAAGTTATTAAAATATGCTCCAATAAATTCTTCTCAAAACTTTATAGTTTTTCCTCCCAAATTCAAATGTATATTCTACCTTGAATTGATGTTTACATACACTGTAAGGTAGAAATCTGTATTATATTGTGAATGGATAATTGATCTTCTTAGCTGTATTAACTAATAGTCCATTTTTATGGCTGATATGTATTGCCCATTCAGTCATCTTTTGAGTTTCTCTGTATGGGTCCTGCAACAGTACCACATTTTTTAGTTAACATTGTATTATAATAATTTCTGATGACTGATGAGTCAAGTCCTATTTAATTCTTTTTTGCCAGTAACTTCCAATTTTTCACACAGGGTCTATATCTATTTACATTTGCCTAAATTTTGACCCTTTCGATTGCTCTTCATTTTTTGCCATATTTTCATGATTCTATTTGGGATCATTTTACTTCTGCCTGAAAACTTCCCTTCAAAATTTGTATTGGTGCAGGTGTTCTAGTATCTTTGGTTTTTTGTTCTCTCAAGTCTTGGTTTTGCCTCCACTTTTGAACATCATATTTGATCAATGTAGAGTTCTAGGTCTTTAAATATCTTAAACATATTCTATTTCCCTCTAACTTTCATCATTTCTATTGATCAGTCATCTGTTTTATTGTTCATTTGAAAGTAATGTTTCTTATTTCTGAATGCTTTTACATTTTCCCTATTTTCTTTATCAGTTTTGTTTGTATTTGTTCTGTTTGGTTTTATAGTATTTCTTTAACATGGTTTATTATTTTTCATTTTGATCTTTTACTATTTTATTATTAGAGTGTTTTCATACATTTTCTCTTCAAATATTGCTTTACCTTCATTCTCTTCTCTGTTATTGTTTTATCTTTTTGTATGTTTGTTTTTGTTTTTCTGAAGAATGGAGATTAAACCCAGGGGCCCTCTACTGGGCTACCTCCCCAGCCCATTTTTAAAAAATAAATTGTTGAGGTTGGCCTCAAACTCGTGATCCTCCTGCCTTAGCCTCCCAAGTCACTGGGATTACTGGCCAACATGCCTGGATCCAGTTTATAACTTTTACAGATTCACACACTTGCTGAAATTATTTTTCTTATCCTGTATATTCTCCAATATGTAAAAGTTGTTATTTTAAAATCCATGTCTGATAAATTAAGTATTTGGATCTCTCAAAAGTCTGCTTATTTGACTTGGTTTTTTATTTTATTGTTGTTGTTTTCCTTCCCTTTTGGTTTTTGGCTAATTGCTTCATTCCTCTCACTTGTTTAGTTTTTTTTTTGTTTTTTTTTTTTTTTTTTATTGAGGGCAATGCTGTACATAAAAATTTAAAGAAATAATCAGAGATTCTGAACATCATTATGTTCTTCCAGAGAGGGTTCATTCTTGCTGGCAGTAAAATTAAAGATGAGGTCAAACACCTTAATTCTATTTTGGAATAAGCTATTTTGAATTTATATCTCAGTGAGGATGGAATTGCTTCAGTTAGCTTTTCATTCTTAGGGTGCAGCTCTTCAAAAATCTTACGTGAAAGTTTTGGTTAGTTATAAGGGCCACTCTTCTGCAAACGCTAAATTCTGAATTTTGTTTCCTAGCCCCATAAGACTATCAAAAGCTTTGTTCCATTTTTACGATTCTTTGCATATCCTTTCAGCCTTTTGTTTACATATTAGCAAATGCTTAAAGAGGGAAAGTGATGCTGTCAGGTTCACTTCTGCAGTTTTCATTCTTTCTCTCCAAGCAGGAGCTTAGCCACTCAAATCCTCATTGCCTTAGTAACTGCCTGATGTCTTTGAATGGATTACTGTTTGGATTTTATCCAGTTTTTCTTTTTATTTATTCTTTTTTCTTCTTCACAGCCTCCACTTTATTTTATTAACAGTTTTTCTGGTTATCCTTAGCAGGAGGTTCCTGATAAATCTAAACTTACATGACCAGACCTTTCCATATGCATTTTAGGAGCAGTCTTTCAAGTTTGATGGGAAAAAAAAGTGATGTTTTTATTAAAGTGTTATTGAGTCTATATCTTTGAGGGGAAGTGACAACTTTATAACATTAAAACTCTTGAACATAGTATATCTTCTTTTGGGTCATCTTTCAAGTTTTTCCATTTTTGATTTTCTCTGTAATAGACTCAGACACCTAATAGATTTATTCATGGTTACTTCACATTTATATTACTTTCATAGCCAATATATTTTAACTACATTTTCTAGTATTACTGAAGTATATTAAATGTGTGTTAAAACTGGTAATTTAACTATAGAATATTTTACATTTTCTGTGGGCAATTATATCATCTGAAAATAATCAGAGTATACTTCCTTATTTTCATCTTTACATATTTTGAACATCTAATCATACTGTTTTAGTAACATGAGAATTATGTGTACTTTGAATATTTAGTTGCATTTGCCTGCTTTATCAGTCAGGGTTCAATCAAGGAAGCAAATAACTAGATATTATGTAATAATTATTTATTGTAAAAATTAAATCTTACATAATTGTAAAAGGAGCTAGGAAAGTAAGGTCTAGAAGGGAACATCAGAGTATAATGACTGATCAGGAATCATGGAACGTATGGACAAGTTGGAGCTGGCAGGGAGAGCTATGAAGCCAGGCATACTCCCATTCTCAAGTGGGAGTATGTAGAGCAGCTGAGAGGCAGCTATGGGATGTTGGTGCATCTGTGTCTGGTGGTGAGCCTGGGATCACTGGTGTGCACTGGGGTCAACAGAAAGGATAAAGAGATAATACCAAGTAAGGAACAATGAGGAACATCTGCAGCCTGGCAGCAGTCTCCATGAGAAAGAATGAGCATTCCCTGGCAACTGTGTCTCTTTCACTGCATCTAATCACAATGACCAACCGTATCACGAAAATACACAGAAATGAACTTCTGCGAAACATTTACAGCTTACCTACTTGACAGCACAAGGCTACCAATGTGTAAAGCCTGGAGTTTCTCTTGTTGCTAGCCCAAAACCTCTAGTTACAGAAACTCTGTCAAGTTCTCAGCAGGAGAGTATTTGCTTCAGGCAGGCCTAGAGCTGAAGAGTGCACATGAAACAATGCAGAGAGGGGTTTCTCACTTAAGAACTTAAAAGAAGAAGAAAGAAAACATAAAAGAAACAGCAAGGGGCTGGGGTTGTGGCTCAGTGGTAGAGTGCTTACCTAGCATGTGTGAGGCACTGGGTTTGATTCTCAGAACCACACATAAATAAATAAAATAAAGATCTATTGATAACTAAAAATTATTTTAAAAAAAGAAAAACAGCAAAACATAAAATCTCGCCTGTCACAGCTACTTAAATTGACTAGGTAGTTTTTATTTCTACCAGCCTTATGCATGTTTGTTTAAAGATTTATTCCTATCACATTTTCAATTGTTATATAATAATCATGTATTGGTATAGAAAGGGCATTAGCTGGAAATCACGCTAGTAGGTAAAACCAGAACCATATGGATTCAAAAGAATACAGTGTCCTAAGTTTTCATTAGGGGCTCCAAAAGAGGGCAGAATGTTCATTTCATATAGTAGGTGACATTTAGTCAAATGGAATCTCAATCAGGTATTGTGTACGATGGACCATCAGAGTTAGGAAATGAAAATATTCGGTCTAGAAAAAATGCAAATCAAGTATCTTAGATTAAAATATTCATTTTAAAACTCAGGTTATAAATAAAGGAGAACATTTCTAGTGGAAACATGAAGATGTAAGAAAGGAAGACAAGACATCTTCTCAGGGTGACTTACTGACTGAAGTACAAAAAGTACTTTTTTTTTTTTTTTTTAAATTGATCAGGTTGCTAGTAGAACAGCCTGGCAAAGGACTTAAAATGGTCCCAGTTTCTAAGGTATCAAGAGCCATTGAAAGCTAAATGCAAACAGGGATTTTCTGGTTCAAAGATAATGGCATGTTATGGGTTATTGTCTTTGGTTATTATCATCAAAGTCCTGAATGAAGTACAGAAAGGTAATCCAAACCCTTAAGGCTTCAAAAATGCTAACTTCTGGAGGAAACAACAAGAACATTCAAAGAAAGAAAAACTTGGGGGAAATTATGGCTATTCTTTTTCTGAGGTCAATTTACTTATTAGAAATAGATATGTCAGGCTGAGGTTGTGGCTCAGAGGCAGAGTGCTTGCCTTGCATGTATAAGGCACTGGTTCAATCCTCAGCACCACATAAAAATAAGTAAACAAAATAAAAACACTGTGTCCATGTATAACTAAAAAATATTTTAAAAAAAGAAACAGATATGTCTCCTGATCCTCTAGGATTTTGATTATCAATTAAAACAAAAATAAATACTGACAAAATATAAATTAGCTGGGAAAGATGTCATACTAAATAGTTAACTAAACCTCAAGTCATCCCATCACCAAATCTTTACCAAAATTTCTATAAAATATCCACTTGAAAACATGGGTTTCAATTCTTTTTTATTATGATTTCTAATATAACCAAAATGTTAGGAGAAATGAAAGACAAAGATAAGCAAAGGGGACAAGTTAATGCAAAAACTGGATATTCCAAAGCCCTGAACAATGCAAAATTACTGTACCAGGCAGTTGTGTTATTTGTAGTAACAATGCCTTTGCTGCAAGGAAAATACTTAATTAGAATACCATGTGAGCACTGGGATTGTAGCTTAGTGGTAGAATTCTCACCTCACATGCGTAAAGCACTGGGTTCGATACTCAACACCACATAAAAATAAATAAAATAAAGACATTGTGTCCACCTACAACCAAAAACAAATTTTTTTTAAAGAAATTTTTTTTTTAGATTTCACCATGTGAAATTTTACTTTATGAAGTCAGAGTTATAGATTTCAAATTTTCTTTAAAAATTGTAATAATAAGGTTAGCAAATAAGATTGTCAAATCATTTTGATTCCACTCTATCACCAGCCCCCAACTATAATTAATAATTTAAACAGAAATACAGTAAAATTTGATGTTTCATGGTGATTTTATTTAAATAATTAGAAGAAATTGATTACCATCCATAATAAAAATGAAAATACATCAGGCAATTTGCCTACAATCTCATATGTGAAAAACAAATCTGTGCAAACACACAAAGAAAGAATTTAACATTTTCATCGGAAAAAATGCTTGAGAATAATAATGACTGAGAAATACTGATATCTTGAGGAATGCTTTAAAAAATTAAATGTTTTTATTCAAAGATTTTATAATATAAAAATAAGTAATCTTATTCTGAAAAAATCAAGTTGTAAATCATTGTACTTTTCATTAATTTATGACAATTCATTCTGCAAAATTACTAGCATGGACCAGTAGTTAATAAATTCCTACAATGTATCTAAACAGTAATTTTATAATATTCCAGTCATTTCATGAGATTGAGTTAAGAATGCTTTCCAGATCAAAGAAATTACTTTGTAACTCATTAAACCTGCTTTATCCCCAGATTTACTCTGAGGGTTCAGGGGAGAAAAAAATCTATTTGTATTGACTATTGAAGACATCATAGTTCATAAAGCATAATTGTCCCAATTCTCCTGGCCATTCCTCTTTGAAAACCTGCAATGAGATTGCTTGGAGGAAAACACAAACGCACAACTACACATCTGTCTCTAGAACTCTGATTAGGTGAGTGACCATTGAGATTGTGGAACCAAAATCTTTAGTATTCTATTTTTTGAAAGACAATATACTGTCCATCAACATGGTTTGTTCTTGACTTCCCTTTTAACTCCAGTTGTCACTGAGTCTGTTCCATTTGGCATGGTAGATTTCTGTGGCTATAATGTGTTGGCTGACTAGAGAAAAGTGGGGCTTCTCAACTCCATAGGAAGGTAGAGGAAAGTTTCACTCCATTACCTGGAGATGAGATTTCTTATCACTGGATGGTGGGATCCAGCAGCCTTGCTCTGTGCCTATTCCATATATGTGGGATTCCTGTCTCCATGAATTCGGCTGCACTGACCCTATAGGAAAAAATAAGCAAATAACAAAAAGAAGAAATTTAGTATTCATATCATTTACAATGTCCAACAAAAGAGACCCTTAAAAACTGGGATTTGAGAATTGGCTTTAAATATGAGATACAAAAGGAACACATTCTCAAACTACTGTAGACTCAGTTTCAAAAATTAAAACTGTCTTGGTTGGTTGAGATAATCCAAAGACCTATGCTACCTGATATTGCTCTTTGGCTTTCTCTGTGTACTTCCTATCTCCCTATCTAGATCACAGATTACTTTGGAACAAACTCAAGTTTTCAGTGCACTTGTATCCCTTTCTCCCAGCGTGGTCTTCTGCCCCTACAAGTTACTCTGCACTTGTTGATATTGGTTAAAGTCAACAAAAACGACTCTGTGAATCTACAACAAGTACAAGTTTTCTTGGGCTTTCCAAGAACAGAGAAAGGATTGGCTCAGAGCCAAAATTAATCTTTATCTCCTTCTCCTCTTTTCCTCCCCACTCATTCTTTAAGTACACTTTCACCCCTGGCATTTATGAGACAGCTGGACATGATCAAGGACATGTTACTCATATTGGGAGACAGTTAGATGAGTGGCCCCATAAAATGGGTTAAATATTTTTAGCAGAATACAAAAAAAGTAGACATTCTAAACTGTCCCTGACTGTGCAGCTAACTATAAGTCTTTAGTTTTTTTCTGAATATAACCACATTCTTGTCATAACATTGTGCTTCTGACTGACATGCAAAATTACATAATATGTACCTCTAAATTCTTTCATAAGAAAGAATTATGTGCTTATAGGTGCTTAAAAAGTTGTATGTAACTATAAGATACTTTCTAGTAGTGCTACCAATAATAACAAAAACCAAGCAACTTTTTAAAATGCTGAATTTTTAAATTATCCAGGCAACAGTAACTATATATATATAAAAATCGATTACTTATTGTGGTATTTATGGTTTTTATAGTCAACTCTTAAGTGTACCTTAACATACAGGCCTTGTTCAAATTAGGCAATAAGGTTTTACTGAATTAGTATTTTGGGTTACCTGGAAGCATGTGTACAAGAGGGGTTTTAGCATGAGTTTTCCAGAATAAGAAGCCTATGTTCTTTCTGTAAGGAAATCTAAAAAGGAGGTTATAGTAATAAGCATGAAGGGCAAATATCAGAAAATATAAGTATAGTTGATATTTTATTGGCTTCTTTCATTAGCAGTGGAACTGTTTTTGTTAGCATAAAGATTCTCTAAGCCTTTCTAAAGGCTTATGACACAAAAGCATGTTCAATAATGCCCTCTGGGCTGTAAAAATAAATGATGCTATCTAAGACACAAGCCCAAAAGGTTTAACATAATATGACTCCTGGCAAAAGTATTATGTCAAAGGATATTTAACTCCATTTCTACTTGAAGCAAACTGAGTTCCAGAGCAGCCTGAGAACCTGGGTTGCTTTTATGGTCTCTCTGTGGCCTGACTGGGCTTCACAGCCAGCCAGGGATCTCACTGAAGTCTAGCCCCTAATAAGACTTGAATACTCTGAAATCCCCAGATCAACTTACATTCACGGGAACACATCCCACCAGAACATGGAATACATTTTCTTGGAGCCATTTACAATTTCAGTGGATCTATACCAACAGATCCCAATACAGATTCCAAACCCAAGAATAACCTTAAAACCCTAATTCAAAATAAGAAGTCACTCACTGTGCACTTGCTCAAAGTGACCTAGCAGACTGCTATGTGACTAGAGCTTTAGTGAACATGGTAATCTCATGTAAGACAAAAATACAATCCAAATTTGTTTCTCTAAAGCTCCATGGTATTTAAATACAGCCCATATGCTCACATAACTTATACAATTTTACTACTGTTTTTCTGGTTAGATGAGACTTTTCACTGGAAAACACTAATAATCCAGGTAAAGATAATCATTCACCAGGCTCCAGGGAGGACAACTGACCAACATCTGCTGCCTGGCCACCCTTGCCAGTGGTAGGCTGACTCCCATTCCTGAGGTCTTGATGCTCCTTTAAGACCACAAACTACAGAAAAGAAAAGGAAAAGAGAGAATATGGTTATAATTCACAAATCATCTCAGCATACATTAATCAAAGTCTATGGCTTTATCATGTTCATCCTACATAAGGTAAAATTTGAAAGAAAGATTCCGTCAAATTTATTTCTCTGGCTCATGAAAGATTCCATTTTTAATTAAAAACTTTATGCTACTTTCTATTAAAGCAACTGGACACTACCAATATCTGCACTGAAGATTCTATTCTAATTCTGGAATCCCAGCTTTTGGACCATGGATCCCTGTGGGCTACCATTTTACTATAAATAATCTAAAAATCCATAAGTATTCTAAGCATTGCTCATTGGCAAAATAATATCGCATGCATATTTGTGCTACAATTTTCCATATACACACAAATTCACTTAAATATGCTACCAAGTTCTGAGTAACTTGGTGTCACAAATAGGTACTAATAACTCACAGTGCAAATACTATTTTGCACAGATCCATCAAATGTTTTCTTATGGTTAAACAGACTGGGAAACAGAATTCTAAAAAGGAGGCCCAGAAAACAACATTTCTCTTCAGTCAACAAAAAATGATGACTTCTGTCATTATTTGGATTGTCTAACACTGATTGGGCACTTGGAATGCAGGCCGAGCAGAGTTCACTGGCCTGCACTAAGGCTAGATAGGTTAGATATTAAAACAGATCAATGATAAAAGGAAAAAAATAAAAGAAAGAAGTGACCCATGCTCTAGAATAAAGGACACAGATGGCTGAAATCCTTGTTTGTCAATCAGTAACCTGGTGGAGGGACTGCCCAAGGTTCTGACTGACCGTGCTCCATTGGTTCAGAAATGGGCCTTCCACAGGAAGGAGTCCAGAACCCAGAAGCACGAGAATAGGAATTTAAAAATATAAAAGTATAGGAATGGATGATGAATGGAGTCAATTAGGGAGAAGAGAGAGAAATGTTGGTAACAAAAGGGTAAATCTCATGAACATATGTTTTCATTTTCTTATTTTCCACACTAGTCACCCTTTGTCTTCTCCTGACTAATGGTCTCTCTGCAGCAACACATTGCAAAACCAATATGGGACCACTGTTTATGGGCACAGGCCCATTATTTCTGGATCAAGTCAAAATCCACCCCTCTACACTGGAAATGTTCCAACCATTTGCTTCTCTGCTGGAAGAACACAGGCCCCAAAATTCTGGGCTGAGATGGGGAAGGCAGCTGATGGAACCAGATTTGTTTCTTCTGCTTCTCCTTCCAGTTTGGGTGCTCAGCTCTCTCTCCCACTCCCTCTGATATCTGCAACAGCAGTTTGTCATGGATGACGCTTATGACAGCTGGGGAGGACAGAGCTCAGCAGTCCAGGCTCTTCGTAAGAGCACTGAGCCAACAAGCAAGTGACATGAAGCAAGTGTTTTTATCTTTTATTTGTTTTTTATTTTAAAGATACACAGGGCTGGGAATGTAGCTCAGAATTTGCCTAGTACATGAGAAGCCCTAGATTCAATACCAAGCACACACACATAAAAATTAATAATAATAATAATAATAATAAAAAAATTGTGTTTCTCCTTCTTTCCCCTGATTTAAAACAGATATATTAAACCTGTCATCCAAAACCTGAATGAAATACCACAGACTGCAAAGCAATATGAGTACTTTCGAAGTCCACAGTCAGGAGGCTTCCTAGAACTGAGCACATTCTACAGGTAAATCCTCCCAGAATCACATGCTATAGCACTTACAGAGACTTAAGGGATAAAAGAGACCATCTAATCTGAGTCCCTTGTACCGAAGAGGAAGCAAGATCCATAGAGCTTAAAGGACTTGCTGAAGATCAGCCAGGTAGTAAGGCTAGATCTCACATTTCTTATTTCTGTACTCAATTTCTACCAAAAAACAAGTAAACACTGAATGCCTATAACAGTAGGAACATAGGATCACTTGTTAGTAAAGAGCTCAGTCACAAGAAAGCTATCCTCTGGGGATGCATGGTGAGATGGGGTTAGGGCAGTGGAGAAATGTAGAAAGAACTTCAAACATTGCCTTTTCCCCCATAACTTGTTCCTAACAGTTATTTCCTAAGGTTTCAGTCCTCAATGGGCCTGCTAAATATTCCAGGCTCTTCTGAAACATATACGACAGATATACCAATGGAGCATACTCAATCAGTTCTCTGATGGATTTCTGGAAATGGAAATTCCCAGGGTCAAGAGAGCTTAGCTTGCTGCAAGTCTTCCCTCTAGTGGTCTGAAGTCAATACTAAAGTTGATGACCTATGGTATCTTGAATTTCTGGATCCCCTATGCTTTTTGGAAAACATTCAGGGTTGACAGATAAAATACAAAACAACCAATCGACAAACTCAAATCTGCCTGTGAATTAAATTTAAACTTTCATCATAAGCATTTAAGCATCCTGCATTTTTGTTAATCTGAAAACTATTTTGCTACTGAAGTCTAAGGACTTAAAGTATGAATGAGGAAGAAATATTAAGAATACCAGGAGCATAATCTTGAACTTTTAAGATATTCATCTGAAAGGGATCACCTAAAATTTGGGGACAACTTCACATAACCTAAAAATTTAAGTCATAGGAATAAGGTAAATGATAGAAAAAAAAATATTCCCTACAATTCTTGTGCCATTAAATCAGGGTGGTATTTTAACTCATCAGATTCCCTTAATATGGGACACAGTTCCTCCACCCTCCGATCCCTGACCTGCCCCAGCTGAAATGGTGTTGGATAACACAGGCACCAGTTGGAAGTTATAACAGGTTCCAGTTGCTCCAAACTCAATAAAGAAGGAGAAAAAGTGAACTTAAATGTATATCGAGCCACTTCCTAGCTTTGTCTACTTTGGTCACATTACCCAAGGTTGGGGGCAAGAAGACATCCCAGCCTCTCCTTCAGCAGGCCTGCCATGGCTCATGTCTCTGCTTGACTCTTCATAAGGATTCTTTGGATTTTTCAACAGTAGCTTCTGAGTCCTGAGATAAAGCCAAAATTTGAGACAACCTCAAAACAAAACATTCATCCCACTCACTGAAGGCCAGGGAGAACTATCTTGTCAGAATAGATCTATCAATAGTGCACATGTGGTCAAGCATATAGCTGAAGATTTATAGCCAGTAAGCAGCCACACTTGTCAGCACTATTAAGTAAACAATCATAGATCTATTCCCAGTGAATTTTACAAGTATGGATAAATCTCAGTGAAAGAAAAGAAAGGGCTCTGATGAGCCTTCTTTTTGAAGTAACAGTTCTTATCACTTTTGAATTTAGAAATAAGGGCATATGAGTCTAAAGACATTCTTCTTTGTAAGTAAAGTCTCTGGTAATTTTTCTGCTGTGCTGGTCTTAGAATTCCAAGCCAATGGGCTGGAGATGTAGATTAGTGGTAGAGCACTTCCATGGTGTATGTGAGGCCCTGGGTTCAATCCCCAGCAACACACACACACACACACACACACAGACCTTCCAAGTCAAACAAATCCAACAATTTGCCTTTAGCTTTCAACACAGATCTCTGAAAGATGTCTGTGTAACGTAAGATATAATAACATCATAATACATCAAATAAAGAAAAATAATTATGGCACACACAAATTTAAGTTTCTTTTTTCCATGTTTTTCTATACTCTTTGTCAAGCATCTACTTTGTTTTGACATTCTGTCCAAATATTCTTTTCTAAAACATTTGAGTATAAATACCAGTTTAAAAAGTGCAATGTATTTTAGATTAGACAAAGGGGAGTGAAGGAAGGGAAAGAGGTTTGGGAGTAGGAAGGATAGTTGAATGAATTGGACATTATTACCCTATGTTTATATATGATTACACGATCACACGATCGGTGTGACTCTACATCACGTACAACCAGAAGAATGAGAAGTTATACTCTATTTATGTATAATGTGTCAAAATGCATTCTACTGTCATGTATAACTAATTAGAACAAATTTTGAAAAAGTACAATGTTACTAAGTGGACCACTGAATTAAAATTTCAAGTTTGTGCCTGAGAACCTTGTCTCTAAGGAGTTGGTATGAAAGGTCTTAGAGTATCTGACTCTGATTGGGAAGATTATCATTCACAGAAAAATCACAGTAACAGTTAGCATTTATTAAACTCAATATGCCAGGCCTATACTAAACTCCTTACTTTGATTAATTCAATCTCATAATAACTCTTGAGATAAATACTATTTTTGTCCCAATTTTATAGCAATGGAAATAAATGAATACAGATATTAAACATGTCTGATGTCTATTTAGGCACTAATTGGGACTTTAACCTGTGCTACATAATTCCAGAACCCATGCTCTTAACTATTACACTAGAATATAGCAGGATCTCAAGAAAGAGCATCTTGGCTCATATGCTGAGTTTGTGTAGTGCAAGTAAATGATGTTGGATTTTTATCTTAAGATAGTGGCAGGTATTGGTACATTCCCAAAGAACTGGAACCTATGAGTTAAGTGGGTCTTAGGTTCTTAGCCATAAAGTTATATGATTGAACTAGATATTTCCATAAAGTCATCATCAGTCAAGTCTTCTGACTTACTGATTTTGTACAGCACAAAACTATCACATTACACAAAATGCTTTACAATATGATGATAGCAGAAGATGATGTCCTACTATGTATGTATGTGTGTATATATATTATAATATATATTATATACATATGTTCATTTTATTATTATTTTTTGTGGTATTGAGTATTGAATCCAGGGTCTTATACACACTAGCAAGTGCTGTACCATGGAGTTTATACTCTCAGTCCTTTTTTAAAATTTTATTTTGAGACAAGGTCTCACAAAGTTGCCCAGCCTAGCTTTGAAATTGTGATCCTCCTGCCTCAGTCTCCCAAGTAGCTGGGATTAACAGGCATGCGCCACCATGCCCAGCAATGTTCTACTTTTTAAGAAAATGCAAAATGAACAAGGTGATTTCTATTTACACCTTTATCCTGCTGTAGTGTTATTTTTAAAAAATTAAGTGTGTTATTATTCCATGGTTTTTAACTGTTAACTTTAAGTGATAGAAACCACAAAATTCAAGGATCAGAAACTTCCTTCCAAAGTTAGAGAAGATACTGATTTACTTTAATAAAAGGCTATATTTTGTGTGAAATTAACTCAATGAAAGGCAGCCATGAAAAATTACAGTTACATTGGCTGGGAGCAGAGCAAGAAGGGCATGTGATGTTAAAAGAAGAAAATGTAATTCAAAAATGCTCACCTAGCACATGTGAGGCATTGGGTTTGATCCTCAGCACCACATAAAAAATAAATAAATAAAAATAAAGGTATATATACATACAGTATAACTTATTTAAAAAAAAAATGCACACTGCCTGGGAATGTGGCTTAGTGTTAAAGCACTTGCCTAACATGTGCCAGGCCCTGGGCATGATCTCTAGCACCACAAAAATACATAGACACCTGAACTATATTTGGACACAGAATGGAATGGAACAAGAAAAATAAATGCAATAATGTTTTATGGCAGTAAAATCCTGGGCTTTTAAAAAACTATTACTCCTCTTTTTAAATGTAGTACATATATAGATGAAGAACATCCTGGGGAGGCAGGCATTACCCTAGGAGGACTTAGAAAGAGATTCAAAAGTACCAATGAGAAGAAAGGGTCACCTGTAGTAGTGAGCACCCCACAGTCCCAGGAGCAGCAGCAGAACCAGCACGACCATGCAGACAGCCACCACAGTGATGTCCCGCTGCTGCCCATGGCCAGCATGGCGCAGTTCCCACCATCTTAGGTCTCGGTGCTGACATCGCTCCCCGACGTAGCCAATGACACAGCTACGACAACATACAAACAGTCATCAAAGACCCTGACCAAAGGCATTTGATAGTCTTCAGACTCAATATCCAGCCATCTCTCAACCTCTGCATTTCCAGACTCATCTCTTAAGAAGCACATGGAAAATCCATCAGGGGTCACAGGAAAGCACTACAGTTTCTAAGTGAAAGCCACACAGACTGTCCCTTTTAGTCTACCTGCCCTGGGATTGAGAGAAAATTATTTGCATACAGCCTCTATAAGGTATTGCAGAACATTGATTAAAGATGAATTTCTCTTAGGCTAAAATCCTGAGGAGACACCCTTTAAAACCAACACAAAGCAATTCAGCCCTAAGAGCCAAGGGAGTTTGGGAAACAAATGTTTGGCCAGACTGCAATGAACATAGGTCAAAGGAAAGAAGAATGTGAAGGCAGATTCCCCACTTGAAAGCAGACCAAAAGGAAGAACACAGGTAGCCCCTGAACAGGAAGCACAACCTAAGATAGGAAAAAAATTTTTTTTCTTTTTTTGTTTTTAAATCACCACTGGACCACTGACCCAAGAGGAAAACTCACAATGATGACATAGAAATTTACTTATTTTCTTAAAGAGGAAATACCTAATGGAGGAAAAAAGAGACATTGACCCACAAATGCCCTACTGTCTCAATAAAATTGTAACTAGAATCATCAGTGATCCATTTACAGTTGAACTTTCAAAGTAAATGAAACAATGCTGCCATCTAGTGAGAATGCTCATTTCCAGAAACTACTGGGATCTTGGGTAAACCATTTATATTATGATATTTGTTTTGAGACTTAACTTTTAAAACATCCCATTACAAATTCCTTGAAGAACTGAAGGGATGAATACACAGATAACTCATATCAGCTTCTATGATGGGAAGCATCAGCCTGGGAAAAAAATACCGAACTAGCTCCAGATCTGGATTCCACTCCTAGTTCTACCCTTACCTTGTCACAGGAGCTTGGCAAGTCACTTTGAGAGAAAGGAGGGAAGGCAACAAGCATTTGTTAAGGCTCTTATGTGTCTAAAATCATTGCTAGGCACTTCTACATATTTGATTTTTTGCTGGCATGCTCCCATTTTATAGGTGAGGAACTGAAGCTCAAACAATTAAGTAATTTGTACATGGCCCCACAGCTAATGAATAGAAGGTTTGATTCAAGTTACTCTCCAATGTCAAAGCCTATGTTCTATTTTACCATGCTACGTACAAAAAAGGCTTTAAGCTTTATTTGCAGAAGCATAAAATACCATTAGGTTATTCTAGGCTTTCCTGGGTACTCTTTTAATTCTAGCTATCTTTGGTTATAACTACTTGCCATCAATGCCTATCAGCCACTTTTAAACTCTTTGATGTTAATGAGCCATACCTCTGAGCCTCTCAAAGACTTGAGGGTCTTGAGAATGTCCATCACATGGCCAAGAGTCCTGACGAGCTAAGGTAGGTTGAGTAGCAGAGACTTTCTGTCTTACAAGGCCCAGAATAGTCCCCAGTTTAGGAGGGAGGAGGACACAAATCACTAGTCCTGTAGACTATTAATTGGTTCTTGTGCTAAACCAACCAAAGATTCCCTGGCTAATTAAGTTTGAATTCCTATGGTCAAATGATTTCAAGACATTCTAGATGAAATAAAAGTAAACAAGACTTGCTAATGTGTTGTCGTGTGCCATGTATCAAGAATTGAAGGTTGGAATCTAAAATGTTTCTCAAATAGATTTGGCCACACAACTCTGACTTCAAGAAATATTTCACAGACTGGTGTAGGGGATGTTCATCTAAAGAAGACCTGCAACAGGGTATTTGGTCAAAGTCAAACCAGAATGAAGGAGGACCTTTTCTGAGCTCAAGAGATTTGGGGCCTCTTGAGACTCTCCAAGCCAGGAAGGCTTTGAGGAACTGCATGGACATAGGTGTTTCCAGGGCTCACTTCCTCTGCATCACCCAGAATGGCTGGGGTTCCAGGTCTCTGAGGGGAACTTCCACTGCCTCCATTCAAAGAAGGAAGAGCCAGCCCCTTAGAAATCCTAGAAGAGAAACCTGCTCAGTGGCAAAAGATGTAGTATTTCCAATAAAGCCAGACTGGCAAGCACTCCCTAGAGTTTTGTTATGGAATTAATAAAGTATTAGGTGAGGTCAGCAGGGCAAAAGGAGGGAAGTGTTGACTATTTGATTAAACCATGTTTTTACTAAATGTACAACTCAAAAACAAAGTTATAGTCCAGATTATTGTGTATACTGGTGATATTTTTAAATACTGCTTTTGATTAAAGCTCCTCTGTCATTCTGTACAAACTCTAGTTTAAAACATTATTAGAGAAATATGATATTTTCATCAGGAATTTAATGACAGGAAGAAGAACAATGTGCTGAAGAGCTCATCAATCATTGAATGAATTGATAGTATCAGATCCAAATGAAAATACTGTACTAAATGCAATACAGCACCCTTTTTTATCTCTGTAATGATTTTTATGACCTGAAGTATCATGGAACAAATAAGACCTAATGAACTAGACATTTGTGTCTGTAATTTTATTACTTGAGAAGATAAGAAATCATGAACACGTAAAAACTGTTTCTTAATATTAAAGTACATTAATTTCAAGTATAACTACTATAAATTACTGACTTCTTTAGGTTTAAAAATTATTGACTTCTTTAGGTTTAAAAATTATAGGAGTAAATATAAAAATGAAAGCAGAATTCCATTAGAATTGAGTCATTTTAACTAATATCAATGAACATTTTTCACAATTTTTACCATGCTGACAATGATTTGTAATGCAAGGTCACACACTTTGTCACAGAATACAACTTCCTCCATGAATAATTTACACTGTGTTTCTGTGCATTATTATTGATAAAATCATAAATGTCTTTACACTTGCAGTATCTGTTCATTAGAATCAGAATATTTTATCATTTCTTCAGGCTCAGAGAAAATTATCAATGAGTCAGGGCTCTAAACACAGGAAATCTATTTATTTTTCTCTAGCAGTTCCCTCATATTGCCTGGAAAATATGAAATTAATTAAAAATAAGATTTGGCATAGAACTAGCCATTATGACCTTGGGTTTCATTAAAGCCTCCACAGGGAAGATGTTCTGAGTGAGCCCCATGGGAGTGCTTCATCATTCTATGTCTTCCTCAAATCTGCTTTCAGGGCAACATTTTGCCCACTGTGGAACCCTTATGCCGCAAAAAGGGAGCAGAAGACAGCACTTGCAGCTCTCGACAAGTGTAACTAAACAATAAAAATGTAGGGCTGGGGCTGTAGCTCAGTGGTAGAGCACTTGCCTCGCAAGTGGCCTCGATCCTCAGCACCACATAAAAATACATGAATAAAGCTATTATGTCCATCTACAACTAAAATGATATTTTTAAAAAACAATAAAAATGTAAAAATCCACCACTAGGAAGTGAAGAAAAATTTATTTTAGTTTTAAAAAGCAAAGGTAAGAAGTCCAATGTGGATACACACATTTCAATAAGTCTAAAAACATTATGGATGCTCTCCACTTATTTGACAGAGAATAAATCCAAGTTTTAAGAAATTCTCCACAAACCTATGTTTTTCAAGCAGAATGAGAAATTTAATTCCCAGACTATACCAGCAATTATTTAAGTAAAAGGAAAACCACCATTTCCTTTCCTTTATATTTACCACTGGTGACTGGGAGGAGGTGGTGATTTATATACAAGGAAGGTGCATTGAAGTATGCACATGCACACACATAATCTATGTACACATATTTCCCCAAGGAAAAATCTAGTTATGAAAAAATCCCCTTCATATAAATTCTACAAATGAGTTAAACATTACGGACTATGATAGCACCTTGGTGCGATCAGAAAAAGCTGGACTTACTTGCATGCATAGCTGTCTACTGCTTCAACATACATACATACTCCACCATGGAGGCAATACCCATCATGTGACTCAGGACATCCTGGGTAACTATTTCTGACCAGATGGTGGCCATCTTCCCAAAGGGTGGAGGGTGGGGTAGAGTCTGGAAGAATCAGAGACATCACTTTTATTTTCTGTGATGAAGGTTTTTCAAGTATCAACATCAAAAATTAGTTTCTGTGAACAATTTGTGATACAGTGTCTTTCAGTTACAGTAGAACTATCAGGAGCAACAAGAGTTTCTCCTTCCCAAGCAGACCTTATGCCACTCACTATGAAACCAACCCTTGTTTCTTTAGGCTCAGAATATCTAATACTCTGAGGCATATTGGAGGCAAGTAAGAGAATGGCCAATCCTAAATCCCCATATGGATTGAGTCACTGATCTCATATAAGAGCAAGTCTGTCATCCAGAAACACACACCAACCAGGAACACAAACTGATCATGTGAAACAATAGCTAGCTTTAAGGTCTCATGGAACAACTGGTGTCTTTGTATGGCTTTAAAACTATCCCATCAATACACAGTCCATTACCCCCCAAATCCTAGGAATCTCAAAATTTTCTCCCATACAATGTTTTCTTCTACAAATGATTAAACCTTCAGGGGAACCCTCAGAGACAAGACTGTAGCAACTTTGGTAGGAAGGAAATGTTGCTAAAGCAGAGGAATGCCAAAGTGGTAAAATCTCCTTTAGAATGATTCATTACTCTTATCCCATTAAATCCCAATTTTTCAATTCTGCAAATATTTCAACAAAATGAACATAAGTGCATTAAAAGAGGTTGGAAATTATAATCTAGAGCTTATATATTATTATATTAATATTATAATTATATTCTTATTACTTTAACATAATTATATTTTATGTACTATATTTAAGCTTTTGTAGGTGTTCCACATGTGAGATGATGAGACAAAATAGATTAAAAGAGAAACATCAGGATGTGTAGCTGACTATATAAAGAGCAGGTTTTCAATATCTTTAAGAAAAACAAATTATTTGAGAAAAATAACATGCTAAAAAACAGAGCCCAGGCAAGCGCAGAAATTTCTCTTCTGAGGATGTTTTTTTGCTTGCAGAGCTGAGAGGCAAACAGCTGGCAGTGACAGGAAGGACCCATCCTTCCAGGGTCTAGGTGAAATCAGCTCCCCGTGTAGGGTGCCGATGGTTAAGAAGATACTGCTGTTATGGGGAGAAGTTCAGGAAGCAAAAGTTGACCCTAATGAATGTTTTAAAAAAAAGTGAAGAGAGCTGGAATGCTAATTCTAGATCAAGAAATAATGACTTTTTAAAGTGGCATTTTAAAATCCTACAAAGTGATTATTTTCCCTATTCTCCCATCCTTGCACCACTTCACTGAAATACTGCCAGTGGCTCTGTCACTACAGCTGTGCTGTCCAACCTGGCAGCCACTGCAAATCAGGATTATGGAGCTCCTGAAGTACATCTGGCCTACACCAAAATATGCTCTAAGTATAAAATACATGCCAGATTTGGAAGACTTTGTACCAAAATTTAAAAGAATGTAAGATATGTCATTTTTATACTGATTTCATATTAAAATGCTACTATTTAGACATATTAGAATAAATAAAATATATTATTTAAAATCCAAGCAAACTTAAAACCTGCCTTGCCCTGCAAAGTTTTTCCAGGAGCCCCAGGAATCAACATTACAAATCAGGAGATTAATCACATAGTTAAAGAGAACCACCTGTGTACTCACCTATATTGAACTGCAAGTAATAAAAAAGGATTTTTTCCAGATGCTACCAAATTAAGAAGGCCTGGATCATTTCAAGTTCTCAAGCCCAGTATCAACACAAAGAGCAAAACCAGCTCTCTCGCCTGGTCAAACTGAATGATTTCTAGAATCACTAATGCAAATATACTGAGGTACATAATTTCCCTGAACCAAGTTATTCCCATTCCATATAGACCACCTACCAACAACCTACCAAGGCAAGACAGTCCAGGTTCAGACAGGCGGCCAGCACACATGCAGGTATAGCCTCCCTCTGTATTTGTACAGTTGGCATTCTCTCCACAGTTATGAACCCCCAGGTGGCACTCATCAATATCTATCAGAAAAGTGGGAATGGGGAAAAGTGGAGTGCAGAGAAAGAAAAGAGGGTTATGCAACTGGCAAGTCCAACATTTTAGAAGGTGGGTATATTCAACTTCTTTATTATGCAGAATGTTTTTAGAACCCTACACATTTTTAGGGGTACCATCGTGAATGTTGGGGCGAGAGATGAACTTGGCTGCTCATTCATGTGCTCTAGGCTCCTAAAAGAGGGATGGAAGGATTTTCCTTTGGGCTTGGAAGGAAACGAGACTTTCCCAGATTGGTGTTTGGTAAACTACCTCCAAGCAAACATTTAGAAGTTAAGATTCCAAAATTCATGCTTAATTTTTGTAAACAGACATCCAGCCATCAACATAAATGTTATGTTAAATATAACATGTTTGCTTTTTTAACATAAATATGAACCATATAAATAAAGCATCCTTTCTTTCCCAACTACCCTCTGATACACACACACACTTTTTTTTCTCAACTGCCACCACCCTAACATTTAGGTCTTTTTTCACTCTTTGTTTTACATTGCTACAACAGTCTCACTATATTTCTGCATTCCATGTCTCCTATAGGGCACTCTTAAACACCAGTGCCAGATTATTCTTCCCAGACCATAATGATGATAAACCCATCATTGTACCTCTTCACTGAAATGCTGCCCCTGGCCCTCTATTCCTACAACTATGCTGTCTAATATGAAAGCCACTGCCACACAGAAGTATTAAGCTCCTAAATGTTCCTGGTCCACACAGATTTGCTGTAAGCACAAAACACATACCAGAGTTAGAAGACACAGTGCCAAAATAAAATAAAATACAATCCAATAATTTTTATGTTGATTACATATTAAAACATTAATATTTTAAATGAATCAGAATAAATGGTTAAAATGAATTCCAACTCTTTTTATTTTTTTCATATGACTACTACAAATTTAGTATGAAATTTGGCCCATAGAAAACACTAGTGACTGGTCCTTGGATTCTAATCTTGCACAAATGTAACCCAATCCACCTGTTAGGGACTGAAGGGTCTTCCCACAAATTCACATGTTGAAGCCTTGAATCCCAATGTACTGTATGTAGAGAAAGGATCTATAAGAAAGGAGGTAATTAAGGTTAAATGACATCAAAAGGGTGGGGCCCTAATCCAATAGGACTGGTGTCCTTAAGAGAAGAGAAAGAAGTACCAGAGCTGTCTCTCCTTCTACACACCACAGAGGAAAAGCTGAGTGAGAACACAGCAAGAAGGTAGCCATCTGCAAGCAGGAAAGATCCTTCACCAGAACCAACTGGCCAGCTCGTTTATCTGAGAATTTTAGCCTCCAAAACTCAGAAAACAAATTTCTGTTTATAAGCTACACAGTCTATGATACTTTGTTATGGCAACACAACCTCACCACCCACCCCAAATGTATTATCTAATCCCCAATAAGACATATGATTTGTTTGTGCCTAGAATACTCCCTACTCCTTCACATTTTTGTCTAATTCATATTTACTCATTCCCCACAGTCCCTCTAAAATGACACTTCCTCCATCAAAGAGTTCCCAAGACCTCAAGCATATTTTCCCAGTCCTAAACTTCCACTGTGGTTTTTATATCTCTTATGAGGTACACCTTTCTTCACCACTTATCACAGCTGTGTTTTTTGTAGATCATATTCTCCTTGCAAGAAAAGACTGTCTTCCTCATCCTGGCATTCCTCACAGTCCTTAGTACTATACCTTTGCACCTAATATGAACCCATACAATATTTCTCACATTATGTCACTGTCCTGAATGGTTCAAATTGACTCTTTTTTTCTAACTGACTTCCTCTTGTAATGTCAATGAACTATCAGCTTGAGAGTGAGCTTTTCTGAAAAGCAAAAAAAAAAGATGTACTCTTGGCCATGAAACACAACTATTTCCAGTAGTAAGAACAACACTTTCATATAGCACTTATGTGTCAGGCATAACTGGAAGCAATATATCCACCTATCTACATATAGGCAGAGAGACGGAGAAGACAAGGACAGAGAGAATAGGAACAAGCACAAGCTTCCATGGGGCCTGAGGACTCCAAGCCAGAAGATCAGGCTATGACATCCATAGCACATTCTAGATGTGGATTAGTAACAGAGAATCAAGAGTCTAATGAGTTTAAACACTTTAGAAAGTATACCTTCTTTTCAAAGGAATTTAAATATGAGGTCTGTTTGTCTAAATTATCTATGAGCCTGCTTAATTAGAACGGTGACATTTTCCTCACTGACAGCCAAATATGTGCTTAAAAGAGAATTTTTCAAATGTCTGTGGACTCTACAGAACTAATCTGATAAAGTTTGGTTTAAACCATCCAGATCCAGAAAATGCATAGTTATGATTGATACTTCTTTTTTACCTTAACATGTAGAAGAAAGCACTATCGTTTGAATTTCTTATCAGGGCATCTGGCATGAAAATATTTTTTATGTTTTCAGAAAAAGAAAACACTGGAAGAAAAATTTTAAAGCCCTATGAACTCTCAGATAACCACTGCAGCAGGAATGGGTGCCTTCAGGCAGGTCTCCACTTGTACAAGATACTAAGCCACTGACACCTGGAAAGGTAGAAGACATCCACCGAGTGAACTCCCAACCGACAGGCCTCACCCAGACCTTGGCAGAGGATGGCAACTATGAAAGAGGTTTCAATCATTCTTACTTCTATCTAAATGTCAGTGGCTTGATTCTCCTGCCTATTAAACATCAAGAAACACCCAAGGAGCCCTTTCAGAGAACCACACCTCCTTTTCTTTGCAGTAACTTCCAACAGTCTCACATCAGATCTACAGTTCATCACATTCCAGATGCCAAATTCAGTGACAAAGAAATGTCTGACTTCCCCCATGATAGCTCAAGGCATGGAGGGCTGATAAAATACTGGTATCACTCAAACCCCAGAGAAAGAACTAAAAAGCAAAGAGGTAAGTAGCCTCCCAGTGTCAGGGGCTTGATGTTGACTAGTGCAGCTATAGCAGACGGGTACAAAAGTGACTAACAAGGACTGAAATATGTCAGAACAGGTCATGTGACTCCTCTTCGAGTCTTGACATGTGTGTCGCCCCAAATTACATCCTGTCTTTTCTTGGACCACCACACCTATGATGTTTTGTGATTCTCCAAGGCTTGCCTCCACCCTCCTGCACCAACTGTTCTCTTACCAAGACAGTGAATTCCATCTCCTTGGTAACCTTGGGAGCAACCACAGACATAACTGCCTTCTGTATTGATGCACTTGGAGGAGGTGGGAGGACAAACTGGGCTACCCATCTCACATTCATCTACATCTGTGGACAAAATTGTGCATTAGTTAAATATTTAGGCAATCCTGGTATAAATGGCAATGGTAGGAAAGAATAAACATACTTGTATTTTATCATTCAGCCATTAACAGATACTGTTTAAAAATATAATGCAGACCTGAACTTGTGAATTAATTTCTCCAGAGTTCTCCACCTGCCCAAATAGCTAAATATGTGTAAGTAAACCACTTCATGACAATTTCATACCATAGGACTGATATTTTTTTCAGTATTCACTAACTTATCATTTTGATGCCATTGATATAAAATATTAACCTATCCATGACAATCTATTTATTTGATCAAAACTTAGGCTAAACTTCTGTGGGAAGAAAAAAGTTGTTTTCACTGGAATTGGTAAATTTGTAAATTTCACTTGAACTTATATTCAAGCTTCTGACAATAATTACAAATTCTTCCTCTTAAAGTCAATTGCATTTACTATATAATTTTAATATAAACTCATTATGTTATTATATATATTTATATGATCCATATTTTCTATGTATGTCATTCATATCTTTTAGATTAACATCAAATTACTATTTAAATCTGTGATAACATAACTCCTTCTGAAGATTTTGAGTCATTAAGAGCAAAAAGAATGTTTCTAGTTTACAAATTTTCAAGTATGTGTATTTGGTCTTTGCTCTTACCAGAACATAGTTTTCCATTCCAGGTAAATCCTTTCAAACACTGACAGGTGGCATTCTCTCCCTCTGAAACACACTGGGCATGACTACCACATCCCACGGGGGAACAGTCATCTTGTTCTGCAAACAGCAAGAAACCCAGGCTTATTATTTCCAGACCTTGGGTGAGAAAACAGATGTTAATGTCCTGGATTCTACAGAACATTCCAACACTTTCTTCCCCAAGTTCTGAGATAGGCTAACCTCCAAATAGAAACATTCTGTTGACCTACAATCTGTATCTACAATAAAGTATAAATAAGCCATATGTTTCTGCTTATATACTCTCAACAGACTTTAGTCTTAAAGAATTATTTGCTGTTCAAAGAACCTTGTGGGAACTTATTTATATATTTTAAGAGAATATGCAAGTTCAAACTATAAAATTGCTAGGAATAAATAGACTCAAGTTTCAAAAGGTTTATTACTTATTTAAAAATTCCCAACCACTGTGACATATAAAGGTATTCAATCTATTCTTTTCCCCCAAAGACACACAGACTAATATGTACCAAGTAGATCTGCATCAACATGGTAAAGAGATTAAATCATAGAAAGACTGTCAATTTATTAATATCATATCTCACATATAATAGAATATGTATGTCACAGGGTGTATATATTATCAAGATTTATGCAGTGACTTGCAAACCTCCAGGCACTTTTACAAAGTTATGAACCATACAAGTAAAATGCTGTAAATGGATCATTTCATTTCATATTCCATTGAAGTACAAATGCCCTCAGGGAACAGTTACATTTTGAGCCACAAACATGGGCAAGTTTTGCATTGTTTTTTTGCCTTTTTTGCTTTAACTGCTTATGTACATAATCATTCTCCAAATGCCACTACCAACTCCCTTTTTTGGAGTTGAAGGAGCTGACATGCCATAGCACCATATAAACTATCATCTGTCTATTCACTGGTAAGTATGCTCATCCAAGTACAGAGGAGATAAAAGAAGCCCCTTCTGCCCCTAAGTCAAAGAAGGTCAAATGATCTAGGCAGGATTTGGATGCCATGCGATTGTAGGCATTGAGTAATTGCATTTGATTTTCTTAGGTACTTGAGCTACATTTCTGTTATGGGAACACATGCTTTCATGTTTGCTTAGTCATCTCTGGTCACTTCTGACTCTTAGGATGGATAAGTTCAGGTTAAATGAGTTAACCATTTGAATCAGCATATATTTGGAAGACTAGCTCCCAAATCAAGGCTGCTCAGAGCATAGAGTGGACAGTATTCAATTAGCCAAGACATTTTAAATCTCTTACAGAATTATCCTAAATTAGAATATGATTCAGGGTTTATCTTGTAACTTACAAACCTCAAGTCAGCTTTGTATAATGAAAAGCAATTGATATGCAGTTGTAGAAGGGAGAAACTAGATTCAAAGTTCTTTTTGTTTAAAACTAATTCTAAACAGAATGCCTACATTCACCTTCTGCTTTAAAATACAGGTGGTAATTTTTGCTAGGTCTGTTTTTGTATAAGGACTAGAATAAAAAGTGGTATTTTTTTTTTTAAAAATCCTCTGAGAATTTTAAAATATTATACATATTTAAACAAGATGATAAAGAAGGAGGTCATCATAACAACCTGACAAAAAATTAGCTTTATCAGGGCTCAGGATGTAGCGCGGTGGTAGAGCACGAGCCTAGTATGTGCAAGGCCTTGGATTTGCGTCCTAGCACCACCAAAAAACAAAAAACAAAAAAACCTATCCTTATCATAGTAGAAGAGGATCAAGGATCTGGGCCTGTCAGTAAAAATAAAATTCATTTAAAAGTACCTAGTATGCCCCAGATATTAATAAATATCAAAAATAGAGTGATAAAAATGTAGACACGCTAAGGAAGGCAGGAGCATTACAAGTTTGATGCCAGCCTCAACAACTTAGTGAGACGCTATCTCAAAATAAATAAAAAGGGCTGGGGATGTGGTTCAGTGGTAAAGCATCCTGGGATTCAATCCCCAGTACCATTAAATAAATAAATAAAAAAGAAAGAATACAGACAAGGACTCTGCTCTCTTGCATAATTATTGAAATATAAATATGATCAAGAACTATACTGTGTTCTAAGAGCTATAAGAGGCAACCCTACTTGTTCAGGGACCAGGAAAGCTTTCTGAGCAAGATAATATTAATACTAAGACAATGCAGGCAGGACTTGGAGGGGTTAAAAAGAGCACTATGGGCCTATGAAACAACAAGGCCAGTGTAACTGAAGAGGACCTACAAAGCCAAGGACAAAGGGCTGGTGACTGAGGGCAGCTGAACAGGGCTTTATGGGCCACACTAAGAATTTTAGATTTTGTTCTTGGATTCTAGGGCTTGAATATAAGGTCCTGCACCTGGAGTTTTCAAACTTTTTTGTTTTTCAGTTATAGATAGATACTTTGTTGACATGAAGTCTCACTGTAAAACATAAATAAGACCTTGAGCCTAACCTAGATGGAAATAAAACTTCACAGACTAGGACAAAACAGAACACAATCCAGGTATGGAAAGATGAGGTCTTTCTTATCCTGATAATCAATTTGTCTGTTCTGCACTGGGCAGAGCATAGTCTCCAGCTTTGAAAACAAACACTGACTACTATATATGTGTGCATAGATCTTTTGTCACTTGATCATTCCCCCATCCCTCCCATATGCCTAATCTACTATCTGTCATTTATCTTCTTTGAGTCCCTCAAAAATGAATCTTTCAAATTATGCTCTATGAACTTCTAGGGATCCCTAGTGACTTTGAAAAGGTTATCTGTCCTGCCAATATTAACTGATATGGTTTTATTCTATTATATTGCTTATCTTTACATCAGACTGTGACTTTGCAAACTAAGATTATATTTAGCTCCGCTTCGTATCTCCAGCACTTGGTATAGTGTATGCACAATAAATTATTAAATAATTTTCCTAATGTGACAAAGTTTTCTAGTAATTTTTTCTTTAGCATGAATTATTTGGTCATAATCTCAAAAACCTTTGGTCAAGTCACTAATTAATATACCTTAGTCTCAGCTTTTGCATCTTCAAAATGAATTATAATAAGAATCAAAATAGAGAATATATTTAAAGTACATGGTAAATGCAAAAGCTCCATACATATATTAGTTATTATTATTACAAAAAATATGTACCTCTTTATATTTTATCAAAAACCACACTAATAAGGTATGGGGCATGAGGTCTTCAGAGCACTATATATGTACTAAGTAGTCTATAGACCAAAAAAGTCAGGGGAAGTTCTTCCTTAAATGTCCTAATGTAGAGTTTTCATACTTTTTCTTTTAAGGCATAGACAGTTTGTTAAAACAAACTGCTACTCAGTAATATAAACAAATAAAATGTTTCAAAGTCAGAGTGCACTACACTGATTGAAAGACAGTAAGGTAAAGAGAAGAAGGGGTGGGGTCTGCAAAAGCTTTAGGGCTCAGTGGGAAAACCACTGGCCTCATGAACAAATATAGAACACAAAATACTTAGGTTTCCTAAAGTTGTTACATACAGAACAAATTATTTGACATTCTGATGATAAATATGCAACACAGAAATAATTCTAACATTTTCTGTTTATGGACTTTCCTTAGCAATTGAAGCAACCTACTTATATTTGCTAATCAATTGCTGTAACTTGATGCTAGGGGAAGAACAGCTAGATGGACCAAATACCAACAATACTAGGTATGGATGGGAATACTAAATCTATTCTGTTCTAATTTTCACTTTTGTCTTTCCAAGTTATATTTCCTCAAAGAATATTCAGTGCAAATACTTTCAAAACGTACATTCATGTCTCTAATGCAGACCTGGACAGGCCATTTAGAAGAGGACTTGAGTCCAAAGTTTGGCTTCATTAGCCTTGTGTAGATTTAACCAATGTTAAGCGAGAAATAAGTCAGTGTTTCTCATTTGTAGAATGGAAATTGTCAGAACAAAGCTGTATAAAACCCATTATTCATACCTGACACCATGATTTCAGCCACTAGTGTGTGCTGAGATCCTGTGATGTTACCTTCTGATACTCTAGTCCTGGAGAAGGCATCCAACGGTGTTGCCTGATTACTAAGATCAGCATTACCACCTGTTGAAGGTTAACAGATGCAATTTATTTAGGTTTTCTCTTGGAAGGAATGTTTAATTTATATTTGTGGCTGTCCCTTGTTTACAAGTTCAGGCTCATTCTTTACAGTAAGAGGATTCAGTAGGAAATGTCCAAGTTTGGTGGCTTAGAGAACCTCACCCACTATTTCACCCTCCCAGTTTCCTTCAGTACCCCTAATGGTTTGGTGGGGGCAGGAAACCAGTGGAAAAGAAAGATAGGACTCTTTTAGGCACTGGCAAAAAACAAGAGTAAAATACCAAAATCCTTATAAACATAATCAGTGCATAATCAGAGACCACCATAACTAAGGGCAAATTGCACAGATGATCTCCCTGACTCGTCTTCCATAGTCACCCCTTTTCCCTCTAGTCTGCTTTCATGTTTTTATTAGCCTGATTTTAAAATGTGAAAGGGCATAAAAAAGTCATAATTGAATACAGTATGGGATCCACACGCCCACCCCTTCTCCGAAGTGGCAGAAATGAATTCTCTAAGAGCAGTTCTCTACTGCTCCTAGGGTCCCACTGCAGAATCCATAAGGTCAAAACTGGTTTTATAATAATACTAGATGGTCATTTGCCTCTTTTCACTGTGTTCAGCCAGAATTAAGGCAATGACATCAAACTCCATCAAAAGTTGTGCTCTTCACTAACATGCACTTAAAAAAATCCCTGCTTCTCAGGAGGCTAACTCAGGAGGATTGCAAGTTCAAAGCCAGCCTGGAACTTGATGAGATCCTATCTCAAACAATAAAAAGGGCCAGAGATGTAGCTCAGTGGCAATGCACTCCTGGGTTTAACACTGGCACTACAAAACGAAAAGTTTCACAAGAAGCTCATGTGATTGCTCATATGATGAAGCAATATGAATTGTTAATTTTTTAAAACCATTGACTACATAAATTTCTAATGTTCTTTGTAATAAAATGGGAAATACATATAAAATGCTTCCAATGCCTACTGAAGTTACTACTGTTACCTAGAGGCAAAGCTCATAAACAGCTTTTAGTTGTGAGCTGAAATTGGCCTCTTTTCTTCATTGAACATGCCATTTTTATTGAAGATGACTGACAAGTAAACAGTGCTATTAAGACCTGTGTATCTGGCAAACATTTTCTCAAAAATGAATAAAGTGAACCTGTCACTTCAAAGAAAACAACTGGCAGTACTCGTTGCCAATGTCAGGTTGCACATTGCAACTAAACTTCAAGAAACTACTGCCTGTTTAGTTCTGGTACAGTATTAAAAGAATGATATCCAAAAAGGCTTTTCCAAAGGCTACTGAAAGACACTACCTTTCCCCACTCCATGCCTCTGCGAAGCGAGC
The DNA here is from genome assembly GCA_004024805.1 of Geosciurus inauris. Classification (NCBI taxonomy): domain Eukaryota; kingdom Metazoa; phylum Chordata; class Mammalia; order Rodentia; family Sciuridae; genus Geosciurus; species Geosciurus inauris. Next base: position 120,940 of record PVHX01001532.1, read on the forward strand.
TATTCTTCACAGTCTTCAACCAAAACAACACCGAGCAGATTTAACTTAGATGTGAGAATCCATCTGTCCTCTATTAAGCCAGACTTCAACAATACAAATATAGAATAATGCCATTCTTATCACTATAAAATATTTGCTCTGGAAAGTATGCTTATTTCGTTGTTATTTAAAAAGTACTATGTTAGTAGATAAGAGTTTTGTTGTTATAATTTTAATAAAGTTGTAAAACTTTTGTTTTAATTTTTAATATGACAAATATTGAAAGGTATAATTCATATAAACAAAAACTGGGATTCTCAATATTTTTTAAGTGTGTAAAGAAAGGGGTGCTGATACTAAGAGGCATGAAATTGTTTTCTTAAGGCGACAAAATAAGAGAAAATTCTGAAATTCCAAAATATTCAGCTCTAGTCCATGGACAGATAAATTCATTTATTTATTGTCAATATGTCACTAAGTTATATCTATACTGTGCCTACCAGATACATATGAATTCTCTAAGAAGTTTTAATACAATTTAAATTATCTTTAGTATATTTTTGGTAGAAAAATATCAAGAGATGACTCCAATATGCCTAGATTGTTTGGGCACCACTGAAGGGAGTCAAGTGAGTTACATACCATACTTGGTATCCTCTTTCTTCTTCTTCCTCAAAATCATATTTAGTTTGTAAAAAAAATGGGTCACTGAAGCTTGGTGGCACATACGTATAATCTCAGCAACACAGGAAGCTGAAGCTGAAGGATTACAGGTTTAAGGCCAGACTTGGGAACTTAGTGAGACCTTGTCTCAAAAAAATATTTTTTTTGGTACTGGAGATTGAAATCAGGGGCACTCGACCACTGAGCCACATCCCCAGCCCTATTTTGTGTTTTATGTAGAGACTGAGTCTCACTGAGTTGCTTAGTGCCTCGCCGTTGCTGAGGCTGGCTTTGAACTCTCAATTCTCCTGTCTCAGCCTCCCTAAGTGCTGGGATTACAGGCTTGCACCACCGTGCCCGGGCTTCAAAATATTTTTTAAAAAATGAAAAGGTCTGGGAATATAGCTCAGTGTTTCAATTCCCAGTGTCACTAAAAGGTACATAACAAAACAAACAAACCCTTCTCAGGCTGGACTTCTCACACTTATTTAATAATCTGAGTTATTTTTTATAAAGGACTTTGCTTTTCCTATGAAGATCTATCATGTGACAGGGAGATTGTATATTACTACCTCTAAAATTGAGAACATGAACTTCTAAACAAAATGTCTCTAAATATTTTTGTGAGATGATAAAAATGCTATAGGGCAGGCCCCAAATGGCTGTAGTTAGATTCCTTCCTTGAGGCTTCTGGAAGGCTGTTTTCAGTGTGCGGTCAAGGTCATAAACACTCTAATTCAACCTATGTACTCAAGGTCATAAACATTTGTTTGTGAACATGTGCCCACCAATGATGTAACCTGTAGGCTGTGTGCCTTCTTCTTTGTCTGGCCTGCATATAAAAAAGGCCTGTGGAAATGACTTGGGGGCAAAATGGAACTGACTGGGGGCTGAAGCTAGAGGTGGGGGCTGGCTAGGGGATACCGCCACCCCTGAATAAAGTATGTTTATGATCCCAACTGCGACTTGCATTTTCTTCCACCTACTGGATCCCAAATCTGCTTCCCAGGATCTGAGCCTCTGTCCAACAAATGCTGACTTTTATTTCCAAGCCTGTCCCCACTCCACTATAAATAGGGAAGTGGGGTGGGAAGGACAGTTGGAGCTTAATAATTTCACAGTGTAAAGATTTTTAAATTGAATTTAGTTGTAATAAGGAACCCAAAACTCATCAGGGGTGGTAGGACCCAAACATACTCTTAGCATTCCTAAAAATGGGAGTTTTAGTAATATAAAATATTAAAAATCAGCAAAAGCAGCAGAGAGATGGATGTACAGCTAAACTCCTGAGCCCTGGTAAAAAAATCTTAACTACATAATCTACTATATTACCTGCCAATATCTGATGATCCACAGCCAGACATGTTTTCCCATCTAGGGCCTTCTTAAAACCTTCAAGACATGAGCACTGAGCCGTTCCAAACTTCTCTTGACAAATATGTTCACAGCCCCCATTCTGATGTAAGCAGGGATCTGCACCTGGTGGACAAAAGATGAATTCACAGATGAGTTTGTAAAGGACGCTACTGATGGAAATCAGTCCACAGCTTTTGGGAAGAGCAGCTCAATGTATCAATAGAGAGGGAACGTCAAGAGCTGTTTCAGAAGAATTCCCAAAAGGAGCCACTGATTCTAAGGTAAGCTCAGAATGCTATATCACCTTGTGAGTATTAATTGAGTACAGCTAGTACTTTTGTTCAAAAAGCTCTTAAGTCAGATGTCAAATAAGTCAAATTCTTATTTCCTGACTCATAATCGTCACACTGACAAAAGACAATTCAGAAAGAAGTCCTACAGTAGGAAGCTAGATGTTTTCTCCATTTGCTTACCCCTGGCCAACACTCACTCACTGGCATGTCAGGGTGGGGGAAAGCCCAAGTGTACATGGAAGCTTCCACGCAAGCATCTAAAATGCCTGTCCTTAGTGCCTTTCACCTGAGGGTCTTTGAAATTAGAAGCAAAAGCTATCTGGGAAAAGATGAGGTTGGTGAGATAAAACTCAAATTACCAACACTACCAAATTAGGGATAAAGCTTAAATTACTGAACTCCAAACTATCTTAATTAAAATGAAGTCTAAATCTTAGAAAATCTTAATATTTATGCAGATTAGTGAATAATGCAAAACCCCCTCCATCCCCACTATTGGCTATCAATTAGAATAGTTGCAGATTCCAGCAAAGGAAAGACTGCATAATATCTCCAGTGTACCTGGTTTTGCCAATGGATGAACCACAACCAGTGAGGAGGGCTTCAGCATGCTGCCTCGAAGACGTACCCTATTTTTGCCAGTCCTCTTGTTCACCCTTATTATCGATGGCATAGCCCAATCTGAGAACCACACGTGATCCTCAAACACAGCTACAGCAAATGGGTGACCTGGAAGCAATTCAAATATATTAAATATGCTTCATGATATTTTTTTTTAGTTGTAGATGGACAGAATTCCTTTATTTTGTTTTGTTTTGTTTTTTAATGTGGTGCTAAGGATCGAAACCCAGTGCCTCACACATGATAGGCAAGTGCTCTGCCACTGCGCTACAGCCCCAGCCCTGCTTCAGGATCTTTTCAATGAATATTTACAAGAGGACAAATCTTGAAATCTACATGATTCTTACACTGAATCAGTTCTTTACTATAGTTGCTCAGCAAGGAGAACTCCCATGATGAGGAAACCACATCTTAGAATGGGAGCGTGGTGGTATGAGGTTTAGAAAAAAAAACATTATCACCCAGGATTAGCAAAGTATAAGAAAGTGGGCTGATTGTCTTAACACAACCTATGAGAAGTGGTCAAGGCAGGAATGTTTGGTGCTGAGCACACCTGACACTATTTACAAACTAAAGTTATTTTGGTGTTCTTTGCCTTAGGTTCCTTCTCTTTTGAATGGCTGTAATAAGCAGTATGAAAACTCACAGGTTGCTGTAAGAACTTTTACAATTTTGAGGTACCTGAGCGTTCCTTCAAATTCCTGCTTCCACCAACACCCTCCACTATCTTTCCTCTCTCCTCTTAACTAATTTTAGTCAGTGACTATGTTCCTGCTGTGATCCTCCCCACCTTCTCTAGGGCCTTATTCCATCAATAATTACCTCTGTCTCCTACACAGTCACTCTCTTCACCCCACTAGCTTCTTTCCTTCAGTCTACCCATATCCTCTGTTCTGTCTTAATCTCCTCACCTTCCTGATCCCTCTTTTGTCTCTTTCCCTGCTTTCCTAAAGGAGGCTTTTCTGAAAGAATCATGTATTATCCGCTGCCTTCATTTTCATGGCTCCTATTGACCCTTCCATGGGTTTACTTCAGCCCTTCTCAAGCAAACCCACCACCCTAACCACTGAAACTGTTTTCACAAGGGATCCAAGTACAAGATAAGTGTTGGAATGTTTTCACAAACTATCATAAGCAGTTAAACATTAAAACTAAGGAGACCCAAGTTTGGAAGCTTAAATCATGTCTATTCACACCTCCCAGGCCAATCCTTTTGCAAATGAGCAATGAATTCTCTGTCTCCCTCTATTGGCAGCACACTCAAATGACTTGTCCTGGCAACAGAGTCCACTCATCATTGTTGCCCAAAATGTTTAAGATTCACTTCAATCTCTAGCCCTTTGTTCCCAATTACCACAAATACAGCAAGGGAATTTTGTTTCATAGCTATAGTTTGTTTGTTTCTTTTTGTTTTTTGTACCAGGGATTGAACTCAGAGCACTTAGGGTCTTGCTAAGATAATGAGGCTGGCTTTGCACTTTCCATCTTCCTGCCTCAGCCTCCCAAGCTGCTGGGATTATAGGCCACCACGCCGGGTGCTTTAGTACTTTTTATTGTGGCAAAAACGCCTTACACAAAATTTACCATCTTAACTATTTCTAAATGTACAGTTCAGTTGTGTTAAGTATATTCACATAGTGCTATGGAAACAATCTCCACAACATTTTCATCTTGTAAAGGTAGAACTTTATACTGATTAAACAACTCTCCATTTCCCTCTCCCTAATAATCCCTGGCAAATACTTTTCCACTTTCTGTTTGTATCAATTTGACTACCCTAGACACCTTAAATAAATGGAACTGTCTACAGTATTTCTATTTGGAGGACTGGTTTATTTCACTTAGCATGATGTCCTCAAGGTATGTCTGTCCATGTTGATGCACATATTAGAATCAGCTATAGTGTTTCAACAAATACCCCATACTAGACATAATCTTCCTTATTTTTTATCAAAGAGCCATAATTAATTGATTTTTAAAATTAAGAATGAATTCATTCAATCTTCATTTTAAAAATCCTAAACTGGCTGTTCAGAAGCCACCACATAAATACCAGTAGATGACACTGTAATAATGGTGACAGATAATTTAATATAAAAGTATTTGATAATAGCCTTTAATAGAAAGTTGCGTTAGTCATAGATCACAATAGTAATTCAAATTACTCACAAAATATCTTCTGTGTTTTTTGGTCTACAATATGATGTTTTTACATTCTAATTAGGAAATTTCAAGTCCCTTTCTACCCTCTATGTCAAAGCTATGGTTTTATATTTACTCGGGGAGTATTTTTAAAATATGTATGTCTCCCCAGCCAGATTCCATGACTACACAGAAATCATATTGGTTTTATTCACCCCTGTACCTCCACCTTCTATGACAATTCAATAAATACCTGTTAAGTACATGAGTGGGTAAAGCCTAAAACTGTATACAAGTTTATCATTTATTATGAGGTATGTATTTAGTTTTTTAAAAAAATCTTAGAAATATATTAAAATTTAAATCATACTTATCTTACCCTATTTCATGTATAACAGAAATCTAAGACTTGACTGCCTCTAAAACTAAAGAAAACAGGCAAAATTAATGTTTTATACAGATTTTTAGTTTTGTTAGTTTCCTAAGTGAGAGAGACCATGTGTTTTCATCTCTCCAACCAGTTTCTAAATCTCCAAAACATCTTCAATATTTTCCTGGCTCTCATCTTCTATATCCTACCTGTTATCAGATCCTCTCAGCTTTTATCCACAATGATTTTTAATTTGCTAGTTCTCCATTACACTTTTTTTTTTAAATATTTATTTTTTAGTTGTAGGTGGACACAATAGCTTTATTTTATTTTTATGTGGTGCTGAGGATCGAACCCAGTGCCTCCCGTGTGCTAGGCGAGCACGCTACCACTGCGCCATAACCCCAGCCCCTCCATTACACTTTTAAATGACAATGTTCTAGCTCAGACCTTCATTAACTGTTGCCTGGACAACTGCTGTAGCCTCTTGATTTTCTTCTCTCTAAATTCCAGTCCAACCTGTTACACAGTTATCTAAGTGGTCATCCTCAGATGCCAATCTTGTCTACATCTGCTCAAGAACATCAAAGCCTCCCTAGTAAATTCAGAATTAAGTACAGTCACCATATCCCAGCATTTATAATATACAAAGGCCAATTTTTGCCTTTTGTCACCATCTATTTACTACATGGCCCAGATCAAAAACTGTCTTTGCAAATTCCCTGGATCAAAATGAATCTCACACTGCTTATATAGTTTCACAGACATTTATACTTCTATATTTTAAAGACTACAGTGTTTTAAAGATATTTATGACAATACATGATACCACATACAAAATGTGAAAATACAACAGTGGACAAAACTATATTCATTAATATTTACACATGTTATCGATTGATATTCATTAGTGCCTGAAAATGATATCACTGTTATGCAAGGGAAATTTTCTAAAACATGATAAATGATAATAGCTGAACTAAGTTTTTATTCCCAAGTAAGTTCAGAGCAATGGAGTATTTTCATGCTGATTTTTAGAAATCTTGGAAAAGAGAAATGATTATACAACACTACCTTTTACCAAACATTCCAATGTTAAAGTGATCCTCATAACTCATAATTCCCTGAAGAAGTCTCCCTATTCCTTTCTCACTGTATGGTTGTGTGTGTGTGTGTGTGTGTGTGTGTGTGTGTGTGTAAACATGCTTTATACTGAACACTCAATCAAGATGAAAAATCACCCACCCAAAGCCTCACCTACATCGTTCTGGGCAAGTCTTTGACGTTTGGAACCATCCAGATTGGACATTTCAATCACAGACTGCTTGGCATCGCACCAGTACAACATGTCCATTAAGTAGTCAATGGTAATTCCACTGGGCTCTACCAGATCAGAGCTGGCTATCACCAGCCGGCTAGAGCCTTGAAGGGAAGAACTTTCAATTCGTGGATTAATCCCCATATCAGTCCAGAATAATCTCCTTTAATCAAGAAAGCACACAATAAATGACATCTGCTTGAAAAGATTCTTCCAGTTTCTTATCATTGAGAATATCAATAAAAATGACTTTAGGATATACTGAAGTGGTACACTGAGGAATGCAGAGAGAATGTAACATGGCATCTTGAACAAATAATTTTCAGAAACAAAATAATTATCTGGTCTATGTAAAGCATCTTGGACAAGAAATACTGAATTACAGATCAGATCATTAGGTTAAAAAGGAATTAGTTTATGGGGCTGGGATTGTGACTCAGCAGTAGAGCTTGCCTCACATGCATGAGGCACTGGGTTCAATCCTCAGCACCACATATAAATAAATAAATAAAATAAAGATATTGTGTTCATCTACAACTAAAAAAAACTTTAAAAAAAGGAATTAGTTTAAAAATTGTAATAGTATTACCAATTCAAAGTGTGCTTAAGTGAATATTCTGAAATTCCCATAAATGCAACGAATCTTGTTAGCTTGTTTTCTGTCATGACTATATAAAACTACAACATAAAGGGAAAAGCATATTTATGTTTTTCTAGTTTTACAATGCACTGTTTACTCAGCTAATTTTAAGTTCCATAATCAGGTGCTGGACATCTACTTTTTTTTAAAGTCAATATGTTTAATATCTACTTATTGGCCTGTTTAGAGTTGGTTATATTCTCACTGCTTTAATTTGGCTGAGTCCAAATCAATTCTCAATTATCTCCCATGGACCACTGTGCAATAAATAAAACTGAGCTGGTTTTTGTCTTTGCTTTTTAACAACTAGGAAGGAATCCTTTATTCTCCTTAATTCTCTAACCCCCAAGCTAAAATGTGATACTAATTCATAATAATCAGCATAAAATCTTTTAAACTTCTGTAATTTATATTTACTCTTGTCTAAATCTAGGAATGGCCTATCATGTGAAATCATCTTATGGCTTCTCTAAATAGCATTCATAAGTCATACAATCCAAATTCTTTTCTGCTCAATAAATAACCATGTAGATTTTTAAAGAAAGTAAATTAATGGACTTAAATTTAATTTGTTAATGATGTATAGCCACTTTTCAAAAAGAAATTGAATTTGTTTAAAATAAAAAGGCATGTCAACAAAAGTACTACAAAGAACAGAAAATCAAAAGACATTAAAAAGATGAGGAATGTCTGCTAGCCACATCATTTTTGAAGATTTATAAATCTCATGGATTTTCTTGGCTTCTGATTCCACTGATCACCTAAAGTCTTAAGATAAATTCTGGACCCTGGCATAACAAACACGAACTGTCATGTGACCTGTGCAGAAAGGTGCCTTATTTTCTCAAATACCTACTTGGCCACTGGATGAACAGCAATTCCTCGGGGCTGAGACAGGTTCTCCTTTAGGATTATTTGACGATGTTTTCCATTTAAATCACTCCCTTCAATGAGAGATTTCCTAAAATACACATAAAATAAAGAGGTTTGTTATTTTGAACTTGACTTTTCAAACAAAAGTTCCTTGCTCCTGGTATGCAAACATAGGCATTCTAAATGACTTTTCCCTCCCCATTCCTCTTTCTCTAACACACACACATACACATAAACAAAACATAAAGTTGGCACCAAGAAGCCCACGAATTCTATTGTTTGAAAACATATTCTTAATTAGTATCTCAATATTTATACCAGGCAATTAAAATACACAGTGACAGGATAAGTAAAAGAGAATTTTGCAAGACAAGAGCCCACCCAGTTTCCAGGGTATGAGCTGTCCATCAAGAATCCTAAGAGTAAATTTTATCTTATGGTAGTTTCTGTTACCCCCATAAAATGAGTAAACACATTTACCTTCTTGGCTCTTTTTTACAGGGCAATTGACTTTAGGAATCAGGATTCCTTAATACTAAATAACAGCATTGCCAGTGAAATTATCAATTAGTTTCCTTCCTAGGTGTAAGATGTTAATTTGAACGTGCCTTTTCCTAGGCCAATAGAGACTTTAACCATCCCTCTTTGGTTCCCCTTTGGCAAAGAGTTACTATGTAATCTAATATCATAGGATTAGAATCTCAGTTATTTAAATCTAATTTCTAACTAATATCAAGGTTTTCAAAGTATAAACCTTTCATTTGCAGACAAATTAAAGGTTTTCTTTTAGCAGCTGCCTTTAGAAGGGTGAGGACTTAAGAAAGACTAGTTATTACTCTAGTCAGTAAAGTAGAGAATTTGAGGTCTTATTATCCAGGATATGGAGGTTTCTATCTCCTGAAGGCATTGCCTCTATAGTAGGTACCATGGTGCTATTAATCAAACACTGTTAAAATTAGAGGTGCCTTGCAAATGTGGGGAAATATAAGAAGACCCAGCATCCTTAGAAGGCCTCATCCTTAGAAGGCCTAAGAGTGGTTGACATCTGTTATCCTGATCAAAGTTTACGCTTATAAGAACAACTATGTTTGAGCTCTATTATTATGCATAGCTGATATTTAAAATATCTATTAAGTATTTCAACACGGAGAAGACTGTTATTATGATTTATAATTTTTATAACTAACTTTAATTTGTTACAAGACTCTGGGTGGAGCACATTTTAAATCAACTCTGATTAGAGAAGGCAGTATATCTCTATGATTATTTTGTGGTGCTGAGAATTGAAGCATGGGCTGAGCACAAGTTAAACACAAGCTCTACCACTGAGCTATACTCCCAGCCCATCTCTTTGATTATTAAGAGGATAAGCTTTGGAGATGGTCATCCTTGAGTTCCAATTTCATATCTACTACTATGTGCTTCTTAACTTTGGGCAAGTTATTTTACCTCTTTGACTACTGATTTTCTTAACCTTTAAATTGGAGTAAGAAAACTTACTTCTCTGGGATTTAATAGTATTATGGATATAAGGCTCTTAGTCTAGTATCTAGTGCACTGCAGTTATTCAATAAATAAACACACAAATAATAAAGTAATAAAGGTATGGTTAAGTGAACAAATGAATAAATGAATAAAAACTAAACTCACCCAGGAAACAGAAGGGCTATTTTATATATAACTTCACACCATGCCATAACTGTGGCTTGTTTTTTAGAACCTGTTTCTCATCAGTTATCCAGACCAAATGAGATTTTCTAGGATATAGGAAACCTACAGTCAAGCATCTAAACCCTTTTCTGGGGACTTGGCCATATTGGAACTGCTGTCTTCACAGAGGTGAAACATGGCTGCATAGGTATCAGATGTCAGGATGGCTACCATTGGCATTCATGGCATTTGGTTATTCTGGACAAAATATCCTAGAACATACAGCATCCCTCATATTATCCTGTGAGGTACTCCGGTTTAAGGTTTCTCTGGCACTAACAGGGATGCATCCCCGCCTAGTGACTCTCCTCCTACTTCACCCTGCTCTGTTCCCAGGCTCACACAGAGCAGCCCTGAGAGTAGGGTACCCAGAGGACAGAAATACCCCAACTTCACTCCGGTTCTGTGGTTACTCACAAAAAGGAAAGTCAACCATTCCTCTGATCCCCTGAACTTTCCTCAAAACTCTATAAGTCCCACTTATACCCTGGAATAATTCAGCCTCTGAGATTTACATTCTTTACCTGTAAAGTGAAGGGGCCTGGGCTAGCTGAACCCTGAAACCCTTTCTAGCAATCCTTCAGGGAGTGTGCACCCTTCATTAGGCAATTATTTATGCATGGTCTTGACATTTCTCATACTGATATTTAATCCAAGTACTTGATTAATGTTTTACTGGGGAAATAAGCCTTACCTCCCCAAATAAACTAAGAGCTGACAGTAAATACGAGCACATCCCATTTTTCTTTGTATTCTCCCACGTTACCAAGGAGAGCACCTCATCCACAGCAGTTGCTCAAAGGCGGCTTATTAATTGTGTTCAGGCAGGCCTTGAGTTTCTCACACAATTTCTGAGGGGCAAAAGCACAAATTGCTGCTTTCTTGGTATCTGAAATCCTCCCATGGATATGGATTCAATCTTTTTTTAAAAAATATTTTTAGTTGTAGATGGACACAATACCTTTATTTTGTTTATCTAGTTTTTTATGTGGTGCTGGGGATTGAACCCAGTGCATCATGCATGGTAGGCAAGCACTCTACCACTAAGCCACAACCCCAGCCCTGGATTCAATCTTGATGAAGGGAGGAGTGTCCTGCTTGGTGGTAGGGAGGGTCAGGGAAGTGGACAGCAATGGGGCCTGTCTCCTCCACTGGCTAAATATTTATCTGTGTTCAAAATGGAGGATAAAGCAAATGGTATCTGTTTCATTGCTTCCAGCCCCTGTGGCTTAAAAGTGAACCAGGAAACATACCCTCTGTCTGTCCAGTAGAATCTACGGCCAATCCAGTCCACGGCAAGACCTTCTGGCACATCTATTCCTTCCTCAATAAGCCTTTCTCTCTGGGAACCATCCATATTAGCTCTCTCTATCCACTTCAGAGCTGTATGGGCATAATATATCTACAAAAGAGAACACAGGTGTTTCTGATTTGTCTTTAAAAAATAAACATGGAACATATACAAAGGGGACGAGCAAGTCTTCATGTCACCAAGTGTAATTGTTAAGAGCCTGGTTTAACAATCAGACACATCGGCAACTAAACCCCAACTATGCTGCTTCCAGATAGGTGTAACCAAAAGCAAGTTACTTAGTGTCTCAGAGTCTTAGTTTTCTTATTAGTAGAATAGGGATAATAATATCAGCCTCATTAGGTCACAAGATATATGTACATAAATCCTTAGTTCCTAGGACATAGTTCTACTGGTTATTTATTATTATTTGATTATTGGGGGCTGGGGTTGTGGCTCAGTGGTGGAGCAGTTGCCTGGCATGTATAAAGCACTGGGTTCAATCCTCAACACCACATACAATAAAGCCTTAAAAAAATATTTGATCATTGGTCAATGACATATCCTTTGCACTGGAATACCAGTGGCATCTACAGCCTGAAGGAAGCAATATTGTGTAATTTAATGAGAACTACTAGGCAAGCTGTATCTTAGGTACACAGCACTGTTCCTCTCTCAGTTTCCTAATTTATTTGCTGGACTGCTTTGGCTACGTCACCTAACCTCAATTTTCCAGACTACAAAAATGAGGAAGTTGGGTGTACGTGGTGGCGTACCCCTGTAATCCCAGCGGCTGGGGAGGCTGAAGCAGAAGGATTGCACACGTTTACGTAAACCTGTAATTGATGAGATTATTCACAAAATGGTATAATTTTGTGAATAATTTGCAAAATGGTAACTCATTAAATAAAGGGCTACTATTATTTAATGAGTTATATTTCATAAATAAGGGGTTGTATTTCATAAAGACAAATATGGGTACTTCTCATGAAAAAAACTCTACTAGAACTGTGCTTCTCATACTCAAATTTGTATATGAATCACCTGGAAATCTTGTTAAAATGCAGGTTCTGATTTAATGGACTGGAGTGGAGCCTACTAGTTGTGTTTTCAGGTGATTATTGATGCTAGTGGGCCAACACCAGAGTTTGAGTAGCAAGAAAATAAGAACATTAATCAGAGAAGTGAAAAATTGCCATATGACTTAAAATTCATTCTTTATTTACCTAGTTATAAAACTGCTAACTGTATAGGAAAAAGCAATTTTAGTAGTAGATGATTTTTTAATTGATTTTTTTCTATTAATAATTTTTTTTCTGTTCAGTGTTACCATTCTATGGAATCATAAGGATTCAGTTCAGGGGAAAGAATTGTTTGCTAGTGTTTAATTACAAAAAATTTACTTGCAAAAATAATCCTATTTGGCTATCAATCCATACCTATTAAATACACAATCAATTTGCTTCACTCTTTCAGCCACTTACCAGACTGCTTCAATTCGATAAGAAACAAAAATACAAAGTTTACAATTCTATAAATTAATGCACCATCTGGTAATAACTAAATAACTCTGAAGGAAGATCAATAACTATGTAAATTTATCATTGTGGCTAGTTAATGTCCAAAAGACACTGTCACATCATTTCTAGCATAATGACCTAGTACAAACACAACTAAGAAATGAAAGAGGAACTGGCCAGTCTTGATAATACAGAAATTCTAAGTTATATAAAAAAACTTTATGTAAAATTAATTATTATGTAAATAATGTTGCAAGTTAGACTGCCATTCCCATAAGAGTCATAAAACTATGCTTCTCGATAGTTCAAAGGTCACTCAATTCCCTCTCTCAATGACATATATTAAATGCAATTTACTAACCTATACTTTGTATGGCCTAATCTCAATCTCCTATTCTTCCCACTACTAGCAAATAATCAAAAACCTATTTATGGAGCTCCTTCTATATGAACTTGTGCTAGTCTCCTATCCTCATCTCCAAAGAGGAAACTAACAGAATAATCCCACATAATCATCTCCAATAAAATTACTGACTCCCAGCAAGGACCCTATGGAGGGATATGATAGCAGGAAAGCCTTAAGATTTCTCAAATGATGCTCTATTGTCTATATGTAACTCCTTCTAGGTCTAATCATTCTGACTTTAGCAGAAGATTTTCAAGTAGCCCAGATCATCTCTTAGGATAAAATCCTCTGTTCTGTCTTTATAGAACACTCACATATGTTTAGGCAACAAAACCATACCTTATTTTCCACAGGGTCATGATCTAGTGCAAAAACTGTCCCCATCTGCTTGCTGAGCAGGGTTTCATAATCTGTTCCATCAAAGTGCATATGTCGAATATCTTGAGAATTGGCAAACAGCAAAAATGGTTGTGTTCCTGTTAACCAAATTTCCAATATATCTGTGTTTAAAGCATGCCTTAGAACACAAAAGGCACTTCTGACTCTTCCCTTTCATTGCACCCTCTTCTTTAATTTCTACAGTGCTAGTTTTTTTAATTTACCACCAGTGTGATAGAGGCAGAGACAGGCAAGAAGACATTCTGTTCCATGGGTAACAAACTGCCAGAATTTCATCACTGGATTCTTCTTCTCTAGGTGTCTGCTTTTAAAGTACAAATTGCTTTTAGAAAGCCACACTAAATTACCAAAAGCATAATTAAATGATGCAAATATTAGGGCTGTAATCTCCTTGATTCACACATACTCAATTCATATTAGAATAAATAACCTTACCTGGCCTAGGTTATTGTGAAAGGGAGGTGTGATTATTTGAGTTTATAATAAGACCCCCTTACTATTCTCAGTACTCAGATTATACTATATTCCTGAGGCCTTGAAAAGTTAAGAGTACTGTGGTCCAAGGCAAGCTATATAGAATCATTATTTTGTTATTCTGATTATCAGCATAATTAACCTTCAGGAGAGATAAAATACATTTGGCATAAATCTAAGATTTCCAAGGTTGTTGAAGGACATAAGAGATGAATAATAGAAGGTGAAGAAATAGTAGAAGCATACAATTTAAAATTAAATTTAATATTAAATTTTGACATGAAAAGAACAGAATTTGTGAAAGTATAATTACTACATTCACTAGAGAGATGAAAATCAAATAAACCTACAAATATTTATTGAACACCTATTAACTATAAAGTATTTTGAGACTATTCTGGTCATAACTTTCTTATCTACTAAAAATACCATATATGACACTATGGCAAATCTTTTTTGCTTGATGCCAGTTAAATCAGAAATAGTCTTCAAAAATATGATTAGTATTTATGTTATAATTACTTATTTAGTCATATTTATAAGTTTTGTTTTCCATTTCCAAAAATAAAAAATCAGACCTTCTATCAAGAAGCCAAAATCAATTCAACGTCCCATCTTTTGAAATGAAATATTTTCATGTTATCTTTTGCAGGGACACACTTCCAGACAACCCCAGCACTAACCTGAAGCTGCACAGCTTTTTTGGTCTGACTGTAGGTCATACCCAGGAAAGCAACCACATTCCCAGGATACTGGGCTAAGAGGAATACAGAGCTGGCTACATCCACCATTATCAGGTGACGAACAGCCTACAAAAAACAGTTGCATTGTAATGATGTTATGTCATTCAATATACAACAATTTTCATCAATTGGGATGTACCAACTATATGTTGATTTTGTAAACCATCTCCACAATCATTCAGACTGCTGCAATCAAGTTTATTTTTCAGAATATCATAAGTACCCCCTTCGGTAAACCCAAGATCTTGAATGTTAATTTCTCACATTCCAATGGCCTTCATCCTCCTGTTGCACCGCTGAGTTCTAGAACAAGCATGCCACAGCTGGCTGGAGAACACATTAAGTTTTAGTGGGTGTGGCAGCTGGCCTAACTCTTGCTAATGAGTAATGCATTTTTTTTTCTCTTGCATTTTCAGTCTCTTCTTTTGCATTTTCTAGGTTTTTAAAGATTTTAGTTGGCTTTACCTTTAATTTTAAAATTAAGCAATACTTTATCCCATAAAATAAGCATTTTCTTCTGTTTTTTTTATTTAAAAAATCATAAAGCTATACATGACTTCTCTGCTATTCTCAGATTACATCCTATATATTTTTAAATCTTTATGAAGACAAAAGTAGAGATTACTTATTAGGTGCAATCAACATGCTAAGAGCACTTTGCCTCTGCCATCTCATTCAATTCTGGAGGCAGGTGTCAGTACCTCTACAGATAAGGCAGCAAAGACTAAAAGAGGTCAAGTAACTAGTCCAAAACACACTGCAGTAATTGGTAATGCTATCTAAGGACTAACTTCAAAGCCCTTAATAAAAACCACTACACTATGCATCTTTTTAAAAAGAAATTTAAGTCTATATTTGAATCTGTTATATAAATATCTTTCAGTGTTTAATACTGGAAAGTCTATTCTCCTTTGGCAATAAGATCAAGGTGTTACTTAGAAAATGTTTATTTTCAAACTAACAAAAGGCAAATAAACTCACCACTACATGTTTTTCCATCTGTTGCAAGCACTGAGCCTTCAGGACAGAAACACAGAGGCCCATCTGATGTCAGAACACATCCATGGCTGCATTTAGATGCATTGCTTGGACAGGAAATGAATGCTAATTAATGAAGGACAAAGTTAAGATTAGTTTTGAATAAGGTATGAACGTTTATTACAACCTGTTGCTAACAAAGAGTGTGCTCCTGAAAAAAAGATAGTTAAAGAAAAAACAAACATTTATGAAATGCCATGGTAATGGAGATATAAAGAAAAAAATTCAAATCTGAAAAATAAGAGAGTTCTGATTTTGGAAAGTGTCTCTAGTTGACTCTGAATTTCTGTTCTCTCAAGTAAGATTTGTAAAGTTATTATTCTTCAAAATTCCAAGAGTTTTGGAACCTGAGGAAGTGATTCTCAAGTTCATCTGGAAAAAAAATTTCATGTATTAAAAAAGAAAAGAAGGACATTTTGTGAGTGTGGTTAAGTGTAGGAGAAGAAATGAGAGGCTCTTAGCAAATATTAAAATGTATGATAAATTATCATAAATGCATGATAATGTCCAATCATTAAGATAGTGGGGAATGGGTGTAGGAATAGACAGAATATAATACAATAGGATAGGAAGCTCAGATTAGGAAAGACTAAAGTATGTATAAGAATGTACTGTGTAAGATGTTATTTTAAAATTGGTGAGCATGTGAAAGATCATCCAACAATGGTATAGAAATAACTGAATAATGATTTAGGGGAGAAAACTAAATCTTTACCCTATACCAAACATCAAAATAAATTCCAAGTAAGTCAAAGATGAAACTGTATATGTAACATTAAACTTCTAGAAGTTCTGAGAATCAAGTGATATTACATTTGTCATGCTTGGTACACAGTGGGCCCTATGAGGCATTCACATCCTGTACTTTAGTATATTTACCAATAGGCAAACCATGTGATATTGGGAGAGGGGCAAATTTCATAGACAAGCACAAAGATGCTGGGTAATTTCCAAGAAATTCATTATTGTTAGGTCCTTAGGCCAAAGTAACTCCATTTTGAAAATAAGCACCTATCATCTTAAGTCCATCCAACCATGACCTTCAAGGTAAGCCGGCCCTAAAGAGTCCCTAACTACCAAAACCAGAACAAAGACACCAAGTAACAATCACAGGACCAGATGGGTTATTTTTTAACTACTTCATTGTCCATGACTATGTAGTTGTTTTTTCAGCAGGCTACTGCGCCTTGCAGAAGGACAGCCTGGCAGATATTCTCTGTCAATAAACCTTTGTTTGACACAGAGATGTATCTCTTGTGGATATTTGTGCCAGCTACCCTAACAATTATCATTTATCCATTTCAATGTGCCTGCTTTCATAAGCATAGATGATATCTAGACTGACCTGTTCTCACCCATCTTGGAGTAGGTAATAAACGTGAGTTTAAACTCTCATTTGTACTTAGCCATACTAGTAGATTCAATAATAAATCTACTATAAGGTATCTGAATATGGAATCCTAAATTTGCACTGAGAATATCCATATGCATTTAGAATTTATCTTTTTCTTTTAAATATGTATATTCCCAGCTTTGATGCCCTCAAAGACCTAGAAACAATGACTTACTCAGGCTCAAATTATGTTCTCTAAATATATAATTTCTCATTAAAAGGAAGTAGTTCTCCTTAAGAAATTGCAGATTCCATGTCTAGAATATTAAATGTATATGATGAGCCTGGAAAACATGTTTTACTATTTTGATAACAAGGAAAGTAACAACGACTACTTGAGACAGGAACTGTTTGAAGATGTTTCCACTGGCCAATAGGAAATAATTTGCTCATTAGTAAGGGTAACAACTTTAATGGGTTTTATTTTTTATTTTTTATTTTTTTAAAATATTTTGTTTTGTTGTAGATGGACACAATATCTTTATTTATTTTATGTGGTGCTGAGGATCGAACCCAGTGCCCCACGCATGCGAGGCAAGCGCTCAACCGCTGAGCCACAGCCTCAGCCCCTTTAATGGGTTTTAAATCTATGAGTACATAATAATTTTTATTAAAAGAAAACACTGGCCATTAGGCATGAAAGCACACGCCTATAATCCCAGCAGCTCAGGAGGCTGAGGCAGGAAGACTGTGAGTTCAAAGCCAGCCTCAGCAAAAGCAAGGCTCTAAGTAACTCAGTGAGACCCTGTCTCTAAATAAAATATAAAATAAGGGGGGCTGAGGTTGTGGCTCAGTGACAGAGCGCTTGTTCGATCCTCAGCACCACATAAAAAAAAATCAGTAAACAAAATAAAGACACTGTCCATGTATAACTAAAAAATATTTAAAAAAAAAAATAAGGCTGGGGATGTGGCTCAGTGGTCAAGTTCTCCTGAGTTCAATCCCTAGTACCAAAAAAAAAAAAAAAAAACCCGGCCACTTTTACAAGGTGTCAAGGAAATAACACTCTAAATACAGGTAAATAAAGAGAAAAAACTCATTATATATCTTGACTCTACTATAAGAATTTTATCTTAGGTAAGCAAATAGTTAATGAGAAAGTTCTCTTCACAAAGGCAGTCCAATTAATAATTTGAAAGAAATAATGAATGTAGAATATTATCATTTGAAAGTCTTGATGAAATAATGGACCTAGGAAATGACTGTTAAAAGACTCCTGAGTGGGGCTGGGGCTGGGGCTGGGGCTGAGTGGTAGAGTGCTTGCCTTGCAGGTGTGAGTCACTAGGTTCAATCCTCAGCACCACATAAAAATAAATAAATAAGATAAATATATTGCATCCATCTACAACTAAAAAAAATATTTAAAAAAATTAAAAAAATAAAGACTCCTGAAGAACTCAGTAAGGATGAATGAACAGTGACCAATCTGAACATGGCAAAAAGGAATGTGTCTTTTTAAAAAAATTTTTCTTTATTTGTTCTTTTTAGTTATACATGACAGTAGAATATATTTTGACATTATACATACATGGAGTATGATTTCCCATTTTTGTGGTTGTATATGATGTGGAGTTACACTGGCTGTGTATTCATATAAGAACATAGGAAAATTATGTTCGCTTCATTCCACTGTCTTTCCTATTCCCATCTCCCTCCCTTCCCTTCATTCCCCTTTGTCTAATCCAGTGAACTTCTATCCACCCTGCACATACTTAAGTGTGTTAGCATCTGCATATCAGAGAGAACACACAGCCTTTAAGAAATGTGTGTCTTGGTGCAAGTACAAACACATCTATGAAGTATTTTTGCCAAAAAAAATGCCAAAGCTGAATCTGATCAAACCTGTAGATATAACTACAAGTTTAGAGAACTACAAGTTTAGGGGCATTACAGAGGTGTGAAGAGGAAAATCCAAAAAATAAGAAATTTTACAGGGGAAAAAAAAAGTCAGTTAAGTCAACAAATACCTGCAAGGGGAAAACAGAAAATCTGTAGAATAAAGAGATAAATCAAGTGAATGACTCAACTAATTAAAAACTTTGAGAAATGTAAAAAACTGACTAGATATTTGATGTTATTAAAAATCATTAATTTTTAGGACATGATAATGGTATTGTGGTTATGCTTAAAAATGGCTGGATACTACTTTTGCAGCATCACCTTTATTAGAAACAAGTCACTAGGCCCAGCTCATACTCAAGCGGAGTGTGACACAAGGATGTGAATGCCAAAGAGGTGGGCGTCAAAGGGGACAACTGTAAAGGCTCCCTGACATAGTATTTCTCTTAGCATGAGTGAGCCATATATGCATCCATCTTTTGCATCTGCATGATTTTTACATACAATTTTTGTTTTTTCCCTTGATGTCTAAATGTTCTTTGTATATTAGAAATATTGGTCTTTTAGCTACAATAAGTGTTAGAAATATTTTTTCCAAATTTGTTGTCTTTTGATTTTGCTTGTGGTATTTTCCTGTACAACAGTTGTTGTTTGTTGTGGTGGTTGTTTGAGTCATAATTGGAAAACTTTTCTCTATACTCAGCTTACAGGGAATTCATCATGTAATCTTTCAGGACTTTGTACAGTTTCATTATTTTACATTTTGATCTTTGATAGACTAAGGATTTATTCTTGTCTATAGCATGAGGAATGCATCTAATTTTATATTTTTCCAAATGTTTATTTGTCTCAAGACCATTAAATAAAAAGTTCATTTTTGTGATAGTGCTTTGAATTACCACGTTTATTCTGTTTTGAATTAAGTCTATTTCTGGACTTAATCAATTCTGTTGGTCTGTCTACCCATAAACTAGCACTGCTGTGTTTCAAATACAGAGGCTTGGAGAATGTTTTAATACTTGGTGTGGCTAAAGCTTCATCCCAACATTTCTTTTTAGTGCTTTCCTATCTATTTTTTGCATGTTTTTTATTCCACATAAAGTTTGGTATCAGCTTGTTTAGCTCTAGGAAAAAAGCTTACTGGTATTTTTGTGTTAATTCAATAAATTAGTAAATTGACCTACAGTGAATTGACATAAGGTGGTGATGTTGAGATGTGTGGATCAAGAACAGAAATATTTTTCCATTTGTTCAAATTTATCTTTGTATTTTTATGTGTGTTTTATAGTTTTCTTCACATACTTTCTGAACATTTCTAATTAAACTTTATGGCATCTTAATAAATGGCTGGATATTAATGATAGGGAACTACAGTTAACTTTTTAGAAATAAAAATGTATGTTGACTATGTTTTTTACTTGACTACCTTTTAGAGGTATAAAATGAAATATAAAGTAGCACAGATAAAGAAACGAGCAAAAATGTGTGTGTATATCTCAACCCTGGTAGTTTTTATTTAAAATGTCTTTAGTAAAATCTAGTTGTCCTTTTTCTTTTTTTTGGTACTGGAGATTGAACTTAGGGGCGGGCACTCGACCACTGAGCCACATCCCCAGCCCTGTTTTGTGTTTTATGTAGAGACAGGGTATCACCTAGTTGCTTAGCACCTCCCGTTGCTGAGGCTGGCTTTGAACTCGCAGTTCTCCCGTCTCAGCCTCCCTAAGTGCTGGGATTACAGGCTTGAACCACCGTGCCCGGCTTAGTTGTCCATGTTTTAAAAAACAAAACAAAATAAAACTCCAAGGTAATTCTAATGCACACTACTAACTACTATGATGAAGACTACTAACCCAGATCATAGTTCACTCAAAAAAATTATTGAAAATGAAGAAAAATAATGCAATAAATACTTGTTGCTGTGACTTACGATAGCATCGTTTTCCATCAGGAAGCAGAACAAATCCTGCAGGGCATGTGCAATAATAGGATCCAGGGATATTCTTACACCCAAGAGTACAGCCATGATTCCAAAAGGCACATTCATTGATATCTGCACAATAACAAAAGCAAATCACAATCAAATGGTTATTTCTAAATAAACTGTGATATTACTAATTAGTAAGCACAAAGTAGGGTAGTATGTGCTGTAACTGACCATGGGAGGGCTGTTTTTCCAGTTCTCAGAAAGGGAAACAGATGTCAGTCCCATGATCATGAAAGACATTTCTACTGTGTTACAGTTTGTACAGTACTTTCACAGATTTTTCAGACTATAATTAGCTTTTGACAAAAATATAGTACTATCTGTCTTGCAACGATATAGCATGCCATTCAAGTTAGGAACTGTTGGAAGTTTCTTAACCAGTTTGGACAATTCCTCTTCTGCTTTTTACCTTTCTCACGACCAAGTGGTGCCCCTCCCCTAAAAGTAGCAACACTCCCTGTTAGCTTTGTTCCAAATGAAGCTCCAGCCTTCCAACTCACAGCTTCCACGTGGAAGCTTTTCCTCATAGGTGCCATGTAAGCAGAGGACTATTAACCATTATCCCCGGTTAATGCCACTTAACGCGTGCGGCAGCCATTGGGTTTTCATCACTGAATCACTGCATCTTCCAGGAGAAAGGATGCATTTATGTCTTCTGGGTTCATTAAATTGGGCCTGGAATTTGGTGTTGGGTGTTTGAAACAGGAGGCGTCCCAGAGACCCAACCTGAGCCACCGTTCCCATCGTTCCCGATTAGATCTTCGTGGAATACCACGTGGGAGTCATATACTCTGAGAATACGATGGTAGCTATGGAATTGCTCTCTTAAAAAATATCTATTCTTCAATTTTGTACAAAGTCAAGCGCAAAGAGATGCAGAGAATACCCTCCCCGCCCACTTATAAAAACCTCTGAGCAGCCTTTATATTTGATGTAGGAACACAGGCTATTGTTTAAAAATGAAACCTCGAAGTATTATAAAGACTTAAAACAGAAGAAAAAATAAAAGTGCTCTTCTCGGGTAAGGCAAGCGAACTTTAAGTCGGTTTCCCGGTGAGGCCCTCAGTGCCCCTGAAGGCAATTCTCCGTCTCCCACACTCCCCGGGCCTCGGAGGTGCGCTCTTTACCTTCACAAGACTTCCGGTCCCTGCTGAGCACATAGCCCTCCGCACATGCGCACAAGCGGGACTTGGCGTCTTTCCTGCACGCGGTGCCGCTGCAGTTAGCTTTCCTCAGTTTGCAAAGTTTCTGTTCTGCAACAGAAAATGGTTTATTAGGAACAAGTGGAGATGTTTTGACAGAGGACGATGTTTGAACCCTGCATGATTCTTAAACTGTCTCCTCTTCAAGCTGCTGTCAGCAGGGATGTCGCCTTTTGCGCGGAGGCGCTGCTCTGGAGTCAGAACTAGCTGGGATTCGCCAGCCTTCTTAAGTCCTTATCGCTGTAATTGTTTTACAATAGCTCTCGGGATAGGGCGTCCTAACTAGCTGGAGATGTCATACCTTAAGTTGTTAATAGTACAATTTATCTGCTTTTTCATTCTGACATAAAAAGCACATAAACAAAATTCTGAAAATGAAATATATGTTCAAGAAATAAAAAGGCTTCAAACTTAAAAACATCTTTTCCTGAGTGTAATATTTATAAGTCAGATGAAGATGATAATTAGCTGTTTTATGATTATTATTTTAAAAACGCCTTTCAGGCTTAATATATACTATTGCCATATGTCGTATTTCCAAATTTCTGAGTTTTATTGCTGCCACATCCCATATATTAATGAACTAACCCAAGTAAATTGGAATTTGCTCAATGAAATGGGTGCTCGGGATGAGTTAGCAACAATTGGGTTGAGTTAGGTATGTTTGGGAGCTTTGGTTATAGCTATAGTTATCTGTTGTTGGGTGCTTGGGATAAGTTAACTATATTGAAACAACTTGGTAGATGACCAACTTTGTACCTTTGTGTTTCAGAGCCAAAGTCAAGGCCTAACCTAGTAACATGTATATCCCGTTTCAAGAGGTTAACACGATTTTTGCCTCTTTTGCTCCTTGTTTTTTTGCAGATTTTAATGACAGAAATGCTTTGTAAAATGCTATGGGAAATACAGATAAGCTTAAGTGTGAGGACAGATACTCAGAATGCAGGTAGACATGGTGATCTGGCAGAAGGTAAAGACTAAGGAAGAGCACTGGGTCCTCGAGCCTGAAGTCTGGCATGGTTAAGATCTGCTAGAGCCTGTGTGTAATGAGAAGAGAGATGGGCCTCAGCCAGGGGCTGCTGAGAACGCCAGCGCTATTGTGAAAAACACAGGAAACAAACCAGCAAGTGCCTGAGCAGAGCAGTCAGAGCTGTAGCCTGTTTTCCAAGTGCATTTGTTCTCTGATCTCTTTTTGTCTACTTCTAGAGGTGTCCCCTTCACCTGACTCGACCTATTTCCCTCTATTTTAAGTCACTGTTACAAGATAAAATTTCAGCAGATTTGGTTAAATGACCTACAATTCGTTTTTTATTTTCAATCCATGAATCAAGCAGCATTTCATCTAAAAACAGAGGTGCTACACTGGGCATGGCAGAACAGTATGTTTTTGTAAGGCAATATGAGCAGAAACAAGGAAACGGCTTAATACAGAAAGTGGATTGGCTAACATCAGGTTATTTCAGGTTCCTTTCCAGGTAAAGGTTAAAACAGGGCAGACTTCGTTATCATGCTGGGGAAAACTGACTGGTTTGGGGATTTGTCTATCACCTCTCTTCTGATTTCTCAGAAAATGAACAATTTAGTTTTGGTTTGGGGATCTGGAACTTCAGCATGAATGACTCCATTATGGTTAGGTCTGCTGGGGCCTCATGCAGGAGCTCTGTCCAAGTCAGTGGACTCAGACAAGTTTTACCACTAAACACTTTCTTGACCAATAGCTGCGGAATTCAATAGGAACATATCTCACTGAGAATATCCCGAGTGTATATCATCAAGCACAGAACATGTTCCTCTCTTGGGATTCTGATTTGGTACAAAGGGAGAGCCTTCATAACAAAATCTATTATCTGCATTTTTACAGATTCTGGAGTGACTCTGATGCTGGGAGTCTTCATGCCAGACTGAGAAACAATAGCCTAATGTTCTATTGAGACATTCCACCTTGATCCTAGTTTCAAGTAACTCCATTTAGTTAGTCTGTGTTCTTTCCTTAGTTGTTTTTAACTTGTATTTTTTTCTGTTTTCTTCATAGAAATAAATGCGAAATTTATCTTGCCAACTCTCAAATCAACTGCATGAATCCATGAAATAAATGTTGAATTAGATATTCCTACTAAATCTGTTAAGCTTTACATTGAATAGTATTTTGGACAAAAATTATCCTTATCTACGTTTTTTATGCCAATTATGCAGGTATATTTACATATTTTTCATGTTTCTGCATGCTACACTTAAACTATCAAATTTTAATTAAGCAAAATTGAAAATAAAATGGCTCAAGTTTTAAGTGACAAAAATCAGAAACTTGTAAGTTTATTGAAGAAAACATACCTCCTCTTCATATTTCATTTTTTAAAAAGTAGTATTTTTAACTTTGATTTTTTTTTTTAAACTTTACAAGTGAACCAAAAAAAACTTCAGAGAAGTCTATTACTGGCCTTTTAGCAATGCAAAACAGTACACTTTCTTAAGATAACAAAAACTTGACAGATTATGCTTCCTGTAATTCCACCTTATAACAATCTTTCCAAGCCCAGCACAAGATGATTATAGGAATTAAAAATCAGAAAAATCAACTTTTGTCTTTTTTTGTATTTTACAGCCAATTGCCTTATCTCCTTGACCTAGGTTTCCTAACCAATGAAATGAGTGTTGAATTAGATATTCTCTGTTATTCCCTCCCCCGGAACTCCTTTTTTTCTTTTCAAGTGTTGTGGTCCAAAACAGTTAAATGTTTGTAGTAAATTATTCTAAATTTATACCTCTAAAAAGTTCTCAAACCTTAATTACTGCTTACAACATGGTAACAAGGATCAAACTGTCTAATGAAGAAAATGATCTATGTCAAGGGTATAGGAAATGACCCAGAGAATCTTCTAGATCCTGTATTGTCATCTTTTTTTGTTTTGTTTTGTTTCTGTACCTTTCTACTATGTCTCACACATGGCCTGTGTGTATTCTGATCATCATCATCATCACCATTTTCACCATCATGATTATGTGTATGTATTCTTTTTCCATTAATAGGTAAGGCATGTATGTACGCTACTCACATCTGTAGTCTCAGTAACATCTAGCATGGTGCCTTTCACAATATAGGTACATAGCAAACATCTGGAATACATGCACAAAGTCCTGTGATCCTGTCACCTACTCCCTCACTTCTTTAATTTTTTCCCCCTTGGATTTCCATTCAAGTCAAACAGATGAGCCGACTTTGCCAGCTTAGAACTCAGTCCACTCTACCATGCTGCTGATGGTTTGAATGATACTTATTAATCATTATTCTCCTCTGCATGGTTGTGTTGATGATGTGACCTGAATTCAGACACTAAACACTTTAAAAGGTCATTTTAGGAAATGGCCAAACACAGGGGATTGAGTGTTATATTTCAGTTTAATCTTCTTAATCTTCTGTTGTTCTTTAGCTTCAAAATAGGCCAAAGCTAGCACTCAGAATGCTGCTGCTGACCTCAGATAACACCCCTTCTCAGAGCCCAGCAGAGGGGCTTACTTACCTTTAAGATCAATTAAAGTCCCTAATCATGGAATTTAATGTCCATGCCAACTGTGCCTTCAATCATTGCCTGACAAACACACAGGCTCTCCTGAGCTTTCCTGCAGCCCCATAAGTCTACAGATTTTACCTTGGTCCAGTTCTGAAATAGTGCACATGGGATTCCCTAGCTTGCTTCTCCTACCCCATCACATAGAATCACAGACCTCAAATTCTCTGTAAGACTCACCATGTCACAAAGCTGTTCTGGTCTCTTCCATTCAAACCCATTCACTAATCATTCTTGTAACTGAATATTTGGCATCCACAGTATTTAGCACATAACAATAAAAATTTGAATAACACTTTATAAACCATCTACATTTTTACATTTAATTTTCAAAACAAGTCCTGGGGTTATGCAGAGCAAATACTATTTTCCAGTTTATAGACAAGGAAATAGTGCCTTGTGAAGGAGCACATAGGTAATAAAGTATAGAACTGGGACGCAACCCCAAACCTTCTGATTGTAGGTTCCACTTCTTTACTAATATGTATATGAGGTGTTATATATGCACGTGTGTGTATACGTATATGTGTGTGTGTATACATACATAAAATATAACTGGGTTTTGTGGAATTTCTGTAGAAACCTACAGTTATATTTTTGTTTCATTTGATTATTGTCTTTCTC
This sequence comes from Geosciurus inauris, assembly GCA_004024805.1. Lineage (NCBI taxonomy): Eukaryota > Metazoa > Chordata > Mammalia > Rodentia > Sciuridae > Geosciurus > Geosciurus inauris. The sequence goes on from PVHX01001532.1 coordinate 147,384, forward strand.
ATTAGTGAGTTCTCAATAAATGACAACCTCAACTTCCTCAAAAATCTTCCCAAAGTATACACTATAGAAATTTTTTCTTTCCTATTGAGAGATATACAAGGAAGAAAATACCAAAATGGTCATTCTGTGCTCCTGGAATTCCTAAGTATGGTTGGAAAAAAAAAAAAAACCTACCCAGAATTTAACTATTTGTTATTCTTATCTGAACCCTTTCAAGAATCAGAAAATAATCAAACCAATAACCTCTAGGAAGTTAAAAAATAAATACTTTTTTTTAATTCTTAGAAGAGCCATTCAGCCCCATTCAGTCTCTTGGTACTGAATACCCATTTCTGACAAGTTCAACCAGCCCATACATAGAATAAAGGTGGAAAACACAGGTGTGTAAGCCTCCACTCCCATTGCACCCACTCCACCCCACCTGACTGCTAGATGGTGCAATGGCTACAGGAGTCTATGGGCTCTCTTGCTGAGAGCACAGCCTCAACCTTGCATTCCAGACACCAGTGTCAATGATTAGAAGACAGGAGGTGATAAGGGGAACCTGTTCGTCATCTCTCCCACACAGACTAGAAGCCTCTCATCAGGTTCCTCCTGGAGAAAGATGGCACAATTTGAATATCAAGAGGACAATAACTACAATAAATAGAAACATGTCAACTAAACATGTTTAAATGTAAATTCATGAGTTTATAAAGATGCTTATGAGAAAATGTCACCTTTGAAGGGTATTGGGAAACTAACTCTTTATTCTGAAAATGGGTAAATTAAGGGATGGCACCAAGCTTTGAATTTGCCTTTCCTAGAAAAGCTCCTCCTCAGAATTATATATCTGATGTGGAAAGTTTCTTCTCTATATAAGAATTCCAGATAATAAATGCATAAGCAATGATAGAATTAGAAAATATGGCTCCAGGCAGTGGCAATCAATAGCTTCTAAAGCCATTATGTAAAAGGCTGATGGGAAACTTTATAGTTGATGGGCCAGGCTGGCTACCCCTGGCTGCTGATTAATCTTAAACATCACAAAAGAATGAGAAATAGCCCCTATGTGCCTTCTAAGGTGGTAGAGTAGGAAGCATAAACTCAAAAAGCATCCTTGCAAAAATTCTGACTCTGCTCAGGCTTCTAGACTATCAGTTTATGGGAAATACAGAAGGTAGAGAAATATGTTGAATGATAACACCATGGAGATATAATCTGCAAAATTCAGAAAGTGGAAAATTTAATAGGACAAAGGATCTGGTTTCTTAAATAAATGGCAAGAAAAAGCCTCCAATTAGAAAATAAACCAAAGCCCCACAGACAGGCATGTGGGAATTAGCAAGATGTGAGAGCTGATAACACGGAAGGAGACATCAAAATGATAGAAAGCAACTCCAAGCATTTAAAAGGCATTTCAAGGGACAGCCATTTGGTGTCAGGGTAAACCTGTGTTATCAACCCAGCTTTGCCCAAACCAGTGCTACCAGTGTTTGTCCCGATGACATGTATCTTTGAAAATGTAACTCTAGTCACTAAGAAAATGTCAGTAATTATAAATGATGTGAGGAAAATATTGCAAATTGTATATTACAAAGATTTCTATAAAAATGGCTTCATGTATTTGAATTGATTATTTAAAAATACTCATCTTTCTGCAATAGTTCATTTCCAGGGCTTTCCAAATAACCCATGTTTTACAGGAAACTCTCCTGCAGAATGAATCAGAATGAATCAGTTGCACCTGGGTGGTTTTAGCTACATTCATTTTCTGGAAGCAGGTACGTTTCCAGATGGAGGCAATCATCCTTTGTAAACTCACAGAAATAAAGACATTCAACAATATTTTTTGCATGAAATGAATGTAAAGTCTTTTACACGGTGTTGATAATAGACACCTAGTTCCCAAAGAATATGCTTTTGAAACTCCCTTATAAGCTTAAAACTAGAATCTACATTTAAAGAATCCAGAAAAAAAAATTGGACCTTCTACAAAATAATATCTGTGAATGGTAAATTGCAGTCTCTAGAAGGTGAGCTTGAAATTTTGCCATTTGTACAAAGAAGGTCCCATACTGACTTGAGAGTCATACAGAAGTCTAGGTGTCAGAGAAATCAGGAGGGCTGGCTAAGTTTAATCATGCCTAACAAGTATAATCATGCCCATAAAAATGTGAGATCAATTCTGTGTTTTTGAGTGGCTGACAGGGGGTGGGCGGGGAGAGAGGGAGAGAGAGACAGAGATTTTTTGAATTTCCAAAATTAACAGAGAAAGAAAAAAAGGGTTTGACTCCAAGGTCTATGCAAACTGAAATATCCAACCAACAGGATGCCACGGGTAGACAACAACGTGCCAAATTACAGGTTTTCCCAAAAGAAATAAGGCAAATCTAAGCTATGAAATGATAGTGTGAGAGTGCAGCTGTGGAGGCAGCATGCTAACTACCTGGGTTCCATTCCCAGGTCCACCACAGTGTGACCTTAACTGAGCTACTGTGGTGAGGTAAGAGGACAAAGAGCAAATTGCTCTCCTGGGCTTGCAAACTGCCAGCCACTAAGAGGTCCCACCTCAACTCATGGTTCCTCAGATACCTAGTGTGCATCATTTATCTACCCTCAGACAGTATCAAGGACACCATTTTAGAGCTAGAGTGCTGTCTCTTAACTTATCCATACCACCCGGCACAGGTGCTTAAGTGTCCACACAAGTAGAAGTACACCTAAAGCCAATTAACTTTTCTAAGCCCCAGTCCACCCCTGCAAGCAGCCAATAAAACTAGTTCTTTCGAACCACCCTGATGCTTTCTTGTTGGAGTTATGTCTCCTTTTCCAAGTGGAGGCCACAATAGAGACTTTGCCTGTATATTTGTACTCTTGGGACTCATTTTCATTTCTACCATTGAATCAAAATTCCCAGTGTCCAGCTTCAATGACATCCCTGAACTTCAGATTTTTTGAACTATAAAGTGGTACTGATAATCACACCAAATTCAAAGGGTTGTTCTGAAGCTCAGATGAGACGATATAGGGCTAACCACGAATGAAAAATTCTATAGAAACTCAGTAATTATGGTTATTTCTGTTAGTCAAGAGGGTAATATCTTTAGGCATTACATAGCTTTACAACTGGTTCCTTATAATTTAGGGATAAGAGTGCCAAAGGATATTTTTCAGCTCTTTTTTATTGAAGACCTCTAGGTATTGGGAGTTTCAGAAAAAAGTATATTCCCTGTCCTCAAAGGACTAAGGAAGTTTAGGGAGACAGACAATTATGACAAAGCACACTAAGGGCCATGGGATAAGGGAAATTGTTCAAGAATATGTTTTCCAAGAATACATTCTCTGAGAACTCAGAAGTGCACCAGCTAGCTTGGGCAAGCAGAGGGCAGAGGAGGGGAAGGTGTTCCTGAAGGAAGTAATGTCAGGACTGTTCTAAATAGAAGATGAGAAGAGAGCCAGCAAAGAGAGGGAGAGTGTTGCGGATCCGGAGGAGAGAGGAGGATCTTCTCAGGGAGGTAATCAAATCTTTGAGGCTGGCTGCTACAGAGAATATAACACAGGCAATGGCGTAAGATGAAATTGAGAAAAGAGCAGAGGGTTTTGTGAGCCAGCTGAAGAGACTGCACTTGAGTTATTGACAATTGGGAGCTGTCACAGGGTTTTAACCAAAGAAGGACATGATTAATTTCTCATTTTTAATGGCTTGTGCTCTCTGCTGTATAGAAAATGAAGGCTGGGTACCAGTCAGAAGAATTGTGGAGAGGGAGAACTGTAGAGAGAAGCACAAGTGGCTAGATTACAGGGGGATAATTGGTAGGATTTGAAGATTAGTTTCATGGAATGGGGGTCAGAAGGAGGGAGGGATGGGCAGCTCCTGAATTTCTGCCTTGGGAGATGGGTTGGAGAAGGATGCTTCTTACTGATCTAGGGACACTGAAGGGAGAAGAGCTGGGAAGGGGAGAAAGAAAGTTGGTCGATCAGTTATATCTTTTGAGCTTAAAACATTTTTAAGAAATTCAAGTAGAATGTCCAGAAAGAAGATAAGTATCAGAGCCTTGATAAGGATATTGTGTACTAACTTGAACTCATGCATTTTATGTACTCATTGCAGGACCCTGAACTTGGAGGGTGTAGACAGCAAGCAGGTATGACCAAGAAGAAAGGCCAGGACAACTCTTTAGGAGATGGTTAGATGGTCAGCAAAACAGCATGGTGGTGAAACTGTAGCTCCACCACTTTGACTTGGGGTTCAGTAATCAGCATCTTGAAACTGCTGGAAAATCAGCCAACCCGAATCCATCAACCAAGGACACATCAGTCGTCCTTGAGAAGCTCAGGGGCTTTGCTTTGGTAAACTGCCCCTTTGCCTTGGTTGGCAGTCTTTACGGTCTGCTTCTTTTCATATATTATGAATAAACCTCCAATGTTTTAAATCAGTTTTCCCTGTAGCTTTACTCTGCAGCAGGTCTTTGCAACTTAACACTCATTATGCCTCAGAGTCTATTTTTTGTTTTTCTTTAATTTAGAGTTCAAAAGAGATCTGGCCTAGAAATAATAGATCTAAGAGTCTCAGAAGTAAAACAGAAAAGTGCCACAGCCTGAATTGGCCTTGGAGAGTAACACTACACTTAACCATATGAATGGGTCTGAGAAATCCTACTTGAGAAAAAGCAACTTGTTTAAACAACTTATTGAACTCAGCATTTCTAAATCACTTGATCTTCAAAGATGCTTCCTTCCAAATAACCCCATTAAATCCCACAGAACTAGAGTTTTGTAGAACATGCTTTGATAAACAATAGTTTAGGCATTTTACAAGGAGATATAAGTTTATTGAAACTCTTATTTGTGCAAGTACTTGTCTTTTATAATAAAAAAAAAAACCTCAGATTACAGAACTTTTCTCAGTTACCTCCTTATTAGTGGTAGCTTCACAATTAAATGTCTTATAAGCCCAAGGACTACTGTCTACCTCACCAAAGCAGCTGCCATTGTAGGCCAGACATCCAGGAGGTATGTCTTTATTTTTGAAGGGTATCAGGCACATTGAGAAAGTTCTATAACATCTCCCTAGTGGGAACAATGCCATATTTTCATCTAACACATAAATTCAAGAAATTCACAGACCTTAAATCCCAGGTAAAGAGTTCCTGCTTTCTAAAGCACTGAAACAATTTAAACCTAATTAATCATGACCAAAGTGGCAATGCTCTTGAAATCAAAAGTTCTTTGCACTTTGCGTTTGGATGTGAGGTATACCCCAAAAGCTCATGTGTAAAACAATGCAAGAAAGTTTAGAAGGGAGATGATTGGGTTGTGACAGAATTCAGAATTGGTGTATTAATCCACCTGAATGGATTAATTGAGTAATGACTGTAGGCAGGTAGGGTGTGGCTGGAAGAGATAGGTCATTAGGGGAGTGCCCTTGGGGTTTATATTTTGTCTGTGATGAGGGGAGCAATTTCTCTCTTCTTCCTGATTGTCATGTCCTGAGATGCTTTCCTCAGCCACACCCTGCCTTGATGTTCTACCTCATCTTGGGCCCAGAACAATGGAGTCAACCATCTATGGACTGAGACCTCTGAAACCATTAGCATCAAATAAAATTTTCCTCCTTTAAAATTGTTCTTGTTGGGTCTTTTGATCATGGCAACAAAAAAGCTGACTAAAACAGTCATACGTGAAGTTCATCCTTTGGTCCATAACTGAAGTCAATGCCAGCTGAGTTCTAGATACCAGGTTTATCTTTGGCTCTGCAGCTGACACTGGCTTCCAGCCAAGTTCTGTTATTGGCCACTTCACTGGAGGCTGCTCTTTAGTGAATCATTGTGGGTTTTCTTCTGAAAGTCTTGCTTTCAATGAGCATATCTGAATTCCCTATCTAAAGGGCTGAAGAAAAGTGGGTTCTGAAGAAAGAATGTGTTGATGGTAGGTATAAAACATAAACTGATAGATTGATGATCAGGATTTTTTCCCCAAAATTCATTACCATCTGTGTAATCCTGGAAAAGTCCCTCCATTTCTTCAGTTTCTCAACTATGAAATGAGGACAATTATTCCTATCCTTACTGTCTCTCAATGCTGCTTGATGAATCAATAAAATGATGGCCGTGGGGCTGGAGTTGTGGCTCAGTGGTAGAGCACCTGCCTGGCATGTGTGAGGCCTGGGTGCAATTCTCAGCACCATATATGAATAAGTAAAATAAAGATCCCTCAACAACTAAAAAAAATTATTTTTTTAAATGATGGCCATGAAAACACTTTGGAAATTTCAAGGTTATATGTAAAAATGAAAGAAGTTGGTGATGATGGTAGACATCTGTAACTATTATGAATAAGACTAATAACTATTTATTCAAAGTAGTAGTTGTTGTGATTTTGTGGTGTTTCATCACCACTCACACAATGATTGTATTTGAAGTCAGCTTGAGACACATCTCCCATGAGAGGCACCTGGTAATACAACTTGTTCATTACCTTTATGTGTGGACTATATTCACCTTCTTAAAGTGATGCTACCCAGTTGTTGCAATTGAATGTAGTGCTACAACCCATAGTTGTATTTACAAATTCAACCCATAGTTGAATTTACAAATTGTGCATTGTAAATTCAAGTAAATCAGTTTTTTAGAATAACTTGTAATGTGTAAATAGATGCTTCATCTATTGGAATTTATTTTATTCTCTGATGCTTCTTATTACTTGCATTGAAAGTATAGCCATTATGGATGTTAAATGATGGTTTCCAGCTGAGTTTTTAAATAAACCAGGTAACAAGCATTGCCATTATTAGTTAACTGCCCAAAGATATAAGAAATAACAAGGTCAATTCCCTTTGACCCCAACCTCCCTTCCACATACTCTTGCCTGTCCTGTTCAGTCTCCGAGCTCTCTTTGGGAGTCATGTCTGGAGTAGATGTGAACAGATTTATATACTGACTATGGCAGGGACCTTGTGGTCCCTTCCACACTATCACCAAACTCTAATGGCCTCCAATAGGAAGCAAGCAGAGGAAACAAACAGTTCCACCTCCCTCTATGTACCTCAGAGGGCTATTTGGGAATAAAATTAAGTCATTTTAAAAGCTTCTTGAAATAAAACTTTTTCATAAAAGCGAGATTTTAATGTGACATCATTTATGTGGCATATAAGCCATATTGAGCAACCTAACAATTGTAAAAAATTTTTATAATCTTAATGATTTTTTAAAAAATTAGATGCTAAAGAATTCAAAAAGATATAACTATACTTGGAAGCAGAAATTTGGGACTGTGACTAAGATTAGTCAATCATTCATTTATGTGACTACATTTATTGTCCAAAATTCATTTATTTATGAATAACCACTATACATATGGTGGTGAAAAAACAAACAAAACAGATATGATAGGTTTGTAAGAACCAGTATGGCATTTATAAAAAGTGGGAGAGAATCAAAAAGAAAGCAAATGGATGTATAATTAAACCTTGTTGTGAGTTCAATGAAAGGTATGCTGAGCAGAAGAGGCTACTATAATAGCTAGATCAGAGAAAGCCTATCAAATACATGACACTAAGTTCAGAAATGAAGAGAAGCTAGGCCCAGAGAAGAAAAGGGTGACTGCAAAGCCTAACTCTACGAGGAAATTTGTCATGTCTGAGGACCCATAGGAAGACTTTAGACTCTGTGGAGGGAGAGAACTCTGGGGCAGGTTGGTTAAATACTGATAGACCTGCTAAAATGATGGCTTTCAATGTAAATACAAGGAAAGCTTTGAAGGATTTTAAGCAGGGGACTGAATAGATCAGCTCTGTTACTTAAAGGCAAGAAGGGAAAACAAAAAGAATCAGTTGAGTAGCCATTATAAGAGGTCATGCACGAAGGCTAGTTGTTTGGACTATGGTGGTGACAGTGGAGGAAAGAAGTGGACCTTCAGGCTGTATTTAGGAGGAATAATGAAATGTATTTGGTGACAGACTGGAAATTGGGGGTGTGGTAGTGGAAGTAATCAAGGAGACCAGAATGTGCCACCAAAAATGAAGGATTTTTGAGGTGCAAACGATTAAGAAATCTCTGCCTTCCCTTTATTTGGTTAAAGCAGGACATAAATTTACAAAGACAAAAGATATCCTGCCTTCCTGTTCTACCAGAGAGAACATAGGTTCACTACTGAAAACAACTTTAGATTGGCCTGGAAATGGGAGCAGAGGAAACTACATTGATAAACTTTACTAACTGGCCTTTATCTGCCATTTATTTGCCTTCTCCCATGTTGCCACCAAATAACTCAAGGTCCTTTTCCTTTTTCTTGTCACTTTTCTAAAACTGTACTGCTCATTGTTGAAGATGTCATATAAACTAGAATTCAAAGACACTTCTTTGAGAGCTACTCAATCCCAGGTTCTCCCTTGTATACATGTTAATAGATTCCTATTTGTTTTTCTCTTATCAATCTCTCTTGTTACAGGAGTTTGTTCCAACTAAGAACTTATAAGGGCCAAATAATCTTTTTTCTTCCCCTACAAACCCTTGTGTGTAGCTTAAATAAGTAGACAGGTAGTGACTTTGTGCCTGGCCCTGTTTGAGGTCAAAGTTGACTTACCCGAGTCCCGATCATTGTCCTGTGCCCTGGGCTGTACAAGTGGATGCACTACTTTAAGTTCACCAGCTGGTACTGATGATGGATTGAAGTGAATTCTAACCATATCCTTCCCAGTGTGTTTGTTGGCTATCCAAATTGTCTTCTTTCCCAATGTTGAATAGAAGATACGGTCACCAAAAAGAGATATTGCAAACAAATTGTGCCTAAAAAACAACCAGGGGTGGAGGAATCATAAACAATGGTAGAATAGTTGTTCTTTGGATTATTAAAATTTCACCTCCTTTCCATTTTTTGTCAGAATTTTAATCGTCAGCAGTTTCTTATTTCTCATTTAGATTTAGAAAAGTATACTGCATTTAAATTTTTTATTTAGTCATCAAAATCTGAACTAATAGGAAATAATTTCTATCTCCAGATCCCTTCTGGATCTGTGATGAAAATTGTAAGGATCATATGCTATGGGCATGCCTGGACATGCAGGGGACTCACTGGGTTGCTGGCCATAAGGAACAGCAGCCACCGACTTGCTTAGTCATGCCTTCTTGTAATGATGAGGGCCAAAAAGAAGTCCAGCCCATGCAATCGAGGGCTGCAAAGGGGCCCAGCCCATGCAATCGACAAAGGAGCAACGAGGGGCACCTAACAGCAGGCCTACTGGCTACAATTGATAGGGGGGCACAACCATGCACATGCGCTGAAGGAAAGCCCAGTAGCAATTGTACTATCTCACTGGACATAACCAATGGACATTGACTTTTACTGGGTGTAAACAATCACCAGCCCACACGACCAACTTAGCCCACACCACCAACTTTGGAACTGCTTTTAAACTGCTGGCTCGGCTACAGTTTTGGGGCTTTGCTCCAAGGACATCAGTGAGACCGGCCACCTTGCTGTCTGTCCTTGGGTCAGCTCCACCATTCCCTGAAGTCCAGCCGTCGGCTGAAGAGGACCACCAGACAAGGACAACGTCTGCTCTTCGGCTAAGAGAAGTCACCTGGCATTGGAGGTATTTTGGGGCTCGTGGTTGCCCTAGGACTATATGAATTAATTGTAGTGTTCAGGATTGTGTGAATTGTAATGACTAATTGCTTTAGGGTTATGTTAATTGTAAGCAGGACTTAGCCCTAGAATAGTGTAACCTACCTATAGTGCTTGATTAGTGTACATCAAATGCTAGTTGGGGTGCTCCAGCACACCCAACACTTTTTGCATTAATTAATTATATTGAATGATTGTTGTGATTGAACATACACTTGCATTTAAAGACAATCCGCCTCCGAGTAATTATTAATTACGCATGCCGCTTGTGACAAAATGAAGAAGGAAACAGGAATAGGATGCGAGTGGATTTCCAGTTTAGTCATTCTGTTCTGCTAACTTCTGCCTCTTTCAGTTACTGGAGAGTCTTTCTGGCACCATAGCAAGTCAAATGAAAGATGATGCTTCACAAAATGTATGACATAATAATTCTAATAAGTTTAACTATGAGCAACACGTAGGAACTTATTATATACCAGATACTCTGTTGTTGTTATTATTATTATTATTTTGGTACTGGGGATTGAACTCAGGGGTATTTGACCACTGAGCCACATCCCCAGCCCTATTTTGTGTTTTATGTAGAGACAGGGTCTCACTGAGAATTGCTTAGTGCCTCACTGTTTCTGAGGCTGGCTTTGAACTCTCAATTCTCCTGTCTCAGCCTCCCAAAGTGCTGGGATTACAGGCATGCACACACCAACACTCTCTGTTATTATTTTTATTTGTATTTATTTACTTAATTTTCACAATGACCCCAAGAAACAGGTACTAGTACTATCCCTATATTACAGAACACTGCATATAAGAAAATTTATATAACTTACTCACCCAAAGTCACTGATCTAATAATTAATAAATCTGTTTTAGACTCCAAAAAAATTCATGTGCTAAAACTACCACATCTATTTAGCTGACAAAAGAAAAATTAATTTTTCACACAATATCCAATGGACAATTGTTTTATTTTAAAACACAAGAAAAACCTACTGTGTAGGAGGTTTAATCAGATGGACGGACCCTCCATCGTAATCACAGGAATAAATATGAGAATTGCTTCCTTCTCTTTTGTCCTGAATCCAAAACAGGCGTTTATCAAGCACATCCAGTGACACAGCTGTTATTTTCTCTGGTGTCTCTAACAGAGTCTTCACTTTCACACCACTGAGATCTGCTCTCTGAAGGCTGCCAGCCACTTCTGAAGACCAAAATATAAACCTGAGGGCAAACACATTACATAGACCCATAATTGAATGGATAGTCTCTAAAATGGTGGGTACTTTCAGTGTTTCAGGAGCCCCTCATTGCTGCACAGGACAATTTTGACTATTCTGAATGAAAATTCAATTCAATAAGTACATGTTAACTATTAAGGAAATTCTATGTGATTCAAGTTAGAAGAGCTGTGCTTCTATAGCAGAAAATCATGGTAATTCAGTGTTTGTAAAAGGAACCTGCCAAGTTCAAATGCAGGCAGGCTACTGTCCTGTTGAAAATGGTGTTTGTGTAACTATAAAAGAGGACTTTGGTCTCACAAAGGCCCCTCTGACTTTAAGGTGTTATGATTCTAAGAATTTTTATTAGATTCGAAATGTATTTCAATGTCTGAAAACAGCAAAATTTACCTTTCTACTGGATCAACTGCTATATTTGCAGGATATTTTAAGGTGCTTAAAAGAATGTGAGAATTGTTTCCTTTCAAATCTGTTACTGTAATGATTCCTTCCTGTTGATTTGACCAAATAATTTCTTCATTTATCCAATTTATTGCCATTCCAGAAACATTTTTCTCTATACTGCACACTTTCTGTAAAATCAAATTTCAAAACTGTTATCAATATTTCCCCATTCACAGACAAATTGATTTTATTACTATGTATAAAAGTCTACTTTTTAAATTACTTGTCATTCCCCAAATTATTTAAATGATAAAGTAGTCACATATAAGGTGGCATTGTTTTGATGTAGCAATATTACCCACCTCCACGTGAATATCTCTAGGCATAGTATTTATATTGTAGCTTTGAAACTGAGAATTATCTATGCAGTATTGAAATTAGCAATCATAGCTTTGAAACTGAGAATTATCGCTGCACTGTTGAAATTAGCAATCAACCATAATGTAATAATTGCAACTATTTTAACAGTGAGATTTTGATGCAGAGTTTATTCCGTTGTACTTGTTAATGAAATGTTTTGATCCTTACTTAAACTTAATTCTAAGCTTTTCCAAACTCTAGCAGGTTTCCCTTAGAGTTTGAGCATAGAGCTAGGAAAAGGAAGAAGTTCTTGTTAGGGCTCCCATTTTTTTCTGGCTTTTCCTCCTCCATCCATCCTTTCCTTTCTACAGATTTGGGTGTCTCACACTTTGAGCAGGTAGCAGGATTTGTTCTTACATGCCTTGGGCTCTCCCCTGCTCTTTCATGGTAGAAAACCAAACCAAAACCTCTCTTATCTCCTGATCCCAGCTTTAGGCAGGCCAACAGCAGGTCAACTGGTATTCTTGGGGCTGGAGGTGCAAGTGAGTAGAAGCCCTGATTTGTACCATTGCAGATCCTCGTGGTATAATGCTCCCCAGCTGCTGAGTTCCAGCTACCTACCATGTGATGTTATTAAACAGAGTTGGGCAGAGATGGCCAAGTCTCAGAGTCTGAGCTATTCTCATCTCAAACATAGCAATCCAACCAATCCATTTTAACGATTGCTAATATATTCATATACTAGGTGTTCTAGTCAAGTTGTTTGCATTTTGACAGTTGTCCTTTATAAACAATGTTTTAACCTCAAAAAGGACTACAAGTGTGGAATTTGGGGGATCAAGTCAATCCTTTTCTGATGACTTGACATAAATTCACAACTGTTTCCGCCTTCTCTTGTTCTATGACAGAAGGCCCTCCAGATTCTTAGACTTAAGATTTTGAAACTATTCTACCAGATTGGCTGGAGAATAATGAGTAGTCATACTTGTTAAAAGTGAGATTAGCAAGTATTAGAGATGTGATAAAAACAGATTAACGCCTAATTGAAGCTTTTAGGAATAATTGGAGAGAGAAAGATTTGGTTAAAAAAGAAAAAGACAGAGAGTACTTTGTATTAGGCATAAATGCTTAAAGTCTTTCTAATCATGTGCCTTTTGCACTGCATCTGCAAAGTATTGAGAGAACTCTTCTCCTGGGACTCATTTAAGGGTTCTACTAGTTTAAAAGAAAGATTAAGGATCTTTTGTATGTAGTTCAGGTAAAATACTCTGATCTGTCATCTAATTCAGTTGCTTTTTCCAGAATGCAAACAGCTTGCAAATAAAGAAGAAAAAATTTGTCCTCCTAAATTTCAGGTGATTCCCTCCCCACTGAATGACAGAGATTTCATACAGATATAACAGCGTTGCTCAACCTCAGCACTATTGACACTTGGGGCTGGATAAGTCTTATTATGAGGGCTCTCCTACATATTACAGGATGTTCAACAGCATCCCTGGCTTCTGCCCACCAGATGCCAGTATCCCTTCCCCCTTCTCTCTCACCCAGAGTGACAGCATCTCCCAAAATGTTTCCAGACATTGCCAAATATCTCCTGAGGGGCAAAATCCTTCACCAAGCTGAGCACCACTGAAGTAGAAAATAATCATGCAAATAATCTATTCTAATCATAACTGACCTATAAACTTAGATATTTTCAAAATTATATTCATGTCCTCTCATTTTCCTTGGGGAGCTTCTGTGAATTTATTTATAATATAGTACCACAGATGCACATTAAGTGTCTACATTTGACAGACACACATTTGAACCATAATGTACTTTTGTTTGTCTGTACATTAAGAATCCAGCATATAATATTTGCCTGTACCTAAATCCCTCTGAAATACCATGGGCAATGGTACTTTACCTCTTTTTTGGGGGGCGGGGGTGCCAGGACACTTGACCACTGAGCCACATCCCCAGCCCTATTTTGTATTTTATTTAGAGACAGAGTCTTACTGAGTTGCTTAACACCTCACATTGCTGAGGCTGGTTTTGAACTCATGAACCTCCTGTCTCAGCCTCCTGAGCCCCTGGGATTACAGGCATGCGCCACTGCATCCAGTGGTACTTTACCTCTTGTCTTGACCCATTCAGAAAAACTCTTTGCAAAAGTTGTCTTTCTAAATCCACCCAATAGATTCTTTCCTTCTTGTAATGAAAATCCATGATCACCGAAACACCAACATCTACTGCCAGTCGCTCATGGTTTGTGCCTTCTGGGTCAATTCTAAAGATACTGTTTCCATGGGAGAAAATTAAGTAGGGTACAGGACCTGAGTGGAAAGAAACAAATCAAATTGTACATTTTCAATGGTATTTTATCTGACCTAGACAAAATACTTCCCCATGGCAACCAACACAAGCAGAATTATTATTTAATTACTGTTTTTATATTTTAAATAAATAAAAACTATTATATAGAAAATAAAGAGTCCATGTAGATATTCACAATTAATTTTGTAAGTCATCTCCTTTATAAACAAATTGTAAAAATGAGTATTGTCAAATTATGAAATATTAACTATTTAAAGAAAATGATATATTTTGCTCTTATTTGTAAAATGCCTTTTTATGCTCAAAAAAGAACTATGTACTGTATCATATTATGGAAAAGGTCTATATGAGTGTTAATTTTAATTGTGTCCTTGAGAAGCAAAATTTCAAATATTTTGGAAATGGGCCCCTTTCCTCTAGTCTAATTTGAGAAGTTGGAGTCACTATTCATTGAAGATGGTAAAAAAAAAAAAAAATAGAGAAAAGTTTTAAATGTAGCAGGAAAAATTGAAAAGTTTTCCTTTGCAAGTTCAGAAATATTTTCACTGATTGGCATTGTCATATAAAATACAGAATGTGCAGTTGAATTATAATTGTTTATATAGGCTGAGCATACCTAATCTGAAATCTAAAATCCAAAATGCTCCAAAATCCAAAATGTTTTGAGTGTCCACATGATGCCAAGTGGACAAGTTCATGCCTGACCCCACGTGATAGATGGAGGTCAAAATGCAGGCACACTAAAAATATTGTATAAAATTATCTTCAGTCTATGTGTATGAGGCATACATGAAAATATATGAATTTTGTGTTTAGACTTGGGTCCCATCCCCAAGGTATCTCATTATGTGTATGAAAATATTCAGAAATCCAAAATAATCTGAAATCTGAAACTCTTTTCTATGTATTTCAGATAAGGGACACTCAACCAGCACATTGTGTGGGACTTTATTCTCTATTTAACTGAAATTCTAATTTAACTGAGCACCTTGTATTTTTATTTGCTAAATCTGGGGTAGGCTTCCCTGGATGTCTCGGTTCCTGCAGGGCCTTGCTTTGTACCCTAACTCTATATCTGGTGTCCTGTTCTCAGTAGTCCACCTACCTGCTCTGACTCCCTACTTCTCAACGTGTTCTTGGACACTGGTCCCTTCTTAGAGACTTCAGCACTCATTACTGGCTGACTTCAAGCAGAGCTTGCCTTTGATGCTCCAAGATGACTCCAGGGGATGGCTTCAACCCCTGCAGCCAAGCTAATTTCCTTGGTCTCTCCTGACCAAAGGGGAGGAGGCTCTGTCCACTCTGCCTTTAGGTACCATGAAATCATTGGGGTGAGTGGGGGATTATACAAACATATTCTTGCTTCCCTGCTGTGCTTTCTCCATTTTGTTTGAACATTAAACCTTAATACCTTAATGGGTTTTAATAAATGGATTTATTCTAAGGATTAAACAAAATGATGGATTTACAACCTTTTACACAAGGATCATGTTCTAAAGTCAGAAAGCTTTAACTCCACTTTGGAGGATACATCAGAGTAAAGATGTAAGAAGCAGGGAGAACTGTAAGATCATACGAATGTGAAACAGGTGCCACTATGCGCGTCTGTGAGCTTGAATTCCCCTTCCCATTTCTTTGCATCAACACCAGCCCTTTCCACAGATGGGTCAGGTCCATTGCCACTGCACTTGTGGGAACACAGAGTTATCTTAGAAGAAATGGAAAGGGTATGGGATGGGGAGCCAGGGGGCCTGGCTTCCATTCCTGGCCGACAAGCTTCTCTGAATGTCTCTCAGGATCTCCCCTGCCTGTATTATTGGAGAAAGAAAATGAAATTATTCATGTGAAAACAGTTGATTAATCATGGAGAAACACATATGTGTAATCTGCTTTGGTTATTTCCACAGCCAAGGACTCAAGACATAGTTTTCTTCCGTTGTTTTGATTTGAACTCAGGGACTGGAATGCTGGTATAACTCACTTCTAAGTCAGCCATGAATCATGAAGAAAAGAAAGACACTAAGGAACAGGCAGCCTGAATGCACAGCTACTAATGTGTGGGCCACAGATATGAATATGTGGGCCACAGAGGACTGCAGGCCTATAGATCTATTGCCAAAAGTTCTCTTTGATATGTGCATCATGCCTTCTCTATAAGTGGAATTAATGCATCCAACACATATTATTAATTTTCTAATGCATTGATAAATTGGTGAGATTGATAAAATGTGGATTTATAAGTTTTACTAGATAGGTAGTTTCCATGAAAAAAGTACTCTGACCATTTTAGTATTCCCTATCCCAGAACATACTACAATCTTTTGTACATAATAAGTACCAAAAACTTTTGAATAAAGTCACAAATTAATGAAGAAATAATTGTGTCATGTTTATTTGTCTGAGTTTTTATCAACAGGAACAAAGCCAAAGAGACCAGCAGGCAGATCTATCAATTCATAAAAGCCAAATCTATCTGTGGTGGGTATTTTAGTAACAGAGGCAATAACAACAACAACAAATTTTTACATCATGATCTCATTTGTCCACCATATACCACCATGAACTAGATAGGCCAGATGTTAAAGTCAATAAATCAAAGAGAAATCTGAATACTTAAATCTGAAGAATCATTAGATCCATAAGACACAATCATAGCATTAATTCTGTAACTTTTCAAAACTCAAATACAGAATAATTATAAAAACACTAAATCTAAGTATGATTAACCAAGGTATTTTGCTCATCCAGGGATCAATCAGAGCATCCAGAGTTTGGTATCTTAGAACTGGGAGCCTCAAGACATTACCTATTTCAATAGTTCCCAAAATTGTTCAAAAGAATCACACTATATAAGTGTGTGTGTATGTGAATGTGTATGTATGTGAGTGTATGTGAGTGTATGTGTGAACATGTGTGTAACATATTTCTTCCTTTAAGATTCTAATTCTGTCAGCAGAGCTGAGCTGAGAACTAGGAATCTTTCTTTTTCTTTTCTTTTTTTCTTTTTGGTACTGGGGATTGAACTCAGGAGTACTCAACCACTGAGCCGCATCCCCAGCCCTATTTTGTGTTTTATGTAGAGACAGGGTCTCACTGAGTTGCTTAGCACCTCACCGTTGCTAAACTGGTTTTGAACTCAGGATTCTCCTTTCTCAGCCTCCCAAAGTGCAGGGATTACAGGCGTGTGCCACTGCACCGGGCTGGAATCTTTCTTGAACAGACTCTGCAGATGATTCTCATGTCTTAGTGAATTTGGAAAACATGAACCTAGTTAAGAAGAGGAAATGTAATGATGCTTCCCAAAGCCCTGCCCCTAGTTGGTGATGGAATTGGAACTGGAAACTGACACTGCTCTTCCAACCTAGTACCTTCCATCTTTCCTTCCTGGGTCCAGGTTGTCATAAGACCTCGCAACTTCATTTCACTTGTGTAGCTGATTTTAATTCCATGTCCTTCAAAACACTGTCCAGTTTCCTTCCACTGTAAAGATCATTTCATGTAAACCAGGGCCTGGGCTGAATATTTGTGACATGAAATATCATATGATTTAAAATAAAATGAAATACTTAAGAATTAGGAGCAGTGGGTGTCATTATTCTATACAGCCACTGGCAATGCTAACTAAATCAGTGGTTTTTTCAACCCCGTCAAGGACTCTATCAACACCAGTGTGTGGTGTGATATGTGGATTTGAATGTCAGCAGAGTGTGTGTGTTTGAACAGCAAAAGCTTTCCCACGACAAAACTTAGAGCGTTTATTTTGGGTGCAGTTCAGGAAGAAGGAAATGCATGGAAAATCAAACATCATTTCTAAGGAACACAAACTCAAAGACAGCAAACAAGTCACAGCAAATCAATTGGAACCTCTGACTTCTCAGCTTGGGGATTAGTAGAGGATCGTCATGAATAAGAAATAAAGGAGTCCAGAATGTTTGAAGCATATTGAAGAATTTCATCAGTGACTACAAAAACTGAGGCCTCGATGGCACAGAAGGCCAGTGACAAAAAAACAGGCTTTGATTGAAGTAGGCAGCAGAAACAGAATATTTGAGAACAAAGATGTTTTGTTTATCTTTATCTTCCATGACAGAGGTTGGAGTCTGGGGAACTGGCCCACACAGGTAAGTAAGAAGATCCACTGGCGGCCTTCTGCAGGCCTTGGGGACAAAGGCTCATGGGAGCTACGATAGATGCACATGAACAAGAAATCCAAGTCTTCTCTCAGACCCCACGCTGCCACCTGCCCTCACCACCACAAGCTTTTTCCCTAAATCTGGAAAAAGACCGAAGGCTCATAGGACAAAGAAGGTGAAAGGAAACTTTGAAATTTCCAAATTCAGTGACATCATGAGAGAAGAATGTAGCTCTCAACTGTAAGAAAGCCTGCCACCTCCTCTCACAGCTGGCTCCCACCTCCCCAGTAAGCCCCTGAGAGCAGCCATTTATTACCACTCCCCACGGAGCTGACTGGAACGCTATCTTGAGTTTTATGAAGTGCAGAAAGTTTTATTTCACAACGAAAGACCATCTCATCTCCTTTATTTGGTCCTTAAAGGGGCACAAATTTACTTTCTTGGACAACCACAGCTTTCCTCTCAGTTTATTCATAAATATCAAAATTCAAGGCAGATGAGAAAGAAGTCAAATGACTCAAATAACACACCCAGACAGGTGGCCAGGAGATTTGAATGTAAGTCTAAATTCTATAAAGAACACTGCAGGATTGATTTTGATTTTGTTCCTGAAAAATATGAATGGGAATTGCCACCCTAGACATTGAACAATGGTAGACATGTGTCCCCCAGAGCAGAAAAGCAGCCCTGCTCTGCCCACAGCCATGTTCACCTTTGATCTACAGAGTCATGCACCCAGATTCTCAGCACAGGAATCAAACCTAGCAAGTTCTGCAAAATTGAACTTGGATTTTTCTCCCCCAGTAGGGCTTCTCAGAGTTTTTACCATATTGTTACACATTTTAATACTCCAAGAAGATAGGGTGAATAGCATTGAATAGCGAGAGTCTCAATCTGTGTGTGATCTCTGGGGTAACACACTTGATAGGATTTCATTTATTTGGGCAACACTAGGAGGTAAGTGCTCTCATCTCCAATTTACAACAGAAGAAACAAAAGTTCAGAGCAGTTAACTTGCTACAACTCACAGGGCAAGTAAATATCCGCGAGGAGATACTAAGCTATGACTTTCTCATCACAGATCCTGGTTTCTAAGCATCGGGCTCAACTGTTTATCCCAAACTGGAAGAACTCTTAGTATTTCAAGTGTTTTAGTTCAATTTTGTTGGGGAAACACACTGCAGGAAATACTATTCTAGGCATAGTCACTGGCTGGATTCTCTACCCATGTGTTCTAGGAACTAATTATAAAGTAGGATCCTTCAAGTAGATTCCTGTAATTACATCACCTGGATAGCTTCATATCTAATTCTGTAATTTATTGCATTCCATATGGAATGTATTCTCTGCATTCCTTGGCTTAGCACTCCTTTCTCCATCTACCAAGACAGCAGTGTAACATATCCAACTCTTTATCTGTTCCCATTACCTGGGACTCCCTCCTTTGTCATTCTTGCCTCCCTCCATAACCACTCTCGATTATCATTCTAGCCAGAGATCACATCTGCAACATCACTTTTGGTAACAGTCACAGATTCCAGAAATTGAGACATAGAAATATTTGGGGGTCATTTTTAGCCTCCAACAGTGAATGACTGCTACACAAATATGAGACCATAGTTTTGAACTGAACTCTTTTATTAGGCCCCAAAAGACCAGACTAAACTGCACCAATATGATGTCAATCACTCTGAGTGCCACATAATCAAACGGCTTTAAAGAAGCAAGTAGATGCCCAGTTTTTCCTCAAACTAGGAGATTCCATTCTACCTGAGTCAGTAGGAAGTCCCTTCGGCTTTAACCCTTACGAAAAAGTAACCTGATCCATCTCTTTTCTTCCTTCCTCTTGTAATTTCTTGTTCCTACCTTACAAAACCTGCTATTTTGAAGAATGCAGGCTGCTCCAATTAATGAATCTCAAATAGAAGCCAATTAGAACTATTACAATTTTTTTTTGTAATTTTTTTCTGACATGATGTTGAACATCTTTTCCTGGGCTTATTTACCACTTTTATTTTTTAAAATATTTTTTTAGTTGTAGGTGGACACAATATCTTTATTGATTTATTTTTATGTGATGCTGAGGATCGAACCCAGTGCCTCACGCATGCGAGGCAAGCACTCTACCACTGAGCCACAATCCCAGCCCCTATTTACCACTTTTATATCCTTTTTGTTAAGTGTATAAGTCCTTTGTTTATATTTAAGTGGCTTGTTTTGTTATTGTTGCATTTGAAATTTTAACAAAAATAAATTTGGGGGCTGGGGTTGTGGCTCAGTGTTAGAGCGCTTGCCTAACGTGTGAGGCACTGGGTTCGATTCTCAGCACCACATATAAATAAATAAATACATACATACATAATAAAGAGCCATTGACAACTAAGAAAATATTTAAAATAAATAAATTTTGGATATACATCTTTCGTCAAGTATATGATTGCAATTTTTTTTGACATAAACTTGGCTTTTTATCCTCCTGTCATTGCCTTTGAAAGAATAATCTTTTAGATTTTGATATATAATTTATCAACTTTTTTTTCAATGGAGTCTGTCTTGTTATCATATCTCAGAACTCTTTTTTTTTTTTTTTTTTTTTTTTTTTTGGTACTGGAGATTGAACCCAGGGGATTCTATCATTGAGCTATATCCCCAGCCCTTTTAATTTTTTATTTTGGGACAGAGTCTCACTAAATTGCCCAGGCTGACCTCTAATTTTCAACCCTCCTTCCTCAGCCTCCCAAGTAGATGGGATTACAGGTGTGCACCACTGCACCTGGTTCAGAACTTTACTTAACCCCAGGACAAAAAGATATTTTTTCTTTAATTTTTATAGCTTTACATCTTAAAATTAGATCTGTGATGCATTTTGAGCCAATTTTTGTGTGAGGTCCACAGCTGTGTTGAGGGTCATTATTTCATTTGTAGATGTCCTAGGCACACAGACATCTGAAAATCTAACTGGTCCAACATTATGTGGTGCAGACGATCCTTTTCCCACCAAATTGCTTTTGCACTTTTGTCAAAGATCAATGGGCATATTTTTATGAGTCCACTTCTGGATTTTCTATTCTGGTCCATTAATGAATGTATGTCTATCTCTGGGCCAATACTACAGTCAGTATAACTTTCAAAAGTCTTAGAACAGTGCAGTTTTGCTGAACAGGGAACACTGTCATAATGTTTCTGTGCTGTAGAGAATCCTTCATCCTAAGAAAGCAGTTTAAATACCCCTCTGATTTTCAGCAGAAATTATACTTACTTTAATTTAAAGACTACCACTGCCATTTCAATGGATTTGCCAACATGAAGAATTAGGAGAGTTTTTCCAAATGTTTCTCTCTCTCTCTCTCTCTCTCTCTCACACACACACACACACACACACACACACACACACCACATAGCAAAACTCAGAGATCACCGTCCTGATGTATCCCCTGAGTTTTGTCCCTATGTTTTCAACTCTCTGGTGTACACCTCTAGTTGCGGATGTCTTTCAACCCCAGAAGTCCCTCTGCATATTAAAAAGTGGAATTATACAAACTTTCTGATTTTCATTTAGTTTGAATTTGATAAAGAGATTTTTAAAAATCCGATTCTATCATAGAGAAAAAATATTTTACCATTATGTGAAATGGAAGAAATGCTTCATTGGCTATATTTACATAATCCCAACCACAAAATTTACTTTTTCATTACATCCATCAATTATTCAAAAACTTTGTTGAGTTACACTTGCAAACTTCTATTTTCCCAGGTTTCAATCAGTAAATGTAAACAAACTAACTAGAAAGGTTGCCCTTTATGTTTTAACAAGTGAATCAAAAGGAACAAAAAGTTATCTTGAAGATTTCTAAAAATATTTTTAGAAACCATTCACAGGCATTTTAAGAATGCAAATATGAGAGATTTTAATGGGTGACATATTGGCATTGACTCTACAGCAAAATCATTTAACAATGGAAACATTTCCAATGTCTGTTTTCAAACTACTATCTTCTTGTTCAAATTTCTTACAATTAGCAGTCACTTTCTCATTCACTGTTAAGATGTCACCTTCAACTTAGATAAAGTTTTGTTGTTCTGGTTATTTTTTGAGTAGCATATTATTGATATCTATTTATAATTGGTAAATTGAAATATTTGCCTTTTTTAAAAAAAGAATAATGTATAATATTTGATTGTTCTTCTAAGTGCTTTGCTTCAAGGTACTTTGTGGTATTTCCATGGTTCCTCCTCATTCAATAAAAAGTAGCATAAGAATCTGACTCATTCTTATTTTACATGAGTGACTACACCAGTAGCACCCATAGCTCTTCATGCAATTTCACTTTCAATTTCTTTGCTCCACAAACTTGCTGTGAAGGCTGCAGTGGAATTACCAACCATTTTTTCTTTGATGTTCCAGTGAATGCAGTGGCTCCACTGCTACTGGATAAACTTTTACTGTTTGTTTTCATAGAACATATTTTAATATGTAAAGAAGTCATTGATGACTTATGAGAATTTTCACTGTGAACATTTCTTCTCTGATACATCTTTCCTTCAACTGGTTCATGAAAGAGAATCATACTTCCCTGTGCATTTCATTGTTGAAACAGGGTTAGGCAAAAATGTGGCTAAGCTTATTGGCACTGGAGACAGAATACTCATGTTGATTCTACTGGATCCAGTACTATTAACTGAGTGATCTTCAGCTCATTATTTAAACCTCTGTGTCCTTATTACATCTTTTAAACAATGAAGAACATAATACTTCATGGGATTGTTATCAAGAATAAAAAATTAATTCATTAAAGTGCTTAGAATCCTTGATAACATGTATTAAAATGCAACTTTTGAGAAAAAAAAAAAGTGCTTAGAATCTTGCCTGACATATAGTGAGTTCTTGGTGAATATTTGCTAATAGTTTCAAGAAAATAAAAATACAAAATTAAAATAAAATATAATAAAAATACAAACAAAAATATAATAATTTTAATTTTATGGTAATTATTTTAGTACCTATTTTATCAAATTTCCAGTGATGCTTTCTGTGTAGTTTTGAAGTTTTTGCTGACAAAGGAACACATTCTTAGGCATTGCCCTGTGGTTTCCCATGTATTATTTTAGTGACATTTTACCACCACAGGAAGCAGGAGGAGCTAGTGCTTTGCCAATAGCATGAGGCTTTTCCCTTTTCTGTAATGTAAGAAACCTCAAAAGTCTTCTGACTTCTTATCAGTAAGCTTAGTAAATGTGGTCTTAAATATTAGAACTTGGAACACAACTGTAAAAATTATAAGTTGTTTTCAGATTCTGGAAACTCATTTTTATATACCTCACTTGTCTTGGTTGCTAAATATGACCATTAACTAACTTATCAAGCACATTGTACAATTTTAGTGAGTTTCATCACTAAAAATAGCAAGCGTAAATCCATTTTTCAGTCTGTCTCCTTGTTAATTTTCCCCTAATTCTTGTTTAATCTGAAAGAGTTACATTGCTTTCAGTTCTTAGGTAGGCAACATAGAGCTCATTCCAAAAGTAAAAGAGACAGGATGCCTCTTCTCTCATTATGCTTTTCTCTCATTATTCTCTTGGGTTTGCAACATTCGTTTTGTCTGCAATCTCTAGTTTCTTTGAAGAAAGGTTTTAAACCACGTGTTGAATTTCATAAAAGTTAGTTTTAAGAAAATCAAATAGTATTATCCATAAGTTATCAGGTAAATCGTAGCCCAAGTGACCTCTGGCCCCTGGCACTATGGAGTCCCACTGTCAGCCCAAGCACAGAGTTCATGTTGAATAAATATTGTGGCTTGATTTGAATTAATCCAGTGGTGTCGTGTAAGAAAATTCTATTTTCAAAGTACTTTCAACATAGAGAACTAGTTATATTAAGATACTTTCCTTAAGCCAACTTAAAATTATTAACCAATAAAATTATTTTATTGAAGGCCTTTCAACTTTGCACCTTGGGAGGTGTTGTGTGCATTGTGATTTTGCAGAATAAGAATCTTCTTGGCGCACGAGCTGCAGTCCTGGAAGGATCTTGAGTTGCCTCCTGGCATCTCAGTCTCTCCTCCATAGCAGGAGGTAGTTGGCTAGATGATCCTGAGAGCCCTTTCTAATTTAATATTTAGCAACTCAATTTCTATCCTGCCTGAATTATGGAACTTGGTAGTTTCCATGTTTGTGGCATTTTTATAAAAAGCCCTAAGCTTGTGGGAAATTCCTAGATAAATATTATTCATCTTAACCTCTACTTTCTGTGAAATGTTTCCTTCTCTGTGCTTCTCTACACTTCAAATACCAAATCAATAATGTCATTATGAGCTCTACTAAAGAAAATAAAACATAACCCAAAACAAACAACTTCCCCCAAGAGACCTTAAATGCTCAATACCCTGAAAGAAGTCTAAAAAATTCATCAACTGATCAAATGTCTAAAAATTTTATTGGAGGTACAAAATTTGATTTGACTCTTATTTGTCACCAACACAATTACTTTCTTCTTTTACTACCTTTTAATAATGTTCCTGAAATCACAAGTTTAAGCATAAATATTTGCCTACAGATACTAAATTTTGAGTGTTCCTGATAAACAAAAGAAAATTTAAAAATGTTGAAGTCTATACATTTTCTGATTCCAATATTATTGTTCTCATTAATCTCACCAAGGTCAGTGCTAAGTTCTGGGTCCTAGTTGTATGTATAGCTATAAAAATGTAGATAAAAAAATCCTTTGTATAATTTTCTTGGAATGTTGAAGGCAAATGTAATAAATAGCAAGATAATCATTTAGGAAAAAAATAATCAGTTGGGGATTCTGTGCTATACCTTATCATCGAGGATAACAACAAATCAAAAAGAACATCCTGGTTAAAATGATCATTAGGACTTGACTCAGCCCAGGAAATCAACTTTAGATTTCTCTAAGCATCATAGAAAATTTGAAAAAATGAGTATTAAAAAAATTACACAAAGCATGAGTCTCAGAGACTTTGGACTTGGATTTTTGGGCAATGCTGGAACACTATGGGGACTCTTGGAAGTAGACTAAATGTATTTTGCATTGTGAGATGGGAGTGAGATTTTGAGGGCTGGGGACAGAATATTGATTTAGGTATAGGTTATCCCCAAAAAAACTTATGTGTGACACTATGCAAGAATTTTCAGGGTGAAATGATTCAATTATGAAAGGTGTCACCTAATAAGTGGATAAAGATAACGAAGCATAGTAATAAGCTAAATATTATTACCTAATTTTTTATCTTAAAGTCTTAATTGTTCTGGTTTGGAATAATGCATACAATGCGTTTTTATAATAGTCTCTTTAAAACTTGTAAGTAAATAAATAAATAGACATACATTGGGATGTGCTCCATAATAAATATGGAGAAGTTTGGATGCAGTGGATATATAGTGCAAACATTTAAACTTGACCTCCAGGACTCTTTCCCCAGTTTCTCTTTGATGCTAGTTCCTCTCTTTATAACCTGACCTGAGGTGTGAACAACATAGGCATGATATCCTTGCACAAGGAACCATTAATAATGCGAATCTCATGCCCATGTTCTTACTGTTCCCATACTCTCCTTCATCACCCTCTTCAGCCTTGTGCACACCTACTAATCTTAACTTCAGCAGCATTTCTTCTAGGAGACTATTCCTGATCCTATAACCTTCCCTCCAGGAAGAACTCACTACTTTAGTTGTGGTTTATATGCAATCTCTTTCCTCTATAGACACCAAAGAGCACCTCTAATATTTTTCTGGTTCTTTTATGCCATTATTTCTATAATTAAAAAATAGGTCCATGAGGGGCTGGGATTGTGGCGCAGTGGTAGCGTGCTCGCCTAGCACGCATGAAGCACTGGGTTCGATCCTCAGCACCACATAAAAATAAAGATACTCTGTCAACCTACAACTAAAAAAATAAAAAATATTTTTAAAAAAAATAGGTCCATGAAGAAAAAGAAAGGAAGGAAGGAAAGGAGGAAGGAAGGAAGGAAGGAAGGAAGGAAGGAGGGAAGGTAGGTAGGAAGGAAGGTGAAGAAAAGTTACACAAGGCAAAAAGGTATTGCTAATATGTCTCAGCTTATGGTGTTTGGTTAATAGACAATATTACTGGTAACTCCCTACATATCAGGCAAGATTCTAATTTACATTAATTAATTTCATCTTCATAACAATCTTATGAGATAGGTATTAGTAGCTCATAACAGCTACACAATCAGACCTCATCAATTCAGAAGCTGAGGTCTAACATGTTATGCCAGATATAGTGCATTGACCAGGGACCAGAGGAGTACTTCATCCAAGCAAATGTGCATCCAAGTAAGTGTGCAAGTGGGACCATCTGCCCCAAACTACTCCGTTTTTCCCTTTGAAGGACCAATTCACTTTTGTAATGCACCTTAAACTGTATCCCATGTTTCAAAAATGGCATTTCATTCCACCTCAGAAATAATAAATGCTTCTGTTCAGCTTCATCTCAGAAGATAATGCATCAGTATTAAAAGACAGTCACTTATTGTGGGCCTACTTGGTGCATTGAGATTCTAGATGGAACTTTTTCTCCCCCTCCCCCATTTGAAATCATTAGAATAATCAGGACATATGAAAGTTTCAGTAGTTTTTCAATTTTGTCTTCCAAAATATCATAAAGCTTTTGATCCACTTAGAACATTTAAAATTCTAAACACTATTGCTTGAGTCTAAAAGATACAAGTCTCCTGTACTGAGTAGATTACCATTAATGACAATAATGACTTTATGATTCCCCTGTACACCAAGGAGAAGCTAATTCCTCTGAGTTGAAAATCCTATAGTAAACAATAATACATACTTTAGATAGAGGGAGAAAAACACCAGCAGATCCTTGGTATTTTCTGCCTCTGAGCCTGTTTGTAAACCTCATAAGAGAGAGCTCCTATGTGCACAGGGTTGGTATCAGCAGGCATGCGACAATAGTGAGTTCAACTGATATTCCATCTTTGACCTATTTATACAGTAATAGAGTCTCTGAAAGAAGAAAAATTCAAAGTCTTGAATTTTTAACCAGAAAAGTGTTGAAGTGGATGAAATGAAATACTCTCAACTGACATAGCACATGGTCAAGGTAGCTGCCGTGATGCTGTTAGACTCTGTATCCTAGCAATCATCTACCCAAAGAAAGAACCTGAGGAATGGAACCCACAGCAAGCAGTACACCAAGCTTGTGCATTGGCACACTTACAGGCTATTCTGAAGGAGGAAGCAGGCAGTGCCTTCCTATTAAAGACCCTTATTGCTGGTAGGGGGCTTTATAAGTCCA
The DNA here is from genome assembly GCA_004024805.1 of Geosciurus inauris. Lineage (NCBI taxonomy): Eukaryota > Metazoa > Chordata > Mammalia > Rodentia > Sciuridae > Geosciurus > Geosciurus inauris. Next base: position 174,716 of record PVHX01001532.1, read on the forward strand.
TCAGTTCATGACTCATTCTCACAGTAGTGAACTGGGTCTCGAAGACCTTCACATTCATAAAATTCCTGTGGACTAAGCATCTTTGGATATACTTTGAAAACCCAGACACTGAGAGACGTGAGCATGCTTGGCTGGGCTTGGGAGACTCAGAAAATCAAGGTCCAAAGTAAAAACAGACACATACCAGTTTGAACTCCAGGCTTAGAAAGGAGATCAAGAGGTGGTGAGAGTAGTTCCTGCTCTGTATTTGGCTAAAACAACTGAAGTTTCTATAGATTTTCTAATTTCCAGAATTGGAAGACAGTGTCAAGGAAAAGAGTAACTCCTAAACAAAGACTTATTTACACATGTTCTACCACAATTGCCTTGGCAGGTTAATAACACTGATCACTTAAGACAAAAAGAGAATGCCTTTTCAGATACAGTCAGCTTTCATGAAGTGTAAAGATCCTTTCTATTTCATTTTTTTTCTTCTTCTACACCTATTCTTCATCCTTCCAGACCCGATCTCAGTCACCTGCTTGTCATGGGCCCCAGCAAATGGGACAGCTGGCAAGGAACTGGAGTTATGTATGCAAAGTCACCTCAGTGTCAAGAGAAAAATCTTTGCAAAATAAGTCTGCATTCTTAGTTCACCTAATATCTAGGTAATATTTCCTTCATGGAGAGCAATAGCATCCTGGATGACAATGTTGACCTGTAGGCAACAAGTGAACAGACAGTGGGGACGATTGTATTCCATCATCATTTTTTTGGTACCAGGGATTGAACTCAGGGGTACTCGACCACTGAGCCACATCCCCAGCCCTATTTTGTGTTTTATGTAGAGACAGGGTCTCACTGAGTTGCTTAATGCCTCGCCGTTGCTAAGGCTGGCTTTGAACTCGCGATTCTCCTGTCTCAGCCTCCCTAAGTGCTGGGATTTCAAGCGTTAGCCACCACGCCCAATCGTCTTGATCAGGGTTTTTAGTTGCAGTTTTCATCGTTCTTAGTTCCTCCTTTAAGTTAATTCCAACATTAGAAGTTATAGCATATCAAAACTAACATTTTTGTTCCTCAACTTTAGGATTGCTCAAATTTGGTAATACTAAACACTGAACTGCTTCATGGAAATATTAAAATGTCTTGAAAAAGCTTTAGGAATTCCTTGAAAGAAAGTATGTTCTTTCCATTGGTGGCTCTAATGCACAGTCAGCATTGGAAACAAACACATTAGCACAATACTGCCAATAATCCCAAGAGGAGTGTATAATTATCCTTATTTTACAGTAAGTAAAATGAGACACCACATCCATAAGCAGCAAGACTGGGATATGAGCCTTGGCAAGTGATTTGTCTCCAAAATAGATCCTTTTTTCAAGTAAGTTCTACTGACTTCGGAATCAAAAACCACTAGATATTAGGGATACCATTCTTGTGGTGTACATAATAAATCCTTCTGCAATGTCTCTGCAGTTTGATTTTTAAAAAACCTGTTGTATAACTCTGGCTGAAAAAACAAACAAGATTTGGATCTAGGAATTACTCTGGTTTGCACATGACTGGGAAACTGACCAAGCCTGACCCAGTGCTGAAATCAGTGATTTCACTCTTCAGTGTTAAAAGTGATCTACCCAGGGGCTGGGATTATGGCGCAGTGGTAGCGTGCTTGCCTAGCATGTGGGAGGCACTGGGTTCGATCCTCAGCACCACATAAAAATAAAAAAATAAAGATATTGTGTCCACCTACAACTAAAAAATAAACATTTAAAAAAAAATTAAAAAAAAAAATAAAAGTGATCTACCCAGCTGGCCAACTTCGTGCCACCCCAGGATTCCCTCCTGCAGCCAGCTCTCTGAGGCTGTACTTCTTCCTTTCCTTTCATTTACCAAGAACATTCATATAAATGATTCAGGTACAGACGTCAGAAAGGAACTGCTGCTCCCTTCTCAACTGACATTTGTCCTCCAGGGCAAATAGGTTTGAAAGTTCAAAAACCACTTGCCAGACAGAGATTACTGCTGTCCTCATCTACTTTGGCTTAACTAGAAGCAAGGAGAGTACTCAATTTAAATAAAAGGGGTTGGGAATGGAAAGAAAACCCATTTTTGTGTTGCTATGACTTGGTTTCTCTGATTAGCACTCACGTGAGTAAAAGCGCTGCTTCTGTTTACCTGGATCTGGTTAGACCAAAAGCATTCTTCTTGCTGAGTCCAGTTGGCTGCAGAGGCGGTCCATGTTAATGCTCAGGGCAAGAAATAAGGCAAGTAGAATATAAGGAGGGGGAGGGATAGATGATGACACCATATCTATTTAAAGAGGAGAAAGAAATACTATCCTCTGAAATGCAGGGGTGCCAGGGTGTGACCCAGGCAGTTATCAACTAACATGAGACATAGAGTGTAAAGTAGGGGGTTTAAAATAGTGACTGACAAGGAATGAGGGAGTAAATAGGCAGAGTCGCAAAGTGACATCCAGACATTTCACCCTCCATGGGGCCTGTCATTGCACTGTTCAAAATAGGGCAACTCATGGTATGACCTGATCAAAGAAATTTAGCCAAGACATAGAGCCCAAGAGGACATCAGACATATTCTGCAGTCATTTGCTAGGTGCATTTCACATGTTATCTCTCTCGATCCTCATGACAAACCAAGAGAGAGGGGTATGATTTCCCAGTAATAATTCTGAGTTAACTGTTAGGAAGGAAGACAGCATAGATTTGAAATGAGGTTTGGTTGCTTCTAAAACCTGTGTTTCTTCCACTCTGATACAATCTTCCTAACTCATTCTTCCTATCCTGAGCTTTGTGCTCATTTGGTACGACCTGCCTCAGCAAAGGCACACAGATGTCAGAGAGAGCCACCAGCAAATGTGGCAACGGACGAAAGGCATGGGCTCACATGCTAGCAGGAGTCCACCTGTTCCCTGAGACCCTAGAGCTAGGCATCAGTGTTTATTTCTGTAATTGTGTCCCTCCCTTGGGTTTCACTTCAGCCATCTGGATTCTTCTTTCCAGCCACTGGCTGCCCATCAGCTCCTGCTATCACCCCTCACATCCCATGTAGATGGTTGTGACTCACACTGGTCATTTGTCAGCTACTCCTAGAGGAAATATCCTGTCCTAAAGGTGCTTCAGTCTACCTGATGTAACTGTATTCCAATGTTTTTACTTCTATCCCTGACATCTGAGTGAGAGGTTCATGGTGGTTTTTTTTTTTTTTTGGGGGGGGGGGCCCAGGTATGAGGAATTGAACCCAGGGGCACTCAACCACTGCGCCACATCCCCAGCCCTATTTTGTATTTTATGTAGAGACAGGGTCTCACAGAGTTGCTTAGTGCCTCGCTTTTGCTGAGGCTGGCTTTGAACTCACCATCCTCCTGCCTCAGCCTCCCAATACGCTGGGAGTACAGGCATGTGCCACGGTACTCTGCTTGTGGGGTTGTTTTTGTCTTTTGCCCCCAGCTTCCTGGCTTTTCTCTGCTATACTAGGGATTGAAACTAGGGGTGCTCTACTACTGAGCTACACCCCTAGCTCCTTTTAATTTATTTTGAGACAGGGTCTCACTAAGTTGCCACAGCTGGCCTCCAAATTTGCAATGCTCTTGCTATAGCCCCTGAGTTACTGGAATTATAGGCATGTGCCACTGCACCAAGCTGTCACCCTCTTTTGGATTCTATTCTCTGGGATAATGTGATTAGCTGATCAAGGAAAGAGTCATTTATTCTGCAAGAATTTACTGAGTTCACACAAACAAAACAGAACTGTTCCAGGTGCTGTGAACAGAGATAATTACATTCAGTCCCTCTTTCAAATATCCTAGCGTTCTGCTCACCTGTTACAGCTCTGCCTGGTGACAGTCCTGGGACTGGGAGCACCTGATTTCCTCATGTGTAACTTCCCTAATGCCTGAGCCAGGACAACAGCCCAGCCTTGGCAGTTTGGTTCAGTTCTGTTCTTGTTCTCACGATTTTGTGCTGTCTCCTAGAGCTTTCTTTTTTTGGAAATGTTATTGTGTTTTCCTTAATCTACCTCTTTTTGGAAGCCAGATTTCATCTCAAAAGGGCAAGGTGACAAGGAAGGAATGACAGTGCAGCTTGTACCCTTGAACAGATGGAAGTGGCTGCCTCGCCTGAGCCACAGGCTAGAGTGAAAAAGCAAATCAACAGTGAGAGAGAGAATGTTCCTCAGGCAAGGGTCTCAGGCAGGATTGCAAGTTGCATTCAGTAAAATTCTTATTTACTCCGGGTTAAAAGCCCATTTAATATGAGAGGAGCTGTGGCTTAGTTACCAAGAGTCACTTCTCAGCAGTTCTCAAAGTTACAATGCACCTGTTACTAAGAACACTGGCACTGCGTCAGGGCTTCAGGAACAGCCACAGTGGGGAGCAACAGGAGGAAGCTGAACTTGAAACTTTGGTTAATTTTCCACAATGATAGAATTACCTTTGCTCACTGTTCCCATTTTTTACTGATTTGTAGCAACTTCTAAATTCTTATATGAAGTTATCAAAAGAAGGAGTTTTCTTTATGGTTTAAATAGAGACAGTTTCCAAGAACCACAATTACCATATGTTTCCCCAATTTCCAATATAGATCTGATCAACCAAGTGTTAGTAACTCCTCACATCAGAATGAAGATTGAGGTTTACATGAAAAAGAGTACTTTGCTAGTTTAAAATGAGACACATTTACTGACACACAGAACAACAGTTGAAAACCATGACATTTTATAGCTGGCAACAGATTAACAGTTAGTAAGGAAATAAATACGTGTCAGAAAACCACAATTAAGCAAATATATACATCTAAAGGCAAACCAGGAAAAAAAAAAACCTGTCTAAATATACCAGATGGAGTGAATAGGTATCTGCGGGCAGTGTCCCCAGGGTGTGAATTCCTTTTAATTGGATTACTTACCGACACAAGTGGAATTCCCATTTCCCAGGGGAGGACCTTCAGGACAGCTCCAGGGCTGCTGTGCTGAGATGCTAACAAAACTAAATTTAAAAACTACTGGCAATAAAAGTATAAGTAAGAGGAGCATAATCGTGATGGACTTAAACTTTCAATCGTCAAGAACTTGACTCTGCTCCAGTACAGCCCAGACAAAGTGAGTTTGTCTGACCCCCAACTCGTCTACCCCAGTCAGCTTTCCGCCGGGGGCCATCTTTCACTCTTTGGCCAGTTTTTCTTGCTGCTGCTCTCCAGCTTCTTCTCCACCTCAAGAGAGCTTCTGAATGCAGCCTGAAAAGAATCCCAGGAAATATTTCTTTTATCAGAGTTTTCTTTGGAAGCCAGTAAGAAATACCTGACACCCTTATGACAAATTCACAGAGTTTAACCGCCAAGCTCTGGAGCCCTGTGACAGACTTCGCTGTGACAGGCAGAGCTAGGCAAAAGACTTCCAGAGAAAAAAAGAAAAAGAAAAAAGAAAGGAAAGAATTGATGGAAAGTTCCAACCACGACCCCGGAGATGAGGCTGAAGAAGAAATATGTAGATAGGATTCCTCCCCAAACACGGTTTGGTTTCTCTTTTTGAAAAGCAGAATGACTCCCCTTTCCTTTTTAAAGCTCTGTTGGCCCCACCTCCTCTCCTTTAGTGACACTTGAGTGAGGTTCTGTTTGCAGATGCAAGTGTGGGCAACTCCAGGGACAGGAAAGCAGGACAGGCTGCCACAGAGGAGATAACTGCTACTCACCATAAATATTCTGGGCAGACCAGGGAAAGAGCAATTAGGGGGCTGTGGAGGAGCAAATGTTTTCTTGGAGGTAACTGCTGACTATTGGCTGTGTTTGAATATCTTGAAGGTTGGAGACATGATTAAACCATGCAGTATAAATCAATGGTGAACAACACCACTGATAATTCACATTTATAAAAACTGATCACTCGCATGAGCAATACCAAAGATAATTCACCTTCAGCTCATTATTTGAATGAAATGTCAACACCAGCACACATTCCTGGGGCTTAATCTTTTTTCTCTCTCCTGTATATTTTATAGCGGAATTTGAAAGATTATTCTTTCCAAATCAAAGGGAAATCCCTGAAGCCAAATGAAGAGATACGGTATGCACAGACACCTTTTCTTTCAGCATGAGCATAATAAAACATCATGAGGGGCCAGGAGTGCAGGGAGAGGAGTGAATTGTTATTATAGAATCATGTAGAAAAATAAGTTAATAGTGTAAAAACCTAGCATGGCTGAATGCAATTTCTTCTCAAATAATTTGTCATCTATCCACATCTTGGTGATAGAAAATAAAAGCTTGACTATATCCATTAATTTTCTCCACCACTCTCTACTTGGAGCAAGCCCAATAATTTCTTCAGGCATACAACCAGGGCCCAGAAATATCCAGCTCAGGCAACTGTTTACACCAGATTTGATGAACAATGGAAATTTCTACCAGTTTACTCCATCCTGGAAAACAGACCTTTATTTAAGTTGCCCCAAGGTAGTGTTCCAAATGCCAGTCAAAATGTAGATAAGGTAATAATCAGGAAAATAACAGTCTTCTGTCAATGGTCCCCCATGATAGAAGAAAACAGCACAACTCTAAGCCCTTTGCGCATATATACTTATGGCCTGATTATTTGTCAAAGAGTTAAATCATGATTTCTCCAACTTCAACCAGCCTCTGCCAGGCAGCTCTGATCCTGTTAAATGAGAAACAGACCCTGAAGGGACAACAGAAGTCATGTGGATGGATATATGGAATATTCCACTGCTTTCTGTACTCGCTCAGACTCAAGACTCAAAATGAGAGTCCTACAAACAACCTGCACTGGCTATTCAAGTTACTAGCCTTGTTAATGAGCTTCTCCTTCAACAAAACACATGGCCAGTGTCACAGATGATAAGCAACTGAAGGGGTTTAGAGGACAGTCCAGCATGAAGCGGTGTGAGTGAAGATAGTGATCTCTCATGTTGTTTTTGGTTATAAAAAGGTTTGCTTTCCTAGTTCCACATTACCTGGGCTAATGTTTTCATTTATATTGAGCATAATGACATGTCTTTCGGAGATGATGGCATCAATGGGGGTATAATAGATGCCTCAACTGATGCCTGATGTTAAAGATCAATCCAGCTGATTCACAGATAATCTACAGTTGCTCCAATAGCAAAATCATAGAACAGAGCTATCCAACTAGAATGGACTTCCACAGACATTTAATAAGCCCATATTATGTCTAGATAAAACTGAACCTTTCCTAGGCAAACAGACCCTTATTTTAAAGTTGACCAGAAATCTCTTATAACTTTATGGGTTCAGGCTGCCAAACATGTTTTTGTTTTTGGAATTGAGTCAAAATTAACTAATTCATCAATTAAGCAGTTAAATGTGATAGGGCACTGTATGAAGTACAAGAAACAGAAGTCATGAATTCCCTAGGGTGAATTGTCAACAACAAAGAAGAGTATATAAGTATGAGCTAGTAAATGGCCAGTCACCAAATATTTTGGGGGGGCTTTCAGGAAATAAGGGAGAACTGCAATGAACTTTATGGACTGGAACATGTAGTGAAGTTTTGTGCAATAATTGGGAAGCCTCAGATGGTCTTGGAGAAGGAGAAAGGCCCTGATGAAAACAGAATGTGGTACACAAATGGTCAAAGAAATACACACACACACACACAATGGAGTTCTACTCAGCCATTAAAGAGAATGAAATTATGGCATTTGCCAGCAAAAGGATGGAAATGGAGAATATCATGCTAAGTGCAATTAGCCAAACTCAGAAACTCTCATATGTGGAAGCTAGAGTGAAATAAAGGAAAGGCAGAGGGAAGGATAAGATTACATAAGGAACCAATCAAATCCAAATGAATAGATGAGTGAAAGGAAGTCTTTTAGAGTAGAGGAAGAGCAGGGAGGACTGGAGGGTAAATTTGGAGGGAAAAAGGGGGATCGTGAACTAAAATTTATTTCCATGCATGTATGTGTTTGTTGGGATGAACCCAACTACTATGTATAACCATAAAGCTCTAATAAAACAAAGAAAATAATTATTTATTAGAACTTTCAATGTTGAGGTGACACAGTTGGATGAGAAATCCTATTGGCAGGTTAGTAAGACAAATAAACACCAGTGGCAAGAAGACAGCTCTCAATGCTCTGCAGAATGAATGGGCAGCAATGGCTAGAAGAAGGAAGGCTACTGGCAGTTATGTTTATGTGTGCTGCTCATTATGCTAACTTTTCAAAGAAAAGTTTCCCATTAAAATGCAAAGCACCTCCTTTGTCACCACCACTCACCATCAATAGACTGCTTCCTATGTGTCAGGAAACAGAACATCTGCTTTATTCACATCACCTCTAACCTCAACACCACCTGGCCAAAGGAACAAATATTATTAACTCTATTTCACAAATGAGAATACTGAAGATCAGAAAGACTGAGTAATTTTCCCAAGATCACACACATTTATGGAGGAGAGAAGCTCTGAAGTCCTCATTCTGTCACTGACAGATGAACAGGCTGGGCATTACTAAAAGGAAGAGCAGAACTTATATTGCAAGTGTGGTTACAGGGACCAAGAGTGACAAGGCAGGATGTCTTGGAAAAAAGGACTCTTAGCACTTCACTCACATCTGTAGAAACAGTGCACTGGCTGTTTCATGGATCACCTCTGTTGATGAGTGCCAGTGTACCAGGGAAGCACCCTCAACAGTTGAAAACATTTCCTTGTTTTTCAGCGATAAGTTGGCATTCTATATGACTCATTTGTGGGCAGAAACTGAAAACATTAAACATTAAATCTGAAGAGGCACAGGCATAAGAGTTAGCTATGAAGGGGAAATTTAAAATTTTTAATATAAGAAAACCAGATGTAAAATTTTTTCTTAATGAAAAGAGGGGCAAGTATGCTCTTTGACATTTACTGAAATGAGTTGAAAACATATCCACAAAATATACTGCTTACAGGAGGCATCACAATACCAGACCTCAAACTATACTACAAAGCTGTAGTAACAAAAACGGCATGATATTGGCACCAAAATAGATGTGTAGACCAATAGTACAGAATAGAAGACATAGAAACAAACCTACACAAATACAGTTGTCTCATACTAGACAAAGTCATCAAAAACACACTTTGGAGAAAAGATAGCTTCTTCAACAAATGGTGCTGGGAAACTGGAAATCCATATGAAGCAAAATGAAACTAAACCCCTGTCTCTCACCATGCTGTACAAAATTCAACTCAAAGTGGATCAAGGACCTAGGAATTAGACCAGAGACCCTACACCTAATAGAAGAAAAAGTAGGCCCAAATTGTCATCATGTCGGATTAGGCCCCGACTTCTTTAACAAGACTCCTAAAGCACACTAATCACCAGGATACATAAAGAACTCAAAAAACTTAACACCAAAAAAAAAAAAAACCCCACTCAATAAATGGGCTAAAGAGCTGAACAGACACTTCTCAGAAGAAAAAATACAATAGATAAACAAATATATGAAAAATGTTCAACATCTCTAGCAATTACAGAAATGCAAATCAAAACTACTCTAAGATTTCATCTCACTCCAGTCAGAATGGCAGTTATCAAGAATTCAAGCACTAATAAGTGTTGGTGAGAATGTGGGGAAAAAGGCACACTTACACATTTCTGGTGGGACTGCAAATTGGTGCATCTAATCTGGAAAGCAGTATGAAGATTCCTTAGAAAACTTGGAATGGAACCACCATTTGACTCAGCTATCCCACTCCTTGGTCTATACCCAAAGAACTTAAAAACAGCTTCCTACAGTGATGCAGCAACATCAATGTTTATAGCTGCACAATTCACAACAGCCAAGCTGTGGAACCAACCTAGATGTCCTTCAATAGATTAATGGATAAAGAAACTGTGGTGTATATATACAATGGAATAATAATCAGCAATAAAAAAGAATAAATTTATGGCATGTGCAGGTAAATGGATGGAGTTAGAGAATATCATGCTAAGTGAGGTAAGCCAATTCTAAAACACCAAAGGCGGAATGTTTTCTCTGATAAGTGGATGCTAATCCATAAGGGAGGGGGCATGGGAGGAGTAAAGGAACTTTGGATTGGCCAAAGAGGAGGGAGGAGACATGGGGATAGGAAAGATGGTGGAATGAGATGGTCATCATTACCATAGGTACATGTATGATTGCACGAATGATGTGACCTTACTTTGTATACAACCAGAGATATGAAAAATTGTGCTCCATTTATGTACAATGAATCAAAGAGCATTCTGCTGTCGTGTATAACTGATTAGAAAAAATAAGTAAAAAAAATTTTTTTTAAAAACAAACCCTACTTACATTTATTGATAATCGTCAAAATTACTTGGAGGCAACCAAGGTGTGGCTTTGTTTTTTTGTTTTTTTGGTTTATTTTAATTGCTTTTGGTTGGCTTTCCTAGCCTGACTTGCAATTGAGATGCATTCATTTTTAAATTCTTTTAAGTAAAATTTATATAAAGTGAATAGATCTTAAAAATACAATCAGATGAGTTTTTAAATTTTAAGTGATTAATTTTACAGTGCAATAAATTGAACTCAGGGCCCTGCATGCCAGACAAATGCTCTACCACTGAGTCACTTCCCCAGTAATCTGATGAGTTTTGATAAATATATATACGCACTTAATCAATCAATATACGCACACCTCAATCAATAGGTGGATAAATAAACAAACTATGGTACATCCATACAATGGAGTACTATTCAGTGATAAAAAGAAATGAGCTATCAAGCCCTGAAAATATCTGGAAGAACCATAAATGCATATTGCTCAGTGAAAAAAGCCAATGTGAAAGCTACACACTATATGAAAGTAACACATTCTGGAAAAAAGCAAAATATAGAGAGAATGAAAAGATGAGTAATTTTTTTGAGTTTCAGAGGGAGGAAGGCAGGGATAAACAGAGGGAGCACAAGCAATTTTTAAGGCAGTGAAGTTGCTATGAATGATACTGTAATCGTGGACACATGTCATTTATCAAAACCCATAAAAAGCATAATGATAAGAGTGAACCCTAGGTCTATTCCTAATCACATAGAAAAGTTCTTCAGTAAGAGTTTAAAAACAAGTGCAGAAACTGAGTATATAAAAAGAAAGGGTATAATAACCCATAATATAAATATTTATAATTTTAGGAGGAACACCAACGTTTAAATCTAAAAAAAATAAACAAGTCATTTAAATTGTGTTGTATTTATTTTTACTATCTCCTTTGTTATTTTCCCAGGTATTTTAACTTATAAAAATAATAAAGTTTAAAGAAAGAACTCTGGCTTTTCTATCATTCACAATGAATTCTTTCCCCTGACTTTCAACTTTTACTGAATTTATAGGAAGTATTTTAACATTAACTACAAGGCATTTGAAATTCTAACAGGAGTACTCGAGATGCTATGAACTACATGTACATAACTACTACTTGCTAGCTAATGAAAACGCATTGCTTGCAGCTTTTCATTTGGTCTTATGTTTATAAAACTGAATCAAAATCTTTTTTCCCATCTTCTACCTCTAAGGACAGAAATTATATGCATGAAAATAACCACAATTTGACACTAAAAATTGGAAAAGTGGAGAGAAAATATTTTTATTAGAGAATTATTATTAAGTGTAGTATTTGGGTTCATTTAGACAAAAATCATACATTCAAGGAATTTGGTTTCAATCCTCATTCGCCTCTTTTCCTCCCCTCCTCCCACTCCCTATTCTATTTTCTACTCTACACAATTTCCTTTCTTGTACACATACATAAAGGTGAAATGCCTACATATATATAACTACCAAATAATTTGGTAGTTATATATATGAATATAATATGATTTTGTTAAATTCATTCCATATTTCTTCCTTCCCTTTCCTTCCTCTCTTACTTTTGTTCTCCTTCTTCTACTCCCCTGGTTTCCCCTTTATCTTTATGATATCTGATCCTCTCCCCAACCACCTTCTTTCCCTTATTTTGCTCTAGCTTCCACATGTGAGAGAAATTATCCAACCCTTGATCTTCTGAGTCTGGCTCATTTCACTTAGTATGATGTTCTCCATTTATTTACCCCCAGATGCCATTATTTCATTCTTCTTTATGGCTGAGTAGAACTCAATTGTATATGTATACTAGATTTCTCAATCCATTCATCTACTTACTAATGGGCATCTGGGTTGATTCCATAATTTGGCTATTGTGAATTATGCAGCTATAAACATTGAGGTGGCTGTATCAGTACAGTATATTGATTTTAGATCTTTTGAACAGGGATAGCTGGGTCATATGGTGGTTCCATTTGTAGTTTTTTATTGTCTAGAGGTGGATTTTTTGGGTTTTTTTGTTTGTTTGTTTGTTTTTTGGTACCAGGGATTAAACCCAGAGGCACTTAACCACTGAGCCACATCCTCAGACCTTTTTTATATTTTATTTAGAGATAGGGTCTCACTGAGTTGCTTAGGACCTCACTAAGTTGTGGAGACTGGCTTTGAACTCGGGATCCTCCTGCCTCAACCTCCAGAGCCATAGGGATTATAGTTGTGTGCCTGGTCATTTGTAGTTTCTTGAGGAATCTCCATACTGCTTTCCAGGTTGGTTGTGCTAATTTGCATACCCACCAACAACGTAAGAGTATATTTTTTTCCTTACATCCTTGCCAGCATTTATTATTGTTTAAGTTCTTGGTAATTGTCATTCTTTGTGAGATGAAATCTTAGTGTAGTTTTGATTCGCATTTTCCTAATTGCTAGAGGTATTGAACAGTTTTTCATATATTTGTTGGCCATCTGTGTTTCCTCTTTTGAGAAATTTCTGTTTAATTATTTTCCCCATTTATTGATTTTGTTTGTTTGTTTGTTTGTTTTGTTTTTTGTTTTGTTGGCATTGAGTTTTTTGTGTTCTGGATATCAATCCCCTGTCAGAGGAGTAGCTGGCAAAGATTTTCTCTCACTCCATAGGCTCTTTCTTCACTCGATCGATTTCTTTGTTGTGCAGAAGCTTTTTAATTTGATGGCATCCCACTTACTGATTCTTTTTTATTTCTTGAGCCTTAAAGGTCTGATTGAGGAAGTTGGTGCCTACATTTAGATGATGATAGAGTGTTGACCCCATGTTTTCTCCTAGTAATTGCAAGGTTTCTGGTCTAATTCCTAAGCCTTTTGCTCATTTTTATTTAACTTTTGTGCAGGAAGAAAGATAGGGTCTAAACTCATTCTTCTACATATAGATATCCACTTTTACCAGCACCATTTATTTAAAAGGCTGTCTTTGGGAGAAAATATTTGAATAAATGATATATTTTTTAAAATTTCAAAAATTAGAAAAACAAATTTATTAAAATGTTTTATTTGATATTCCTAGCCTGACTTGAAATTGTGATGAGATTCATTTTTAATTTTTTATTAAAGTAAAACTTATCTAAAGTCAACAAATCTTGAGAGTAAAACTTGATGATTTAACCAACACTTCAATCAAAATACAGAACATCTCTTATCCTCCAAATTTCCCTTATACCACTTTCAGCAAATTCCACCCATAGGTAACCATTGTTCTTATTTTTCTAATCATGGATTTGCTTTGTCTGTTTTTGAATTTTATAAAAATGCAATTATACAGTATATTCTTTTGTGGCCGGCTTCTTTTGTTTAACATGATGTTTTTAAAATCTATCTGAGTTGTTTGTATCAGTACTTCATTCTTATTGCTGGGAAGTATTCTTTTGTGTGACTATAACACAATTTGTTTATTCATTATCTTGTTGATGGACCTTTGGATTGTTTCCAGGTTTGGCTCAATGAATGTTTTCATTTCCCTTCAGTTAATACCTAATTGCTGGTGCATGGGGTAGGTATATGTTTAACTTCATAAGAAATGACTAACATTTTTCCAAAGTGGCTGCTCCATTTTGTATGCCCACTAGCAACACAGATGAGTTCCAGTTGTTCCACATCCTCACCCACATTCTTAATTTTAACCATTTTTGTATGAGTGACATAACATCACATTGCAATTTTAATGTCTCTTTTCAGATGACTGTGGTATTGATCATCTTTGACATGTTAATTGTGGTCAATTAACATGTGACCATTCACATATCCTCTTTAGCGAGACAACTAAATATCCTTTACACCTTTTTTAATGGATTGTTTGATTTTTTGTTATTGTATTATTCATAGAAGCTGTTTGTATAAATTCTGTATTTTAATCCTTTATTGAATCTATGTATTGCAAATACGTTTCTCCCAGTTTGTGGTTTATCTATTCATTTTGTTTAATAGTGTCTTTTTCAAAAGCAAAAAATGTTACTTTTGATGAAGTCCAATTTATCATTAGTTTTTCTTTTGTGATTAGCATTTTTTTGTGTATGTTCTTACTAACAAATCATTGCCTACTCCAAGGTCTTGATGATATTCTCCTAATTTTTTTCTCAGCACTTTTAGAGTTTAAGCATTTATGCTTGGGTTTGTGATTTATCTTAATATATTATATGCATTATAACATATTATGTAAAGTTCAAGTTAATTTTTCTCTACGTGCATATCCAATTGTTCTCATGTCATTTATGAGTTTTCTTTCCTCCTGAATTAAATGGATCTTTCCATGAAGACTATGGTGTTGACCATCTTGTCACATGTTAATTGATCATTCACCTATGCTCTTTGGTGAGATCTCTACTAAAATCTTGAATTTTTTTGACCCTCTTTCTGTAAATCACTTGAGCATCTATGAATGGGTTTATTTTCATAAATCAAACAATCCAATAAAAAAGGTGTAAAGGATATTTAGTTGTCTCACTAAAGAGAATACGTAAATGGTCACATGTTAATTGATCACAATTAACATGTCAAAGATGATCAATACCACAGTCATCCGAAAAGAGACATTAAAATTATTTAAGAGTCTTGTTTCTAGAATAACCAGTAAATAGTGTTATTCTAAATTCTACACACATGAAGAAAATTACACATAAAAGGGGGGCGCGGTGGCACACACCTGTAATCCCAGCACTTTGGGAGGCTGAGACAGGAGAATCGCGAGTTCAAAGCCAGCCTCTGCAATGGGAAAGCACTAAGCAACTCAATGAGAGCCTGTCTCTAAATGAAACACAAAATAAGGCTGGAGATGTAGCTCAGTGGTGGAGTACCCCTGAGTTCAATCCCCAGTACCAAAAAAAAAAAAAAAAAAAAAGAATATTAGAGAAAGAAGGGAAGCAGGAATTTAGCCACTTTTGCTGAGTCCGAAAGACATCCTGAGGCAGTTTTAAAACACTGGATCCCAGATACTGCAATAGCTCACTTGATTGAAATCTATGTCATAGAAAGAATCTGTCCTCTCTGAGGTCACCTAAGGCTCCAGTTTCTGTGAGTGCATTCACATATTCATCTTTTCCCTTCATGAAATCCATCGTGGTTCTGCTAAACCAAGAATAACAGAATAATGCAACTCCGGTTTTGTGCAGATGAGACTTCTTGTGGGCAGAACTATAATCTATGGTTCTACTATATATCAGATTCAAGGAGTTAGAACCAGCTGTAATTCTGATTTTTAATCCCCTTAGATGCAGGAGATGATGAAATAAAATGAGGTCCATTATGTGAACACACAAGTAAAATTATAGCCTCAGCCCTCCCATATATACACTATGGCAGAAATATCTAAAATTATCATACCTGAGACTTGGGCTACAGCTTGTCCAAAGTGGAACCTCCAGAACAAGAAATCTGCTTTACAATTACGACCAAAATGAACAGAACAGAGGTTTGTGATTGCATGGCCCATTCACAACATGGCAAACTTTGGCCCAAATCCTAGATTATATGCTAACATACCAAAGTATGTTAAAAAATGATATATTTTGCTTCTCACTAGCTGATAAGTGGTTAGTTATATAGGACAATGTTGATCTTCTATCAAAACAAGTTTGACCTTTAAAAGCCAATATGCATTTCATATAGCTCTTTCAGCAAACAATTTGGCAACACATTTCAGAGCCATAAAAATATTTATAGGCATTGACCATTCAATCTCACTCCTGGCAATTTTTCTCTAAAGGAATAATCTCTCCACTAAAAAAAGAAGTTATAACCATAAAAATATGTATTGTAATAGTATTCATGGTAGCTAAAATTAGAGTTTTTATGTACAGTTACAGAAATTATTAACAAATTATTACAAAAACATAATATAGTTACTAAAATGGAAATGTTTGCCACAATATTAATAGAAAGTATAAAATCTTATCTACCCCATGGTTATAGTATTTATTTTTATATATGGCTAAAAACATAGAAAAATGAAAATTGTTTATTTGATTAAATACTCAGATTATAAATTTTTCTTTTTGATTTAAGTTTTTACTATTTAAAGTTGTAATTTTCAATGAGACTTACTAAACCATCCACTGACCTTCCAGGGAAGAGAATTTTGCTCAGCTCTGTATTAACCTAAATACCCTGCCCTCAAGTCTGCTGCCCAGGACTGTGCACCTCCTGCCTTCCATCATCTGATTTAGTAGTTCTCAACTTCATCTGACTCAATTTCCCACTGACATCCTCAAATGATATTGACAGATGATTTCCTCCTTACCTATATATATATATATATATATATATATATATATATATATATATACGTAAATATATATATATTTTAAAAATTTAGTGTAATTATTAATTATATTATAAATGAGAGCTTAAACAGAAAATCAAAATATGCTTGTCAATATGTAAATATTTGGTCATGATTGTATTAGTGGAGACATACTGAAGGTGTCAAAAACCTACTCATGTAGGTGAATCACTGAAAATTAAAAAGTTACTGATATACATAAATTGAATTAATATACCAAATACCTTTAATGGCATTGTCATAAGTGGCTGGATTTTTGAAAATGGTGAACAACTCTTAGAGCAGTTCTAAACAAATAAAAACACTATCTTTCTTCAACTTACATGGTGTCTCATTAAAAGAGTCATTGTGTATAACACCATGCAAAATGTACTTTGTTTTTATATGTAAAAAAAAGTTAGGCTCTAGGCTAGGGATTATAAATTATGACTGCACACTGAGACCACCTGGGAACTATTGAAGGTCCTGTTCCCCTGGCCTTCCCCCAGTAAGTGAAATCCTAGTCTCTGGAAGGCATCACCAGGAGCTTGTTAGAAATACAGAATCTCAGGCCTTACTCCAGATACACTAAACTAGAATCTACATTACATGAAGATTCTCAAGTGATTCACATGCCTATCAAAGTTTGAAGAAGGCAGTCATAGGTCAAATAATTACAAAACAAGTGTTCTATCAGCCAGCTGTGTGAGGTTTAAAAAATTCCCTATAGTGTAAGGCTTTCTAATACATTAGGACATCTAGCATTCCTGTCTCCAGTCCAATAAACGCCAGTGCCTTAGTTTTCTGTTACTGTAATTGAGTACCACAGATAAGATAATTTATAAGAAATTTCTTACAGCTCTGGAAGCTGGGAATTCCATGACCATAGCACCAGCACCAGGTATGACAGCCTTCCTGCTGTATTATAATATAGTAGAATGCATCACACTGTGAGGCAGAGCAAGTGAGTTTGGGTCGCTCCTCCTCTCCTTATAAAGGCACTAATGCTATCATGGAGGTCCCACCTTCATGACCTCATCTAATCCTAAATATCTCCCAAAGGCCCTACCTCCACTTACAGTTCCTGTATGGATTTGGGAATTAAATTTTCAACACATGAAATCTGGGGAGACATATTCCAACCATAGCAGCCAATTGTATCTTCCTCGATCTTTTCGATCACTGAGAGCACCCCCAAATTCTCAAAGGTACTTCCTAAGAATTCTAAGTATTAACGTAGGAAGAATAAACCTAACATTTTGAAAGGTCAAGCTTTTTCTCACTTTTTTCACTCCTATACTGCCTTATTCTCCCTTACCAGTAAAACTATCACCTCAGGACTCCATAGTTAAAATCTATGACCATGTCACACCCTCTTTAAACTCACATAAATTTTTAAGACATGTTCATCAATCTATCCTTTATTTGCTCAACAAAAATGTACTGAAAACACTTAACACATATTTATAGTTTTTGAGTTAATGTAATTCACTCAACAAATACTAATTTGGGCATTGCACTGTTCTAGATAAAAAGAGGAGCAAGACCCAGTTCATCAGTGTCTTATCCAGAATGGAAGAAAACGTGCACCAAAGCTTGCAATACAATAAGAGTTGTAAAGAAAACGTATTTTAAAAGTTCTCTGGAAGAGAAGAATGAAAGGATAAAAGAACATTTATAACTACTGACATCCAGTAGTGTAGAATGAATGTGTCAAAAATTTTGAGAATTCCCCTTTCTCAAAAAGGAAAAAAAAATGGATTTTAAGTAGAACTCTAGACATTTATGTTTTCCTCAGAGAACAGTGACTCATGAGAAGGACTCTTCTGGACTCTTCTAGTTAAAGACTCACATATAGATAAGATTACTATATATCCAATGTTTGCTACACATGAAGCATCCACATGGAGACTTGTCTAAAACCTTCATAATCACATTATGATATTACTTTGACACTTATTAGAAGAAAAGAGTAACATGTAATGCTATAAAATAAACAAGTATGACAAAAAGTGATAGAAAGTCTCATCTTGAAGACTCATGGTGGTGAGCCAACTCCAAATGTTCTTAAAAGGACTTTTGAAAGAAATGCTTGAATAAATCTGCACACATACTTCAAAAAATAGTGTGGGTTATATTAGCATAGGAACTAAAGGATGAAAGCTGAGCTTTGGGCTCTATATTGAAGATTTTTACATTTCTGGAGAAAACCATCTAAATTTTCTTTTTATTTTTAAGTAACATGCATTAATTGTACATATTAATGGGGCTTTGTGTGATATTTTGAAAACTGCATACAGAGTGCACTAACAAATCCAGCCTGCTTTTTGTAATCTTCCCTCCCTAATACTGTACCAACTTCTAATAACCACTATACTGTATTCAATTTTTTTTAACTTTCACATATGAAAGAGAATAGGTAGTACTTGTCTTTCTGTGTCTGGTTTATTTCACTTAACATAATGTCCTCTAGTTCCATCCAGTTTGCTGCAAATGACAAAATTTCATTTCTCTTCATGATGGACTAATATTCCATTCAGTATATATGAAAAGAACATATTTTAATCCCCCACATTTATTGAGAGTAGTATAGAATTAAATTAAAAGCTAGAAATCACTTTATCACTGAAAATTCACATATATTCTGGATTGATAAAACATTTATAATAGCCTTGGCATTTACCTAAAGGGATTGGTATAGTTTGAACTTGCTATTGGTATAGTATGAACTATTCAGGAATCAGGTTCTAATTCCTGAATAGGAGAACTCCATTATCCTCAAGAAAATATCAACCACATTTATTAACTCATGATCACATAACTAAGAAAGCTTGTGCTAAAAATAGAACCTGAATATTATAAATTTCCTGTTTCCTTTTTTGAGTCCCTAAAATATATTACTGCTTGATGACTGGCTTATTTTTATTTAATGTTCATTATCTCAGAGGAAGCTTCTCCAAAATGCTCCTACCAGATTCCTAAGTCATATGACCAACCATACATCTTATTAATATAGAGACAGTGTCCGGAACAGAGCAGGCCCTCAGTATATCTTGGTCAAGTAAATAAATGAATGAATATCAGGTTAAAGTAAAAAGAAGCAGAGGAAAATATCTTGCAATGTGTGTATGTGTGTGTGTGTGTGTGTGTGTGCATGTTTGTGCCTGTGTGTATACATACATAAGTATAAAGACTTTCAAAAACTTGACCCACTAGCAAATAGTTTCTAAATACCCAATAAGAGCAAAACCCTCCATGAAGCCGATGGTAATATAAAGTACCTTTCCTTCCTGGAAGTCATACCCCAAATATAGCATCAATCTAAGGTAAAAACCCAAACTCATATTTAGAAACTACAAGGAATCCCCAAGGAAAATGGAGATAAATCACTTCTACCCTAGAAGGAAATGAGGCCACTTGGAAAGGGCAGCGAGAAGCCCTGTGACCCCGCATAACCTCCCAGCTGCCCAGGGAATGAGGCCAGTGTGGCTCTCAACTTCAAATGCCATCAGAAGAGAGAAAGATTCTAGAGTGTGGCATCTGAGTCCTGGAGCCAGAGACACGCCCTGTTTTCAATCACAGCTGTCCATGCTGTTCTTGGATGAGAGGGACAAAGAGGGGGCCAACTGAGACCAAGTCAGAGGACTTTGGCTAAGGTCAGAGCGGTGAATTTGGTGGCTGGGCTCACCATCTGAACAAACTTGTCTTTGTTAGAATTAATTGATTTTAGACTGGAACTTCATTTGATGGGGCCTTGTTCCTATTTTTTTTCACCATGCCACACAGCTTGGGGCAATTCACACTTACTAATCCTGTACTTAACATTCACCTGGAAGTTTACTGATTATAAAGTTACCAAATCAAGAGTTAGAGAACACCAAGTTCACCAAAATCCAAAACCCAGTCTTGCCTGTAAACATGCTGTTTTCTGAAATGAATAAAGGAAAATTTTCGCACCTTGCAGTCTATTTTCAATGCCGTTTTATGTTCCTGAACATCTGCTTAATTGCGTTCCTGAGAAGCGTGACTTTTCTGGGGCACAGAAAGAATGGTATTCACAGCTATTTCCCCAATCACATTTGTTACATAGTGCCAAGAATGTCCAGTTGATGCTCAAGGGAATGTGTCTCACCTGAGATCCCCTTGGGTTGCATGCATTTATTTTATGCTATTTGGCAAAATTCTATTGGACATTTAGTCCAGCAACTCTTAAGCAATTTCTAGTTAACATTTGGCTTTGAGTAATTCACATACATGAAAATGAGGAAGCTGTATACCCATAGTGGCTCTAATATCCACAAGTGGGATATGAAGAAGGAAAATGAAAAGTGACCATCTCTGTGTTAAAATTTTATTTTATAAAGCTCTTACAATAGTCCCCCATTTTGAATCTGCTAAGAAATCACAATAGAAGGTGATACTTCGGAGGTAAACTAAAAAATTCACTATCATGGGAAATTTATTTCAAATCTTTATTTAGACAACAGTTCTTCAATTCTCTTAAATGCATTGTGTAGATTCATAAATGCATCTAGAAGGATGTGTAGAGTTTATCAACTCAATTGCAATGTCCTAGTGGTTTCCTTAGAAAAACGGATGACAGACCAGGGATGGGAGAGTTTTAAATTTAGAAAAACATAAGTTGAATTATGTTTAAATGTTAGCAAATGGTATGAGATTTTATTAGTGTTAGGTCGGATCAGGGTCCAGGATGTCCAATTAGAGGGACCGGTCAGGGCAGCTGCGGATCGGAGCGGCCAGCCAGAAGCTGATGTCACCAGTGGACACTCCTTCTGTCAATCAGCGGGTTTTTCCTGACCTATCCAGGAAGGACTCTGGCCTTCTCTTCCTGCCCCCAAGCCCTCCCCTTCCTGACCAGGCCTTTTGAAATTCTCTGTACACTGGAGCTCCAGCGCCATTTCTCCCAGACACATTCTGATGGACGGGAGAATTCAGCCCGAGAGCGTGTATTTCCAATAAAGCCTTGCCAAGCAGCTTTAATTCATCTCCTTCTGGTCATCTAGTCTTTATAATTAGGAAGCTCTAAGGCTGTGGTTCTCCACCTTACTCATGTAGTATGTAATCACCTGGGGAGCTTTTGAAATTCTAGAGAGCTAGGCCCTGACAGATGAAATAGGAATCTCTAGGGTCTGGCATCAGCATTTTATTTTATTTTATTTTACTTTTATTTCATTTTATTTACTTATTTTTGGTACTAGAGATTGAACTTAGGGGCACTCGACCACTGAGCCATATCCCCAGCCCTATTTTGTGTTTTATGTAGATACAGGGTCTCACTGAGTTGCTTAGTGCCTCGCCGTTGCTGAGGCTGGCTTTGAACTCTCGACTCTCCTGTCTCAACCTCCCTAAGTGCTGGGATTACAGCATTTTAAAAAGCAAGTGAGTCCAATGTAACATGCAAGGTTGAGAACTCTGCTTTAGGACAGAAAACTGCACCTCCAGCCAGTTATCTTATTCCCCCTAACTTTTGTTGAAAATATATGACATTTCAAGAATGCCCTGATCTTTTCATAGTTCCAAGAAATACTTTTAAGTTTACAAAATTGAGTTCATTTAGTTCAACCAAACTTGGCATTATATTGGCCCTCTACTCCACACTATCCATAAATTAAAATTGCATATACATTAAACATTTAAAAGGAAAAGCAACTATGAAAAAAGTCCAGAACATTTGGAGAATGTATATCCAATTTTGTGATGAAGAGACCTTTTCAAGCACAGAAATCATACAAGTAAATATGAACTGGGCTGCCTAGATAGTTACACAAAAACACCATAAAAAAAAAAGACAAAGGGAAAGGAAGACCAGAGTATTTGAGATATACATAGCAGGTGACTAGTGGATATCCTTAATAGTTAAATGTTCTTATAAATTAAAAAGGCAAGTATCACCAATCTTTTGGAATTTGATTAAGTTAATATCACTTGTCTTTATTAGAGAAAATTGTGCAGTTATTGCAAGGGATGAGATTGGTCTCTCTCCATTGACATGGAACAGTGATGTATATTGCTAGTTTTAAATATATTGCTAGTTTTAAAAAGCTGATTTCAGGAAGAGAGCAAGTAGCAGTTAAGATCTTCTAGTAATTATCTTCACACTGACACACCAAATAGAACAGGTATTCATGCAAAAAAAAACAACTCACCTTCACAAGAGCTAAGGAAGCCAGGTGAGAAACTATAGTGCCTACTTTTAATATTACAAAATGAAAAGACAAAAAGATGTATTGAAGAAGGCAAGGAAAAAAAGAGTTGCCTGAGTCACCCCTCCCCCAACCCCAAGCAGCACAGCATGGACACTCAAGGAAAGGAGACAGACTTAGGCTCAGGTCTTAGACTTGAAACCCAGTATCAGGCCAGCCATGGTGAAACCCAGTGGTGAGCACAGTCCCATTCCCCTACTGGCATGTCAATCCCTATGGATTGAACCTCTGGACCTATATTGTGCCAGGCAGCCTAAACCACTCTTTCTCCAACCTCCAAAGACAGAGCCAGAAGCAGGACCCCACTGGCTGGGGAGCAGGGCATGATAGCTAGCATAGGTCTTTGTCTCAGAGTGCAGTACCAGGACCACTGCAGTGATAGATAGGACCTAGCACCTGATAGAAATTGAAGGCCCCATATGCAGGTCAGAGCTCACAAATGAAGACCATCTAGACTGGTTCCAGTTGGAGACTTGTTTGCTGATGGGACTAACTCAAGTTTCTGCCACATTGGAGAGAGCTGTGGTCATGCCCATGTGTCCGGGAATAGCGCAGGCCCTTGCAGCTATGAGACTCAAGTGTAACCCAGTTAGCCTTGGTAGCCAAGGGACTATCTTCATCCCCCAACATGGGGCAGCACAGCAATCCCCAGGCCAATTCTTTTTCTAGTCTCTAGACATGCTTGAGCATCAGGCTGAGGTCTGTGCTCCAGTGGGACAGACTCATGTTTCACTCTGCATCACTGTCATCTGTGGTGTAGGCTGCAGTGCACCTCTGAGACCGTGCAGGTCCTAGTGGCTGGAAGACTCTGGGACCCAGGTTAGTGTCAAGCCAAGGAACTGCATTCACCAATACTACCCCAACTTTGTGCAGGATTGCATGGTGCAGAACCTCAATTGTTGGAAAAAAGACAGGGTAGTAAGCACAAGGTTTTGCTCTGGACTGTAGTGCTGGACTGGTAAAACCTAACTGGGAAGATCCTAATGACACCCAGTCCACCTGTAGACTGAGCCTCCAGTGCCAGGGGAAGATATATCACCTCTACTGAAATTCTATTCCAACTAGTATTGCCTGTGAATGGTTGCAGCAGTCTTGGGCCACAAGTCTATCTCAGCATAGAGCAGTGTGGGATTTGGTTCTACTCCAGTACTGTGCTGGTCTTAGGAGGCTATGGGTTTAGGGTGTTAACTTGGCAGCACAACCTGGTGACCACAGTGTGACATAGGAGTCTAGGACTGATCCAACCATGGTGACCCTGCCCACATCAGGGAAGATTCCTACAGTGCCTGACCACAGGCTGGTAACTGTGTATGAGATATCCATCTGTCTAAGCCCCAAGGGCAGGCTTATGGGGAAAGACTATTCTTTCTAGGCACTCTTTTGGTTCTTTTACAACAATATACCAACAGAATATTAGGGACAAACCAGGCCTTGGATTGCCCTCTCTTACTGAAACAATGACAACACACCCAAAGCAGACTCTTGGCAAAGTAACTTGGCATCATCCAGTCCTAAATTAGTGGAAGTGACTATAAGCTCAGAGAATATAAGCAGTCTGCACAAGAAAAAAAAAAAAAAAAGCAGATGAGGAGGACTGAAATAAATAATTAATCCTTCAATGCCCAGGTGATGTCACATGTTAACAAGCACCAAGACCTTTCAGGAAACCATGCCCTCACCTAATACTCACAATACGGTACCAGAAACTGACCAGGTAGTAATCAGTATAAGATAACTCTCAGAGAATTTTAAACAGCCGTTTTAAGGAAACTCAATGAGCTTGAAGAAAACACAGAGAAATGTTTCGATATTCTAACAGAGAACATTAACAAAGAAACAATTTTTTAAGATAAAACAAATTCTTGAGCTGAAAAATATGCTCAGTGATATTAAATATGCTATATAAGGCATGAATAGCATGACAGATCAAACAGAAGAAAAAATGCTGATATTAAAGACAGGTTGTTTAAAAATACACAGTTGGAGAACAAAGAATGAAGAGGAATTAAGAAAGCTTATGGGAACATTGAGACAGTATTAAAAGAGCAAATATTTGAGTTACAAAGGTGAAAGATGAAGAGAAGATTCTCAAGGCTGTGAGCAAAGAAATAGCATGTAGGGGTATCTCAATTTACCTGACAGAAGAATTCTCAACAAAATTCTCAATGGCCAGGGGAGATTAACATGAAATTTTCACAGTACTGAAAAGCTGTCAAATAAGAATACTGTGCCCAGCAAAGCTATACTTTAGAAATGAAGGAGTGAAGAAGACATTTCCAGACAAACAAAAACTGAGAGAATATATCTCCACCAGACCTGTTCTACAAGAAATGCTAAAGGAAGTTCTTTAAACTGAAGTAAAGAGAAATTGATGAGTGAAAAGAAAACATGGAAAGGTATAAAATTCACTGGTAAAAGTGATTATATAAACAAATTCAGAATGCTGTAGTATTGTAAGTATGGTGTCTCATATCTTTTGTATGAAGACTAAAAAATAAAACAATTAGAATAACTCCACTAATATGTTAAGAGATAAACAACATAGGAAGGTGTAAAAAAGGATATCAAAAATTCAAAATGAGAGGAATGGAGTTCAAGGGCAGTTTTTCTTATTAATGAATTTTTCTTGTTCTTTGTTTCTGATCTTATCATTATGCTCATATTGAGTTGCTATTATCTCAAAATAGCTTGTTATAATAAAAAGATGCTTTTGGAATCTTCATAGTAACCACAAAGCAACAATCTATAATTGACAAGCCAAAAATAATAAGCAAATAATCAAAACTCACTACTTTAGTAATTCACAACTACAAAGGAAGACTATAGGAGGGGGAGAAGAAAGAAACAACAACAAAACTCAAAAACATGTTACATAATGGCTATTGTAAAACACTACCCATTACCAATTTCCTTGAATACAAATGGATGAAATTCTCTAATTAAAAGACGCAGAGTGACTTCATGGATGTTTTAGCTATGACCCAAGGACCTAACAAAAACAATTTTAGAGGAGGAAAAGTTTATTTTGGGGCTCATGGTTTTAGAGGTCTTAGTCCATAGTTAGCCAACTCCATTCCTCAGGGCCTAAGGTGAGGCAGAACATCATGGCAGAAGGGTGTGGCAAAGGAAAGCAGCTGGGGACATGGCTCCAGGAAGGGGAGAGAGAGAGAGAGAGAGAGTGCTCTACTCTTTAGAGACAAAATATATACCCCAAAAGCATGCTCCCAAAGACCCACTTCCTCCAGCCACACCTTACCAGTCTACAGTTACCAACCAGTTAATCCCTATCAGGAGATTAATATAGTGATTAGGTTAAGATTCTTATAACCAAATCATTTCATCTCTAAGCTTTCTTGCATTGTCTTACACAGGAGCTTAATATCTGGTGAAACACATAATATCTAAACCACATAATGGATAAAAGAAAAAAGACTCAACTATATGTTGCATATAAGAAATCCATTTCACCTCTGAGGACATGCATAGACTGAAAGTGAAGGGATGAAATAAGATATTCCATGCAAATGAAATACAGAAGAAAGCAGGCATGGGTAAGTTTACCTCAGATGAAATAGATTTTAAATCAAAAGCAGTAAAAAGAGACAAGGTAAGTCATTATAAAATGATTATATAATTGTATATTATAATTATATAATAAAATTATAGTTATATATTATAATTATATAATAAATTTATTATATAATGATAAAGGAATCAATTCAACAGTAGCAAATAACAATTCTAAATATATGTTCACCCTATATCAGCACAAGCAAATACAGAAATTAAAATTAATAGACCTAAAGATAGAGGCAGACTTCAATACAATAAAATTCTACTTTCAGCATTGGACAGATTGCCCAGACAGAAAATCCACAAGAAATATGAGTTAAATTGCACCCTAGACCAAATGGACCTGCTGAAATCTATATAACATTCCATCTAACAGTTACCAAATAAACATTTTTCTCATAGCACATGGAACACTCTCCAAGATAGATAATATAATAGACCACAAGTCTCAATAAATTTTTAAAAATTAAAATTTCTGTCCATAATGCAATAAATCTACAAATGAATAACAAAAATTAGAAACTATACAAATACATAAAAATTAAGTCCCTTGTTTTGAACAAATGGATCAAGAAAGAAATTTTAAAATTTCTTAAAACAAATGAAAATAGAGACACATACCAAAACCTATGTGATAAAGCAAAAGCAGTGGGAAAAGGGAAATTTATAGCAATTGATGCCCACATAAAAAAAGTAGAAAAATCTCAAATAAACAACCTATCATTGCATCTCAAGGAAGTAGAAAAACAAGAACAAACTAAATCCCAAATTAGTGGAAGGAAATAACAATAAAAATCAGAACAGAAATATGTGAAATGGAGTCTAAAAATAGAAAAGATTAACAAAATGAGCTTTTTTAAAGATAAAATAGACTATTAGCTAGACTAATAAAAGAAGTGAAAAAGGAGGCATTACAACCAACATCACAGAAATACAAATGATTATAGAGATTATTGTGGCAACTACATTGTAAGAAATTTGATAATCTACAGGAAATGAACAAATTCCTAAACATATACACCTTACCAAAAAAAAAAAATTAAAGAAAACCTGAACAGTCCAATAACAAGTAACAGATTGTATCAGTAACAAAAAGTCTCCTATCAAAGGAAAGCCCAGTATCAGGTGGTTTCACTGCTGAATTCTACAAAACAGTCAAACAAAAATTAATACAAATTCTCCTTAAATTATTTTTAAAAATAGAAAAGGAAAGAGTTCTTCCAAATGCACTTTATGAGACAGCCTTATCCTGACACCAAAACCAGATAAGAACATACACAAATGGAAAGCCACAAACCAATATCCTTGATAAACAAAGACATAAAAATTCTTAACAAAATACTCAGAAATGGAATCCACTTCACA
The DNA here is from genome assembly GCA_004024805.1 of Geosciurus inauris. Taxonomy (NCBI): domain Eukaryota; kingdom Metazoa; phylum Chordata; class Mammalia; order Rodentia; family Sciuridae; genus Geosciurus; species Geosciurus inauris. The sequence goes on from PVHX01001532.1 coordinate 202,451, forward strand.
TTAAAAAATTACTCATCATAGTCAAGTGGAATTCATCCCAGGGATGCAGGGATATTTCAATATATGAAATTCAGTAAGTGTAATATGGCACAATTACAAAGGGTAAAAACCATATGGGCATCTCAGTAGATGCAGAAAGCATCTGATAAAATTCAACATCACTTCACACCAAACAAGTCAAATATAGAAGGAACATAACTCAACATAATAGAAATCATCTGTTTTAAGTCAACAGTAGCATTATACCAAATGAGGAAAATCTGAGAGTTTTATCACTAGGGTGTGGAACAAGACAAAAATGTCATTTTGCCATTTTTTGTTCAAGATAGTCCTGGAAGTGCTATCCAGAAAAATCAGGCAAGAGAAAGGAAAAAAGGACATGAAAATCAAAAAAGAAGAAGTGAAATTGTCATTGTTTGTAGATGAAATGATCTTATATAGAGAAAACCCCAATGACTCCACTAAAAAATTACTAGAACTAATAAATGAAGTCAACAAAGTTACAGGATACAAAATTAACATTGTTATATGCCAGTAGTGAATTCTATGAAACGGAAATCAAGAAAGCACTTCCATTCACAATAGCTATAAACAATTACCTATGAATAAATTTAACAAAAGAGGTGAAAGATCTCTGCAATGAAAATTATAAAATGTTGATGAAAGAAATTGAAGAGGACAAAAAAAAGTTAAGATATAGTCTGTGTTCATGGATTAGAAGAATCAATATTTTTAAAATGTCCATACTACCAAATATGATTTATAGATTCAATGCAATTCTTATTGAAATATCAATGATATCCTTTTTTAAACCACATTTAAAAAATGTAATTCATGTCTGATCCTGAATGATTTGGTATATTAAGTTGTGCTATAACTGAAATCCCAGTTCTAGAAAGTTATAGTGGAAGGTATCTAACAACCTCTCTCAGTCTCATCTGTAAACTATATATAATGGCAGTAATTCTTTCACAGAGATGTAGGAAATTTTAATTAATTCATGTAGGTTACTTCAAATGATAGCTGATTCATGATAAAAATGTCTGTAAACTTTAACCAATCTTGCTAACAATACTTAAAGCCTCATGTTAATATAGTTAGTTTCAAACTCTAAATGAGCAGCAAATTTCACACAGAGAAAAACATATTTCTTACACTCTGGTCCACATTTTCTTGCTGATAACAAAGAGACTCAACTTATACATTCCACACATCTATTAAAAAACAAAGTGAATACCTCCATTGCAATGGTGATGTGACCTGATAGATAATGCAGCACCTAGAATAATGAAATCAGTTAACAGACATTCAAAACCCCACTTCATATTGTAAAAAACTGAAAAAAGAAATTGAAAATGACCTT
>PVHX01001533.1:0-63692 GCA_004024805.1 Geosciurus inauris
TCCGAGACGTTGTCTGACGCGAAGAATCTGAAGACAGAAAATGGCTGGGTTGGTAAACGTGATTGTCTCTCACTTCTGAATGGACGCGCTCTTTGCCGTGTGTCGGACGATGGGGAGATTCTTTACCATCCTGTCACGCTCAGCTGTTGTTTACTTTCTGTGAATCGAATGTTGACAATTATAGTTCTAGAGTTTTTTTTAACAGCATATGTTGAACATGATAAAATATTTAGAACAACTTGCTTTGGACTTACAATTATGCTACATTCTTTCAGCCCATTTATGACTAAATTAGAACATTTAGTAATGTTTGGTGACAAGTCCCACACTTTGTAAGCACCAAGGGGAGAAAATACAATTATTTAATTGGTTTTCATTTAGAAGGGGAATAATCCTGTTTCAAACATAATAGTGTAAGAAAAGACACTGTATATTCCCCACATAAATTCGCAGATGCTCATACATTTGGGAAATTAACATATATACTGTACAAGGGAACTTACAAAGGCTATTTCTCCTTTAAGACTCAGCCATTCCTTTCGCCCACGTTTTTTTTTTTTTTTTTTGCAAGATCCCTACCAGCCACCTCCTCTTCCCCTCTCATGTTCCTTGTAGAAGGCTTGATATGCAGATATGAGGATAGGAAGCTATGGTTGGCTTCCAGGCCACAGAATGTTATAGGTACTTAAGGGACGCCTGCTGTATGCAGGCCTGCATTGGGCACTGGATTCTGAGATGAACTTAACGTGTTCCCTTCTGCAAAGAATTTGTGACCTAAAGGCAGAGACACAGAAAGAAAAGCAGAGTTCTTACTCTGCAGAGAAGGGAGACTAGTTAGGGGACACCTGACTATCCAGGACAGGGCAAGGAGTGAAGCAGGGCAGCCTGAGAATCACAGCCAATGGAGGTGATTCGAGAAAGTCACCATTGGTCCAGTTGGCTGCAGGAAACAAGGAAGAGTGGTGAGCAGAAGGTTCTGATTGAAAACTTCGGTACAGTGCAGATGGTGCTGGGCTTTGCGCTTGACTTGTACCCTGAAAGCCATAGGGAGCCCATGAAGGACTTTGCAGACTGCACAAGAAGAAGCCGATTTGGCACCAAGGCACAGCATTGCAGAGAGGGAGGGCAGACTTGAGTGCACACTTAGGGAGAATCAAATATGTCTTAAGTGCGGATAACTTTAAGAAAGCACAGGCAGAAAAACGGGAGAGGAAAAAAAAAAGCCTTCTTCCTTTGAATGCCACCTTGCTGCAGCTGAGCTCCAGTACTACCTTGGGGGGACACGGTCTACTCTAATAATGAGGTATTCAGCACTCAGTATAAGCAGCTCTGGTGCCAAGGCACTTCCCATTGCAGGCAATGAGAGATCTGCCACTTGAGCATCAGGATTATTGTTGAGCTGAAGACAACTGATAATCAACAGATGCAGGAAGAGTTCTCTACTTTTTCCTAAGCTATCTAAAGCAGGGTATAAATTTCCTTCTATGAAGGTGTTTCCCCTCTGTGCCAGGAAGGGGAGAGCAACTCTTCACTGAGCACTGAGAGTCAATAACAAGATGAATTTGCATAAACAAACCTTACTAAAGTAACCCTTATCTTCCTTTAGTTCTCCCTATATTTTCCAGTTATTTTCCCATGATTTATCTTCCCTTGTAGCCCAAACCCTCTTTCCTTTGTTTAAAATGGTATATAAGCCTCTCAGTGTAACCACATCTGAGTTTCATTCTTTTTCTGTGAGCTTCTTTGCATTAGCATTAAGAAAAATGATCTTTTCTCCTATTCATCTGTCTTTTGTTAGTTTAATTTGTGGACACCCAGGAAGTAAACTTAAGAGACTAGAGTTTTTCCTCCTTAACACCATTTGACAGCATATCATCTCATTAAATCCTCGTCCTTTTTAGTGAGGAAGTTACTACTGTTATCCCATATTTTAGATACAGAAACTAAAAAACATTAAGGAGCTAGTTCAAGGTCAAGCAGCTGACAGTGGCAGATTTGGACCATACTGCCTGAACACCTCACAACTCTGCTGTAATTCCAACATGTTGAAATGATAGTGTGATACAGCCAGCAGACATGGATTGGGAAGCCAAGAAATCCATATTCTAGTCTTGGCACTGTTACTGTCAATGACAATATTAACCACACAGATATTTGTTCCATTCTTTATAGTTTGGATAATTAGGTCATTGAAGGAGATGTGATACAACCTTGGAGTAATCATATAACCTATGGTGTCTTAATGTTTTTCTACTAATCAGTACACAGCTTTTAAATTCCCACCATGTCCCAAGCCCTATTTTAATTTGAAGATTATAATCTTTTCTTTTTTTAAATCTACTTTGAAAAAGCAATGATTAGCACCCTCTTTAGTGAATTCACAAACAAATCATCAGATACTTAAATTCTGTTGGTTCCAAGAAACGAAACAGAAAAAAGTTCTTTCAGTTCCCTTTAATGCAAAACAAACACCTATGCAGACTGGGTGGGGGATACAGGAATTACATTTTGATTTAGGTACCTACCAATTTAACTAAGTGGTCAATGGCTATAATTTGAAAGTGGAAAGGGAGGCAGAAAGGCTCCTATAGATTGTTATTTTGAGCAAGTGGGGTAAATTGACGATCTCGGGCTTGACGAAGCTGCAAGTACCAATCTGGTCACATAAATATTGTTTACCCAATACCAAAGCTTCAAATGGTCACCCAGGGAACCCCAAGAAGAGCTCCTGTCGATAGAGAGGGTGAAAGTGAACTGGAATCTCCTAGACTGTTGTGCAGATCTTTTGCTAAAGGGATTCAGCGTGGGTGGAAGGAGAGATGATGGAAGAGAGCCAGTAGGATTGAGACCGAGTTGAGATGGGAGGAAAGATGGAGCAAGACATGGAAGCTACCGCAAGAGCAGAAGAAATTTTGAAGAAATTTTGAAGAAATTTTGAAGAAATGACAAAGAAACATTTAAAAACATTGAAGGTGTGGTATGTGACATAAATTCCTCTCTATCTACAAAAGCATAGCAACACTTTTCCCTGTTGAAGGTTGCTGCCATTTGGTCTGTGTGCTCTCAGATCCATTGCCCGTCTCTGCTCCTGTGTCTGATTGTAGCAAGATGATTCCCAGGAAATTGAGAGGTCTCGGTGGGGCCTGGAGATGGACAAGGAAAAAGAAGCCCTCTTGCCCTTTTCCTCTGCCTTGAAAGGCATATTTGGCAGCAGCTGCAACTCCTCAATGGCTCCAGCTCTTGCCCAAATAGGCCCTTGTGGTGACAGTGTCTGTTTACCAAGGGGCCACCAGCTCCTTCCTCCATCCCTCCAGCCCCAAGGGTGGGCCATAGCTTCCCAGTTGCTAATCTTGGGGTGGACTCATCTACCCTGGTTACTCTTTCAGCTCCTTCAATATTTTTGTAACCAATTCCCTCTGTTTAATAACGTTGGTTGGATTTTGTTTTCCTGGTAGAAACCTAAAGGATAGAGGCTCCTTTCCTCTCCTCTCTTCCCCTCCCTTCCTCACCTGTCCTCACTTCTATAATGAGGGATTCCCAAAAACATAGGTCTCATCTCTCTTTACCCCTTTGCTCATATTCTGTTCCTAGGACTCTGGAGTGAAATATCTGATAATAATTTTGGAAGAATCCCTGGGCTTGTTGGTTCAGCTCTGCTGGTTCCTCCCTGGGTGAGCCTTCTGAGAGAGCACACTAAGTCTCTCTGTGCTTAGAGCCTTACCTGGGAAGGCTTGACCCACTCCAGCAAGTGCCCAATTTGGGGCAGATCTGTGTATAGTTAGCTGACTTGATCACCAGATCTAAAATCTAGATGTCCAGCCTGGCTTCTGGCAGTCGTGAAGGTGTCCTTATATTTTCTGCTTTCGTTTTATTTCAGCTTTCTCAGAATCCAGGAAAAGAAAAGAAGCACCATGTACTGAGGCTCCTTCTTTTAGATCCTTACCATTATCCACCAATTCCTGGGGCACTGGATTCCTGGTGTTTTTAGGTGCTACAATAGCAGAGAAAGGCCTAATGGCAGAGAGGGGCACCTGGGCTCAGCTGATCAATGTTTTCTTCAGCAGTTCAGGGACTCTCAGGTTGGATGCCTGTGTCCACGGATCAGCCCTGCCACTATTGAGGTGTCACTGAACTAGGATATTATTCCTAATGCCCAACTACTGCAGTGGCCCAAATCAACTTCTGTCTCATATATCATTGGTGTTAAAAGTAGAGACCAGCTGTGCTTGGTGTTAGTGAGGCTGATTTCCAATATAAGCTTCTAGAACAACCGCTTCCCTTATGTAGATTTCTTCTTGGTCATCCCTGTCACTTTCCTACAGTCCGGCCATGTTGGAACTACCTGCCATGCTGTGAACACATGCATTATGTTTGGTCACTCTGATGGACGTGGTTCAAGTCTTTTTTTCTAGCAGCTCCTCAGCTCCTGAGTAAATTATAGATTCAATACATCTACCAGGAGAGGGTCATCTCCAAACCACATTCTCCAGAAGCTCCTGTGTCTTACCTGTGACCTTGTATCAACAAGTATTTGAAAAGTAGAGCCCGTGCTGAAGAGTTCTGCCTCCCAGACCCTATCTGTGCTGTTTCTCTAGCCTCCGTGCTCCTCCATCAATTCCCATGGATACAGCAGACAACACTGGAACTCCTGGAATGAAGTTAGACAAGAGCACCTGACAGAAGAGCATATTTCATCACAGATCTGTTTGGATCCCATAATGGAGCCAGGATTCTGGGACAACAGGTAGCTAAACTGAGAAACAGATAAGGACTATGCTGCAGAGAACATACTTGGCCCCCAGCAAGAAGGAATTGGAGATAAAATGAGGTTGTTTGTAATAATTCCATACAGTGGTTCTTCAGGCTGACTTGAAGCTACTGTGTTTATGTCAAAATTCCAATGAAAGGGAACAGTTCAGCGTGTGTTCTTCCTTTTGTATCCTTATGTTCATCTCTAGTGCCTGCTGCCAGCAGAGGGGCAGTCAACAATGATGAATTAATGATGTTTTAAAGAATCTCCAAGTATGGTGGCGCATGCCTTAGGCTCAGGAGGCTGAGACAGGAGGGTCACAAGTTCAAAGCCAGCTTCCGCAACTTAGTGAGGTCCTAAGTAACTTAGCGAAACCCTGTCTCAAAATAAAAATATTAAAATATAGAAAAGGGCTAGGGATGTGGCTCAGTGGTTAAGCACCTTGGGTTCAATCTTTAGTACCTATAAATAAATAAATATTAAAAATGCTGTTTTAGTCCTTTCCCTCTTGTTTCTCAAACGCTAATTTTAATTCCTTCTCCCTTGATCTCTTTGTCCTCTTATTTTACCTTATTTCTCCTTCTACACTCTTATCTATGGGCAAGAAACTCTTTGTTCTGTGACATGATTAGAGCAATAACATTCTCTTTTAGCAAATGGACTCCAGAAAGAATGGAATGGTCTTCATGCTGCTATCATCCTGCCTGTCCTTAGGCAAATTTTTTAACCTCTTTAGGACTCAATTTTCTCACTCCTGGGTGACTTTAGTAAGAGTAGTCCTCTGAATTTGAGTAGAAGATAAAGAGACAGTTGAAAACACTGTCTCAAAAGTTAAAAGCCCTACCTTTTATATGTTCCCCTTGTGACCAAGTGTGACAGCCAGTAGGTTTATTCCTCTGAGGTCATTCCACCCACCCCCTCATCCCAGATCCTGTGTGTATGCTTTGGTCATTTCAAAGTAAAAGGTCCTGTGTGTATGCTTTGGCCCTTTCAATGTGAGAGGCAGAATACCCAAGCAAGAGAGGCTGAGAGATGAGAAAGGGCAAGACTGAGTCCCTGAGGCCCTGAGGCCAGCTCAGGAGGGGCACACCTGGTGGAAGCTGTCTAGGAGCTGGCAGAGAAACTCCTGTGTGGGTCTGTGACCTTCTGAGCAGGGTCGTAGTGGTGTGACCTTGTCCTAATGGTGGATGGAAGAGAAGAAAACTGAGAAAGCAAAATGAACCATGTATGTGAGGGGGAAAATCAATGGTGTGATTGTGATATCAACAACTACCATATATGAAGTGTTTACCAAATGCCAGTTATTACTCAGTTTTAGACTGCATTTATCTCTTCCCCTAGCACTATGAGTTAGGGGGTGGTTTTGTTTTGTTTTGGTTTTGGTTTGCAGATCAGGGCAGAGGCTCAGAGGGTTCTTAACCTGCTCAAAGTCATAAACCTGCTAGATAGTGGTAGAACCATGATTTGTTCCAAATTAATTTTAACTGGTTTTATTTTTCTTATGATTGGATTGATTTTTCTAAGTTTTTGGGGAAGATGGGAGCCATTAGTTTTTGAAGGGAGGAGTGAAAAGGATAAAGAATAGTGGGGATACCAAAATGTGTTCAAATGGTCTCCAAGCACCCAAAGTCAAAGAGCTTTGTCTTTTCACTATCTCATCCTCAGAGCCAGGGCATGACTAGGTGATCTCTTTCTCTTTCTCCCTCCTTTCACTCCTTTCTTCCTTCCTTTCTCATTTTTTCTCTCTCTCCTTCTCTTTCTTTGAATGTAGGGGTACTTTACCACTGAGCCACATCCCCAGGTCTTTTTATTTTTAATATTTTGAAATAGGGTCTGGCTAAGTTGCTGAGCCTGGCCTTGAATTCATGATCCGCCTAACTCAACCTCCAGAATTGCTGGGATTACAGGCATGTGCCTGGCCTAGGTGTTCAATAAATGTTTTATGAATGAATGGATGAATCAATGAGTAACCAAAAGCTCGGTCCTTGTCCTTGACACCAATCTAATAACAAAGACAAGTTTTTGAAAAAAAAGGAAAAAGAAGGTTTATTGTTTTGTAAGCAAAGGCGAAACAAAGGGAACTCTTGTCTCAAAGGCCGTAATTCTGCCCATTCGCAGGAACAGGGGGCTTTTATAGAGGTGATTCAGAGAAAATGAGATTAAGGAAGAAAGATCAGGAAGGAGAAGATCAGGGAGGAGAAGTTTAGGGAAAAGAAGATTGGGAAAAAGAAAAAACATGTAAGTTTCAAAGCCACAAGGGATATAGTCATAGCATCAAGTGAACCCCTGTTACAAATGCATGCATGAAAAAATAAATACGATGTTACAGAGACTTTCCAGAGGGTACAGAAAAGAAAATGAGGAACTTTGGAGTGACTCTGGCCTCTCTCTTCTATATCTTTAAAGAAGATGTGAGGAGTTAAGGAAAGTTCCAGAACTGTCACCTGGGAAACATGATTGAGAAGTTAGTCAATAAAAGATGAAAGCAAGCTGGGTGCGGTGGTGCATGAATGGATTATAGAATCCTAGCACTTTGGGAGGCTGAGACAGGAAGATCGCGAGTTCAAAGCCAGTGGCGAGGGGCTAAGCAACTCAGTGAGACCCTGTCTCTACATAAAACACAAACTAGGGCTGGGGAGGTGGCTCAGTGGTCGAGTACTCCTGAGTTCAATCCCCAGTACCAAAAAAAAATGATGAAAACAAGAAGGGCTGACCAGGAATGACAATCCTCCAGAAGTTTGTGTGAATCTGTCAATAATCGTTGACAGATTGAATAGCACTCACTTGGTCAGGGGAGAGAGAGAAGGATTTGGGGTTTTGTTCTAATCTCATATAATTGGTCATTACTATCATTAATTTTAAAAAATCACTAATTAAAAACCTGCCATATGGAAAGTATTTCATAAAATGATGCTGTTGGAAAATCATGACCTCAAAGTAGTGCTAAGTAGAGCCAGGAGTCAAATCAGGTGTGCTTTAAATGCACAACTATAAATATTAATCTAAACAGTAATTATTGCTATAAATACTTTCCATTTTATCCATAAATATTTCAGTGTTTATCTGTAAATGGAATGGACTATTTCAATAAACATAACTACAATATAATTAACACACCAAAAGGAAATTAACAATTATTTTAATGATATCAAATATAGTCAATATTCAAATTTTCTCAGTTTTCCAATATGATGCATGCATACATTGCAGTCAGTTTATATGAATCTTGAAGTCCACAGGTTCGCTCTAGTTCTCTCTCTCCCTTGCATGTGAAGGAAGTGAAATCTGTCTGTTGAGTTGCCCAGTGTGGATTTTTCTGATGTGTCATATAACATGTACCCCAGACTCTTGCTTCATCTGAAAAAGGTATTTGATTCTAGAAGCTTGAAGAGATTGGATTTTTCTAGCAAGAACATTTCCTGAGAGCTACTGAGTACTTCTATCAGGAAGAACAAAAAATCTGGACATCTCTTTTTGAGAAGTTTGCCTCTATTCATTATCTAGATGATCTCATTGAAGGTCCTTAACTAATGATATTCTAATCTTATCATTCATTCATACACTGGCTAGCTTTCTCCTAATAATAGAGATTCTCCCTCTCCTCTGTTGGTCACAATGAGGTACAATTTGCAGAGGTAAAGGCAGGATAAATGCTTGATTCTTCCTCTCTGTCATTTAACAGTCATGGGGTAGTTCATCAGCATCATCCAGAGGTTTTAGTGATGGGTTTTGGCTATTGTAGTTGTTTCACTCATTTGATTGTTTAATCTCTATTTTCTGAGTTTGGACTTTGAAACCAGGCTGCTTGGAATCAGAATTCCAGTTGTCCTTGGAAATTGGGGATACTTAAAATGAAATTGTGTGTGCACGTGTGTGTGTTTGAGAAATGCTTGGCATGTAGTAAGCCAACGCAAGCATTTGATGTTATTACTATTGTCATTACAATTATTTTTAAGTGGTTTTGGATGATTTCTAGACACTGGCATTCTGTTAAAGCTTCCCATGTAATTCTAATGTTACACCAGCACAAAGAATCACAAGATTATAAGGTTTAAAGGGATAACATTTACAAACAGGGGAATGAAATGACCAATTGCTGTTTGTAGAAGTCATCCCACAATGACAATACTTATTATCCTAACTACTCCTGAGGCTGAGGCAGGAGGATCACAAGTTCAAGGCCAACCTCAGCAACTCAGTGAGAGATTGTCTCAAAATACAAAAATGGCTGGGCATCTAGCTCAATGGGAGGGAGTTTGCCTACCATGCACAAGGCCCTGGGTTCACTCTCCAGCACTGGGAAAAAGAAAAAAAAAAAAAAATGACAGCCTAGGGACTGACTTTCTGTTCCTGCTCCTTCACTCAATATTAGTGAATTAACATCTCTAAGCCTCAGTTTCTCCATCAGAAATTAGATGAATAATAGTGCATGGTTCATAGAGTGTGAGGATTATTAATTCTGCCCAATGCCTGGTGCATAGTAAGTGCTCAGGAAGTGTTAGCTGTTATGCATTGAAAAGCTGTCGCACAGGCCAAAGTCCATGTGCCCAGCTGACATTCCTCTCCCTGCCTAGATTTTTTTCTGTCTGTACAACTCGAAAGGTAAGCACTAAGAATCTGAGAAAACCGATTCCACACAAACATCTTTAACGGAATGGTATCTGTGCTCGGGTTGCTAAACAGCTGTGTAAACAAACAGACATTCCAGTAGTTCATAGTAGAACATTTTAATTTAAATGATATTTTGAAAGGGAGAATCTTCAAATTGGATAAGCAAATAAATAAACACCATCTGACAAGCTCAGTGCCCAAGTCCAGATGGATTTTCTCTCCTTATTTGTACTTGCAGCCTTTTCAAGATGCTTCTTCTCTTCCTGATCCACAGCTTTAAATCTTCCATTTTTCTTATCTACACACTATAAATTTGGGGGCATTTCATCTGAGATACTATGTGCTTTAAAAAGAAAGTATTTTGTTTTCCCAACATCCTGATTTGTCATCCATAAAGACAAAAGACTAGATAGTCTTCAAGAGACAGATGCTAAGGGATGAATTATTGATCAAACCATAAATAAATTGGAAGATGAACTACATTTACCAAATCAGTTTATTAAAAAATCTTCCAAACTTTTCCACCTCCAACTCTAGAGATCTATCACCAATAGAGAAAAATGCCATACAGGCATACACAGGAGGACCAACTGGAACAAACAGAGACCTTACTTTTCAGGCAGAGTTGCCAATTTTTTCAATGCTGAGACCTGCTTTTATGATTTCCCCTCCCAAATGGCCCTCTGTTTTGAAAAGCTTAATACCCCAAACTGCATTTATCAATATTTAATTTATTTCCCCAATGTTATTAATCAAAGTCATCTATAACTGCCAACCAGAACATCCAATCAGTAGGAATCAATCTGAGTTACCATACTGAATTTTTATAATTCCAGATTAAAAAAAAATTTGAGTTCAAGTAAATATTTGAATTGAAACATCTTTAATCTGAAAACATGAGAATACTATATTCTCTTCTCTAGCAAGAAGAGTGAAGATGACAACTCTGACATTCAGGGTCTTTCAATTTGGGGTTCTAGCCAATGGTTGGTAAAATAATGCCCCCCCCCCAATATTTATGTTGTAATGCCTAGACCTTAAGAATCTGTGGTTTCGTGGCAAAGGGGAATAAAAATTGCAGGTAGAATTAGGGTTGCTGATAAACTGACTGTAAGATGAGGAGATTACCCAGTACAAGTGCCCTTAAGTTTACAAATGGAAGGCATAAGATTTGATGTGATGTGCTGTGAGAAAGACCCTGCCGGCCATTGCTGGCTTTGAAGCTGAAAGGGGGCTATAAGACAAGGAATGTGAGCAGTTTCTATCTGGAAAAGGCAAGAAAATAGGTTCTCCTTTAGAGTGTCCAGAAAGGAACACTGACCTACTCATCATTGATTGTAGCTTAGTGAGACCCACTTCATACTTCTAACCTCCAGAACTGTAGGATAAGAAATTTGTGTTGTCTTAAATCTGTCCCCTGCCTGTTTCGTGGTAAGTTGTTATAGCAGCAAAGAAAACACACACACACACACACACACACGTAGATATTTCCCCAAATTCCTTGACCTCTACTTTCCTTCATGTGCCATGTGCTCTAGTCAAAGTCATGTCTTCCATGAGTTCTACAGTTAGAATGAGCTCTCAAAACTTGTGTTGAAATTTAATCCCTATCGTGGGGTATTAAGAAGGTGTAAACTTCATTCAACTATGGTGGAGCTTTTGGGAGGTGGTTAGGATTAGATAAAGTCATTAGGGTGGAGCTCCCAAGAGTGAATCTGGTGGCTTTATAAGAAGAGGGAGAGGGACCAGCAGATGCTCACTTGTACAAATGAACACGTGGTACCCTGTTCACCATGTGACATCCTGTGCAGTCTCAGGACTGTGCTAGCAAGAAGGCCATCACTAGTTAGGGCACCTTGGCCTTGGACCAGAATCATGAGCCCAAATAACCCTGCTTTCTTCATTAGTTACCCAGTCTGTGACATCCTATTATTAGCAACAGAAAATTAGTCAGTAGCTAGCCATGCTTTGCTACCTGCTTCTGGATCTATGCTTATGTTCTCCCTCATTATAACATCAAGGCCACCTCACACCAGCAGAGGAAAATCCTATCCAAGTTTTTTTTTTTTTTTTTGGTACTGGGGATTGCACTTAGGGGCACTCGAACACTGAGCCACATCCCCAGCCCTATTTTGTGTTTTATGTAGAGATAGGGTCTCACTGAGTTGCTTAGCTCCTCGCTCTTGCTGAGGATGGCATTGAACTTGCGATTCTCCTGCTTTAGCCTCCCTAAGTGCTGGGATTACAGGCGTGTGCCATGGCACCCAGCTAATCCTGCTCAGTTTTCAGAAGGCAGCTCACATGCTCTTTTTGCCCCTGTCTGTACTGTTTCTGCATCTGGGATCTCCCTCCTTTGAACTCCTGTAGTGCTGCAGCTGTCTCTCTTTCCTGCTTTTCTGCGTTTTCTTCTGGATTATAGTTATTTGTGGATGTGCCATATCATCTCTACCATATTTAAAGCTCCTGATGACAAGGCTAATGTTTGATTCATCTTGAAATCTACAGTGCTGAACTCAATACATTTATGTCCTAGAAACATATAATCTTAGTATTTTATATGTGTGTATATGTATATGCATATGTATATATATGTTTAGGTATATATGTATATATATTATATGAGTATACACATATGCAAATGACATTCTAGAATGACCATATGCCTTCACAGGAAGGAATAAGAGAAAGAAAATGAAGGTTTATAATCAGCTGCCACACAATGTTAAGCATCCCAGGCACATTGTTATTTGGGAACAGCTGGAGCATTTGTCCAATGATAAGATGGAGGCAGAGCAATGAATGAGTGTGAGGGAGTTTATTCCTGATTGAGGAGGCCTCTATAAACATGGAGAGCTGTGCCAGAAACTCCTCTGTAGACGCTCACAAAATCTGAACAAGGAGAATTCTGGTATGTGAGAAAGAGTAAGGCATTCTTAGGTCAACAGCTAAAAGTTTTCATTTTATTTGGGATCTAGACACACAGAATGAATGCAAATCATTTTTTTTTCCATGCAGCTGTTGAACAATTGTATTTCTAGAAAGAAACTAAGAATGAAACTAAATGAGTCACAATATCCAAATGACTGCTGTCATACTGACGTATGTCTGAAATATATAAGGCCATTCTTTTTTTTTTTTTTTTTTTTTTGGTACTGGGGATTGAATTCAGGGGTACTGGACCACTGAGTCACATCCCCAACCCTGTTTTGTTTTGATGTAGAGACAGGGTCTCACTGAGTTGCTTAGTGCCTCGCTGTTGCTGAGGTTGGCTTTGAACTCACAATTCTCCTGTCTCAGCCTTCCTAAGTGCTGGGATTACAGGCGTGCACCACCGTGCCTGGCCATAAGGCCATTCTTAACAACAAAAAAAGTGAAATGTTTTGTCTTCAAGATAAGTAGGTACTTCTGTGGCACCATAATTTTCAATTACGTGAAGACAGAAAAATGTTCTTTTAAATCTATTGCCTGTTAAAGCAATTATTTTAGCTATTGTCTTTCTAAAATAAACATTGGACCCAAGAATATACATCCCTCCAAGGACTGTTCTAATCCTGGTATGTTTTTTGTTCTTTTCCTTTCAGAGGCTAGATCATATGTGCATTTTTAAAAATTTATTTATTCTAATTAAGTGTACATGACAGCAGAATGCACTTTGATTAACTGTACACAAATGGAGCACAACTTTTCATTATGGGTGCATTTTTGGTTGTTTATATTTATTGACTATTTACTGTGTCCCACACATGCTAGGTGTTTACAGATACTATGCCAGTTAAAACTAACAATGCCATGAAGTGGGGATTATTATTTTCATTTCAAAGTTTAGGTATCTGAACCATCAAGAGTTAAAGGTTCTTACAGAAGCTCCTGTGACCAATAAAGGCCATAGATTCATGTAATGCTTGCCTAATACAAAATAAACATTTTGAGTTCACAAATACACATTTGTATATTTGTATACAATACATAGTATATGTACATAGTATACTAGTACATCATTTGCCAACTCACATAGATAAATACCTTCACTTCAATATGTGAACATTTATTGTTTGATTAGGAAAGGCATAATCCCACAATGAAGATGAGTTCACGTGCAAAGGAAGTTTTTTCTGCTTTTAATGTCCATTATCAACTGGGCTTTGGATTCGTTTTATAAAGTTTTATTAACCATCAACCTTTGGCTCCTTCTCATCCTAGAAACAAGACCACTTATTCTCTATCTATAGGTTCATCTCCACCTGGGCTATATCTTTGCTATCAGTCTAGCTCTCAGTTTATTTCTCAGTGTTGAGAGGAGCCCTTGTTTTGTTTCAAAGACCTGTCTCTATCTAGAACCACATTTCAGATACCAGTGTCACATCTCTTTCCATGTACCTGGGTCCTTGTTGGTAAAATTCAGCCAATTGTGTATGTGTGCTGGGGGAGGGGGGTCCACTTATACTCATTGTCATGCTCTATGATAGCCAGGCTTTTCTGTAGGAGGTGTGTCTTAGGATGACAAGATAGCCCTGGGCGATGGGGAATAAAAATTTTACAAAAATTAAAAAAAAAAAAAAAAAAAAAGCCAGCTACAACATACAAGGAGCTGGGCATGGTGGTGTATGCCTGTAGCCCCAGTGATTTGGGAGGCTGAGGTGGAAGGATCGCAAGTTTGAAGTCAGCCTTGGCAATTTAGCAAAACTGTATCTCAAAATAAAAAACAAAAAGTATTGGGGATGTAACTAACAGCTTAGTAGTAGAGTGCCCCCAGGTTGAGGGGGTGGGGTGGGAGAAGGCATGCAAGGAATGGTAACGCAAGAAAAAATCACAATTTTCCCATCCCTAATGAAATCATGTTTTTTAAACTAGAATCATCAATGGGTGCCATAATCAGTAAGTGAAAGATTGATAAAGAGTTGAGAAATTTACATGGCACCAATGTATTGCTCTGTAGGACACTTGCTGGTTGCACATGTGAAAACATAACTTTCAAATGTAGGCTTCCAGCAGTCTCCCTTTCTACTTGGTGATCAGTATCTAACACTGGGAAACCAGTGCACGTCTCTCCTATTGTGGTACACTGTGAGCAACACTACTTCAATTATGAAGTATCCTACCAAAAATGTGTCATTTGAATATAATTGAGCTCTTGGATCTAACATTCACTTTATAGGAAACACAGGGGATAAAGTAAAAGTTAAATGATACTATGAAGAAATTATTAGACAAATTCAAAAAGTGAAACTTTCTATAGGACAAGTCTTTTCAGCAAGTGGATGTTTTAAAAAGAAAATATCGTTGTGCTGGGTTCTCTTCTAGATTAAAAGAGATTTCAAGAAACAAAAAAAAATAATGCAATGTGTGATTCCTCAGTGGATCCCAGTTGGAATAGCTGTAGAAAACATTTTGGGGACTGGGTATCAAATGATATTAGCAATTTACATCAATTTTTGTTACATATTATACTAATCTTCTGGTTTTCCAGGAAAATATCCTTATTTCCCACAAAGTATTTATAGATAAAATATTATAAAATAATTTACTTTAAAATACTTGAAAAGCCAGGCATGATAGTGCATTCCTGTATTCCAAGTAGCTTGGAAGGCTGAGGCAAGAGGATTGCAAGTTCAAAGCCAGCCTCAGCAATTTAGTGAGACTCTGACTCCAAATAAAAAATAAAAAGGACTGGGGTGTGGCTCAGTGGTTAAGCAACCCTGGGTTCAATTCCAGGTACAAACCACAACAAAAACACCTTCAAAAAGAAATAATATGATAAAATATTAACAATGGTTAAATCTAGGTTATGGCTACATGAGTGGGAATACGTGCCTTAAACTAAACGTAGGTTTTTCTATACTTTTTATACTTTTATTTCAGGACAAAAATACCTTAGGCTAGTGGTTTTCCAAGTATGATCCTTATCTTCTGAAGTAGTACTTACTAGAGATGAAAATTTTAGGGACCCGCTCTGGACGTACTGGACTGAAGCTTGGCAGGGTGGTTTTGCAGCAACAGTGTTTGAGCAAGCCCACCAGGAGAGTCTTACGCTAAACACCATGGATAATCACTGCCTCAGGGCCTGGTGAGGCTCGGGTTAGAGGGGATGATAAAGGAAGGTCAACCTGGTAGTGTGATAAAATTCTCAAGATGAAATATAAAATCAAAACCTACTTGCCAAAAATCAACCGATGCTATTTAGACACAGTCATGAGAAGCAATGACACCAAATTCAAGAAGCCATGTATCAGCTGGGTTGGAGGTGTCGTGACTGCAGCACAAAAGAGGGCAGCTGTCCAGAGGAGGCACTGTCAAATGACACTGGCTGGTTGTGGCTTCTACTGGCGCTCTTGTTCTTCTAAGACCCTTTCCTTGGGATCTGGCACCTAACAATGTTGTCCTTATGTGTTGGAAGAGGGTGCTCTTGTCGAATGACTATCTGCTCAGCTTCAGCATATGTTTATTCTCTCTCTCTCTCTCTTTTTTTTTTGTGGTGCTGGGTTTGAATCCAGGGCCTTGTGCATGCGAGGCAAGCACTCTACCAACTAAGCTATATCCCCAGCCCCGTAATTCTCGATTATCATGTTTCATGGGATGCATCTTGGGATATTCTGATACACCAGGCATCTGATACGGCCTGGAATTCCTCCACTACATGTCATACTCTGCAGGCTGGACTGGACACACCCTAGAGCTCACCTTGCTATCAAGGTAGGCTCTCCCAGTGCCCTTCTTACCTTAGAGAAAGGAGAAGGCAATCATTTCTAGTCCATATCATCCCACTTTGGCTAGTTAGCCCTTTCCATGCTTGTTCCAGGCTTACTTAACAAATATTAGTTTATAACTGGACACAGACTATTAACAATGCTACATTAGAAAACGGCTTCCTATATAAATTGTCAAATGTCACTCTTAAGTGTTTTTGTTTTTTCCTTCTGCTTTTTTCTTTCACTATTTTAACTGGAATTCCCTGAAACAATATTTCCTCAAATACATCCTTTGAAGATGCTACAAATGACTGGGTGCAGTAGGGCACACCTGTAATCTCAGCAATTTGAAAGGCTAAGGCAGGAAGATCGAGAGCTAAAAGTGAGACACTAAGCAACTCAATGAGACCGTCTCTAAATAAAATACAAAAAGATAGGATTAGGAATGTGGCTCAGTGGTCAAGTGCCCTTGAGTTCAATCCCTGGTACCCAGGTAAATAAATAAATGAATAGATAGATAGATAGAATCAACACATTTAATCAAATGAATTTATGCAGAACTACTCAGAGCTTCATTGTAAATTTTCATATTGGACAATTATGGAATGACTCATTTTGCAAGCATCCTTGCCCTTAGACTACATATGGAGAGAGGATTATGGTTCAAAGGAACATGTTTCAGGAGATGATTCTTTAAGAGGTAAAGTCTTATGAAAAACTATACCTATAAATTAAGCATGCAGTGATAGAAGTCCTTTCACGAAGCTGAGTATAAGAATAATGTTTCTAGGATTTATAGAAATGAATATACAATAGCTTAAAACAATACTAAATCCTTTTTCTGACATGTCTTTCTCCCCATCCCTTTGTTGAGACAAGGCTGTCCAGGGTTGTCTTGAACCCCTGTGCTCAAGGCATCCTCCTGTCTCAGCCTCCTTAAGTAGCTGGGACTACAACCAACCACACACCGTGCCTGGCTCTGACATAAATCTTAATTCTGTTTTCAAAACAACTTACCTTTGCATAATTCATGAACATACAGTTGTCAAAGAGAGCTACTGCTTTGCACAGCTCCATTATTTAATGTGAACATTGTCAGAGAGCTCTGTGGCTGACTAGTGGAGGAGGGGCTGATGGTGCTCCTATGGCAGGAGGTAAGGTTCCATTTATTTTCAAATTCTGGGCCTTGCTTTCTTTGTACTTATGGAAAAATATAGTTAAAGTTTTAAAGTTTTGGTTTTTGGCATAACGTTTTTGTAGAATCTTGTGAGAAATATACACTGCTCTGTTAATGTCAACTTTATCATTAATTTTACTTCTATTTTTCCAGAAAACTTGAGACAAGTCAAGTATGAAAAGCTCTGAGTGCTGTCATTTCTTGAGGCTGAAGTACAGGCCAAATGAACACTGCATTCTAAGTCTGAACAATAGAGAAATAATTTCTCTCATCAATGCGGAATAATTTTGGCTCTTTTTATCAGACAATAGCTTGATTGCATTGCTAGGTTTCTGGATTTTAAGGAACAAGATGACAATAGCAGAAATGGGCAAAGAAAGCCTTAGACTGGAAGAAAGGCCAGGATATGTATGAAATTAAATGTAAGCATTCACTGAATGTGCTATCAGGCTCTAATCCCAGTGGCTGGGGGCGTTGAGCCCAGGGAAGCGGGGAAGGGTAGCCACTCAGGGTGACTTAGGTAAAGCTATAAGACTGTTTCACAGACATTCCCTGAAGAATAATCCAATACTGCCCAATTTTAATACAAATTGCAATCTTAATCTAATGTATAATTTGAATGATCTTTTTGCACATTTAATTAAAGCAAATATCTTAGACGTATCTTTTCCACATCTTTTGCCTAGGAAGGACTGGGAATTCAACAAGGAACAAGAATCATGGTGCTTTCATTCTGGAAGAGGAGGAAAACATGCTAACAATGAAGCCATTGCTGAACGGGGAAAGTAATAGAAAGGAAATACAATGCTATAATAGATCATGACAGTACTTTCAGGTTGATCATGAAAGGTCCTTTTAGGAGGTGACTTCAAGGACAAGAATGGAAGGATAAAGAGTTAGATACTCAAAGAAATGGAGGGAAGGAATGTAGACCATTCCAAGCAAAGAGAATACCAAGTGCAAAGACCCAAAAAGAACTTGACATGCGACATGGACAGGAAGAAGTCCCATGTGGTTGAAAGCATAAAGAACAATGAAGAGAGTCCCAGAAGGTAACATTGCAGGGGCAGGAAGAGGTCTGATCATGTAGGACAGCATAGAATAAAGTAAGAATTTATTTTGGAGTAATGGATTTCGAACTTCTGACCTCCTGAATTGTGAGAGAATATTTTTTCCTTTTTTTTTTTGTACTATGGGGGATTGAACCTAGGAGTACTCTACCATTGAATTATACCCCCCTCTTTTTTTAATTAATGAATTTAATTTTTTTACACAAATGGAGCACAACTTTTCATTTCTCTGGTTGTACATGATGTAGAGTCACACCATTTGTGCAGTCATACCCATATATAGGGGTAATAATGTCCATCACATTCTACCATCTACCCCTCACCCGCTCCCATCCCCTCCTTCCAAAGTTCCTCCATTCTTCCCTCGCCCCCCACCCCCTATGGATCAGCATCCACTTATCAGAGAAAACATTTGGCCTTTGGTTTTTCGGGATTGGCTTACTTCATTTAGCATGATATTCTTCAACTCCATCCATTTACCTGTACATGCTATGATTTCATTCCTCTTTAAGGCTGAGTAATATTCCATTTATACTCCCTCTTTTTAAATTTTATTTTGAGACAGGGTCTGACTAAATTCCCCAGGCTGGCCTTGAACTTGTGATCCTCCTGCCTCAGACTCCTGAGTAGCCAGGATTACAAGAGTGCACCATCACTCCTGGCTAAATGTGTATTGTTTTAAGTCACCACATTTGTGGCATTTTTTACAGCAGCCATAAAATTAATATACCTGTGAAGGAAGATTGTCCCTCCATTCCTACCCTCCTGAGAAAAAAAGAACTGTTGTCGAGTAGTTGGCTCAATTTAATTCATAAAACAGTAGATCACCATGTGTGGCTCTCAGCACTTAGTATCCCAAAACTTCTTTTCCTTGATTCATCAGGCACAATTTAATATGGAGGATTAACATGTGCTAACCTAATTCATGAGAGAGCTAGTAACCAGATCAATTTATTGGTTTATTTCTGGAAATATAAGTACTAAGTGTGTCAATTTACTCAGATCAGCAGCTAAATGCTGCTTGGGAAGGCATCTGGTCTATCTTGAGGGCCCATGTTACTGAATCTAATACTCTGGTGCACTAGAACATTTACATGGTCAAAGATGTCCCTCTTTCTTGACCATGCTGGGACATTCTTTCCAGGGTCCTGAAGAGCCACCATCATCATGCTGTTCCTTCAATATTCCTTCAGAGGGGATACAGAGATTAACTGTCAATTTACATGATCTCTTTAAACAATCATCAACGTATTTACAAGCCACCTCTTTACATCCTGATTCACTGAGAAATAACTGGTCAGTAAGCGCTCAGCACTTTTATACACAAAGGTAAAGATCAAGGCCCTCTTCTCCAGAAATCACATGTTCCTTTAGAGGGTTAAAAGCCACTGTGTTTTTCTTCCATCACTATCTTATCTCATCCATTTCTTGTGATTCCATGATCTTCATTTTTGCAGGCTAACATCTCCTCACTCTTGTCAAATTTAGGGATAGTGGTATTGAAGACTGACAAATTAGTCAAATCAATTCAGTAAAATATCATATTATTCAGAAGATTTTAATCACATCCTATTTTAACTATTTTATTTAAATACTAACATTTCACTAGTCCTGTGGACAAAAAGTCTAGTATTTAAAGTCTTAGTTATGTTAACATTCCTACAAACAGAGTAACAGCCACAGCAGGCACCTACCAGAGTTGAAGAAGGGATCTGTGGACTGGGTTATCCATGGACTGGGTTAACTTGTAGTTTTATTCCACGATGGCAATTACATAGTCATTAAGAACAGCTTATTGTCAGGCGCAGTGGCGCATGCTTGCAATCCCAGAGGCTTGGGAGGCTGAGGCAGGAGTATTGCTGAGTTCAAAACCAGCCTAAGCAACCCATCAAGACCCTGTCTCTAAATAAGATATAAAAAGGGGCTGGTGATGTGACTCAGTGGTTAAGGCCCCTGAGTTCAATCCCTGGTACAAAAAAAAGCAAAACAAAACCAGAAAAACCTAGGTTATTTTTACTTAATTTTCTTAAGTCCAAAAATCAGGACTATTCAAGGGAGTAACACTATAACAAGCATGCCTTCCCCTCTAGCTCACATAATTCATCATATATGTAACAACAGACTTCCAGTTATGGTCCCAGAGATGGTTTTGTCATCACTTGCATAGTAAGGTCACATTTGGTGGACTTCCCCCAGGACCAAGGTGGCCAGGATAAACTAGGAAAGACCAGTGAAATAATGGTTGTCTGAATGTCGTGGAACAAGTCACTTATCTTTCTTGGATTCAGTTTTCTTGAAAGTGTTGGTTAAGTTTTATGTCTTTTGTTTTCCTAACTCCAAAATTCAACAATTCTTTGAAACTCTCTGGAAAATATGATCACAAAAAGTTAAATTTCTTTTGCTTATTTATAAGGAAACAGACTCATTTATGCAAACCCTCAGAAGAATTTACTTTAGACAAACTGTTTTAACAGGATTGAACCCAGGGCCTTGTGCATGCGAGGCAAGCACTCTACCAACTGAGCTATATCCCTGGGCCCCAACTATTCTTTTTCAGTAGACAGTGTCCTGTTTTTACAAGGCTTAATTTTTAAACTGCAAGGAGAGTCATCCATTAATTATAGACACACAGAAAACCCACAACTATTTTGTGAAACAATTTCTGTATACCAATTTTATTTTTTACAAAAGGGAAAGGCAATAGGGAATGGGGAATCAGGAATAATGCTTGGTCCCTCCTGCCCCATCCCATGCAGAAGAGAAGAAGATAAGCAACTAGAATGGGCAGACGGGTCTCCTCGGCCTATCCATAATAGCTATGAACACAAAGGTGTCCAAACATGGACTAACAATTAAGGCTTAAGGTCAGTGTACTGCGGCTTGTGCCAATGTAACGGAAGAGTCAAAACAATCCACGCCATTAGCCTTCAGGAGAAGGAAAAAAAAAAGGCCCAGGTGGGCCTACTGGCGCCTTGACTGTGGGTGGGCTGGGGCCCCTCTTTTTGATCGTTTGTGCCGCCCTCTCCAGGGCATATAGGGTCCTTGAGCTAGGTACCGGGGTAAACCCCTGTACACCACTGGGGCCCGCCGCTGATAACAGGGTGAGAACCTGGGCATAGGTGGCGGGGAACAAAAGCTAAAGTCAGCTTCGAAGGTAAATCCTGGCTGGGTAGGTGAGGGGACATCCGATTGGAAATAGAATTGATCCGACTGGAAAACATGGTCGGAGGAAAAGTAGCAATCTTGGGGATAGAGCGGGGACTGGGGGGACACCTGGTGCAGGGGAACCGGAGGGGGCAGCAGCGGGGGCAAGTGTACGCGGGCCCTCGGGGTCTCCAGCAGGGGGCGGCGCCTGGGCGGAAGCAAGGGCGGGGGCAGAGGTAAGACCAATTGATCTTTGTTGGCCTGGGGCTGCCTCTCAACTGCCTGGCCAGGCTGCTCCCACTCAAGGGCGTCGTGGATCAGCTCCCCTACGGGTGCGGATGCCCGGCAGGGCAGCTCCACACCCCAGGCCTCCGCTACGTGGGTCAGCAGCAGGTAGGAGAGCTGGCGGTGTGCGTGCTCGTTCCAGTGCACCCCATCTGACTGCAGGCAATCACAACAATGACGAAAGTGGAAATGCAAGTCTAGCACATCGAAGCCGTGTTTACTTGCCTTGACAGAGCTGTAGAAGTTGGCGTGGACCACGATCCTTCGCAGGGGGATGGCCCAGGGCGGGGGCTTGCGTGGGAGAAAGCGTGCGGTAATTTTTTTACCCACAGGCATGGCTGTGTTCCACACCAGGAGGCAAGACTCTGGCAGCACTTGGCCCAAACGCTCAAACAGGTTCTCCAGGTTCTGCAGATAGCTGTTCCAGGATTGCGGACCATACCTGGAGACGTCCCAGAGGCAGGAGTTGATGACGACCAGGTCGGGGGCATGCTCACCGGACTGGAGTTCCTCCAAGATGGCCTCCAGGTACTTGGAGTACACGCGCGTGAGGAAGTAGAAGCGCACCAGATGGTGGTCCGAGCAGAACTGGCGGACCTCGCGGTAGTGGGTGCCATTGTGCAAGGGGCCCAGCTGGCCTCCATTCACCAGCTTGTCCTGTTCGAAGGTCAGTTCGCCCTTGGCCTTGAGTTGGCTGGGAGTGAGCAAGCGGTCCTTCTGCAGCAGGAGCACCAGGTCTTTGTACACGGCCCTTTGCACAGAGTCCCCCAGGATGACCACAAATTTGTTGTGGAGCAGCTGCTGTACTTCGGAGGCCAGCAGGTGGACCATGATGCCCAGGGACCGCAGCTTAGTTCCTTCCTTTGCACAAGGTTACTCCGCAGATTGCTAGGACAGAAGGAGAGAGCGCTGGGAGGGACCCACCCCAGAGGGACCCACCCCTCAGCAGGGCAAGTAATGCAAAGACAAGGAAACCTCTGCCCTGAGGAAGTACACCTGGGGTGCCTGCCTGGCTAGCTGCACCAAACCTGGGCCTCCAAATGGGGAGAGAGCACCAGAGGCGATCCCGGAGCCCTAGGTGGTCTGCCTGCCCTTTAGGCCTGGGACTTGACCTCTAAACTGGGCCAGTTGTTCCAGGAGTTTCAGGCTCCACCCAGAAAGGAGAGGCCAATCCCAACCAGCCCTACTCAGGTAACACCGGGATGACCCAGCAAGAACACGTAAACAGCCAGGTGCAGTGTCAAACACTGCTAATCTCAGATATTTGGGAGATCCAGGCAGTAGGATCACAAGTTCCAGGTCAGCCTGTGCAATTTAGTGAGACTCTATCTCAAAATAAAATTTTTTGAAAAGAGCTGGGGAGATAGCTCAGAGATAGAGCCCTTGCCTAGCATATGCTAGGTCCTAGGTTCAATCCCCAATACAAGAGGAAAAAAAAAAAAAGTTAACAAAAACCTGGAAGTAGGCAAGATGTCTAACAACTAGAGAATAGTTAGGCAAACTTTGCAGCTATTAAATAATGAGGACTGAGATGAAGAACATGGAGAATGTTTGTAATGCAATGTTGAGAAAGTTATATTATACATTGTGTGCCCATATCACTGCAAGTCTGTGAAATAGAAAGGTATAGAGAACATTGAAAGGAAATATGGAAGAACATAGTTTTTAAAAGTAGTAGAATTATGGGTGAGCTGCTTACCCCTTTTTTCTAAATATATTTTATAGTTTTATATTGCTTTTTATAACAAAAAGAAATGCAACAAGAGTACATTGTACTAGGTTAGAAAATATTAAAAGGTTTATTTAATAAGGAAGTGGCTGCTTATCAGTAGGACTTAAAAATACTAATCAATATAAAATTCGGATATGGTTTGGCTATACTCTTTGCTTTCCATTTGAAGAGGATCAGAATATGCCACCAAAATATATACTTTGATAAGGGATATTTTCAACTGAAAATAGATGCAGAAAATTCTGTAACCTAGTCCCCTTTTAATTTCTTATTATTTTTATTTGTTAAAATTAATGAATTGATTTTTTTTTCTAGCCTCCCTTTATCTGTCTAAAGTCTGGGCAAAAATTTCCCTTTGAGGAAAGTGACACCCCTCCCCCTCAACCAGGAAGAGCTTCTTTCATCACTTAACATTGACGGGTTGTGGGAATTGACACCTATTTGATCTTGCATAAATAAATCTTCCTGAAATAGTCCTTATCTTCCATTAACTTCGCCTATTTATTTTTCAGCTTTCTTGAAGCTTAAACACTCTTTTATTGGTTAAAAATATATATAAACCCTCAAATCTAAGTGTTGAGTTCCACTTCTTTTCTATGCATTCCTTGTACGTAAATATTAACTAAAATTGTGAGTTTACTTCTGTTAATCTCTCATTTGCATGCCCACAGGGGCCAAAGTTAAGGAGAGAAAAAGGTTTTCCTTTCCGACACATTGGTTGAAAATGTTAAAAGCTGTGAAACTCATCTTCAAAATTTTGGATTGTTTATTTCAAGTTGCCACTTACGACTGTCTTCTGTCTTCAGGGATGACTATGAGAGACACATTTCAATACTGCTGACAAATCCTGATTGCGGAGGAACATGGCATCCACTTATATACTTAGCCAGAAGCCATTAAAATCCACTAAGGCTTGACAGTTGTAAAATTTTATGCATTAGTAAACATCTTAATAGGTGTAGATGGACAGCTATCATTAAACTACAAATTCTTTTTTTTTTTGGTTTTGGGAGTCACTTTACCACTGAACTAACCAGTCTTTTTTAATTTTTACTTTGAGACAGGGTCTCACTAAGTTGCTGAGACTGGCTTCAAACTTGTGTTCCTCCTGCTTTAAACTCTGTAGTTGCTGAGATTACAGGCCTGTACCACAGTGCCTGGCCAAATTCAATTTTTAAAAGTCATACTACTTGTGGTTTTAAATGGTTAAAAGTAAAAAAATTAAAATTAAAAGGGCTGGGGATGTAGCTCAGTGATAAAGCACTCCTGGGTTAAAGTCCCAGTACAAAATAAAAACAAAACCAAAAAAAACCCCAAACAAAAATACTTAGAAATAGAACTTAGCTTGTGTGGTACTACTTGCTAACTCTTTGACTTTGTACTAATTATTTTGTCTCTGTGCCTTATTTTTACTCATCTGTGAAATGGGACTGTTAGTACCCACTTTATGGATTTGATGTGAGATTAAATGTAAAATGTATTGGCAGTGCCTGACAAGTAGCAAGGGCTGATAATAGTTATTGTTCTTAAGCAAGTTGCAGGACACCAAGTTAATCATCTATAAAAGCAAGATACAATATTTCTACTGTATGACCAAGGATTTCTCATTGTTCTTCTCCAGTGGGACAGGCAGATGTGACTGTGAGACAAGGAGCAGGGGTGACAGAAGGATCATTCTCACAAGAAGCTGAAACTGAAAGGAAACTCATGAACTTCTTGGTAAAGAGCACCAGCAACTCCAACATGGTTAACAGAATCAGACACTGTACACTCCCACTGTGGGAAAGGATTGTTTAAGCTAAGAGTCCAAGTATCAAAATCAAAATGTAACCAACCCAAATGATGGTTAAGCCAGTGAGTTGGAAAAATTATTTAGAGAGGTTAAATCATCTTTTTCTTTTTCCAAAGGAAATAACTTCCATTTTTAGGCTCTTTTTATTTATAAAAAGTGAAACAAAAAGGGACTTGAAAGCCAAATCAGTGGTCTTTTGAGCCTAGGCTTCTTTCTTTGCTTCAAATTTGCTAAACTCACTTATTAGTTTTGGAAGCTACCTTATAGATTAATATTAATTATTAAAGATCCTGGAGAACCAGATATTGTGCTAGGAGGTTCAAAAGTAGGTATAAAAAGACAATTTCATCGCTCAGGAGATAGGAAGGAAATGGATATTCAAAGATAGATATCAAAGAAAGAGCTGGAAGGTGGAATTGATGTATGCAAATGAAGCCTCCAAGACAGCTGGAAGAGTCCAGGAGGAGGCAGGTGTGTATGGACAACCATGCAATCTGTTATTCCAGTCTTAAAATGGGATTAAAAGGGTTTTTTTTATTCTTCAGGCAGGCATGGTGGCACACACATGCCTGTAATTATAAGTGAAATATGAAAAAAATGCTTGCCAGACATGGTGGTACATGCCTGTAATCCCACCAATTTGGGAGGCTGAGGCAGGAGGATCATAAATTTAAGGCCAACCTCAGCAACTTAACAAGACCCTGTCTCAAAATCAAAAATAAAAAGGGTTGGGGATATAGTCAATGGTAGTGCACTGAGGTTCAATCCCCAGTACCAAAAAAAAGTTTCAAGGTGATTCCCCACCTTGTGGTTATAAGTAGCTACATGTTTGTCTTTTTTCAAAGCAAAATTTAGACTTAGACTAAAGTAGTGGCAAGAAATAGGCATTATTGATGGTTACATCTATAATAAATTACTTCCAAGCAACTTGCCTATATTTTTCCCCTTGGGGATAATTAATTTTTTAGTAACTTTATAAGCCGTGAATTATAAATCATTAACTATTGCTTTATAAACAGCACAAACCAACCAGCATTTATTTTTCATTACTTACTATTTGTAATAATTGGGTTAACTTTTTGGTTTTTTTTGGTACCAGGGATTGAACTCAGGGATACTCTACCACTGGGCCTTATCCTCAGCCCTATTTTGTGTTTTTATGTACAGACAGGATCTCCCTGAGTTGCTTAGCACCTCGCCATTGCTGAGGCTGGCTTTGAACTCACGATTCTCCTGTCTCAGCCTCCCAAAGTGCTGGGATTACAGGTGTATGCCATTGCACTCTGCAATTGGGTTAATTTTTGAGAACAAGTGATACTGAAACAAGCTAGTTGCTCCAGAGACCCTGCAGATAAGTCTTAAATCAGAGATGGTCATTAACAATTAGGATGCTGTTTTGATTACTTGTAGGAAGGACTTAACTATTTTAAAAGTTTCTTACATACAACTATCTTAATGCAGCATGGTACTGAGATTATAGAAAGTTCATTTCCTAGCCGGGCACGGTGGCTCAAGCCTGTAATCCCAGCATTTAGGGAGGCTGAGACAGGAGAATCGCGAGTTCAAAGCCAGCCCCAGCAATGGCGAAGTGCTAAGCAACTCAGTGAGACCCTGTCTCTACATAAAACACAAAATAGGACTGGGGATGTGGCTCAGTGGTCGAGTGCCCCTGAGTTCAATCCTCAGTACCAAAAAGAAAAAGAAAAGTCATTTCCTTCTTACTGCCCATTTTGGGATCAAACCAATACTTGGAACTTTCCAAGATCCCCTTAAATTTTAATGGACTATGTGGTACAGATAAAAGAATAATTATTTTTCATGAATTCACCTGTTTGAATTACCTATTTCTTGGCATTTGCTTCATTTTCTATTTAACCTTGTCAAAAATTAAACTGAATGTCATACAAAATTTTAAAAGAAAAAAGAAGAGCTAACAATTAAAATTTCTCTTTGGGAAAGCTTAATGACCTATGTTTTGAGGATTTTCTAGACTCATCTTTTAATTTGAGGCAAGTTAGTTAATGTCCATTCCTCCATACGCCACCAAAGTAGGGAAGATAATGCAGGCCTACTATTTTAAAAAAGGGGTTTTAGGAGCAAATAAAAATATCTATCTAGAAGTACTGTGAGATACCTATGGTAAATAATGCAATAGAGAAATAATTGCCGAATAGCGATTGGAAAGACCAATTCTAGTCCACCATCCCCAAAGACCTCACCTCTTAAATAGATCTCAGCATTGTAGTCTATTAATTCATTAAAAATTTAGAGAACATCCCTGTCTATTGAGGGCTGTGACAGATGTCATTCTGCAAATTTGGTTCTCATTCCCAAAAACCAACATGGGTCCTCTACCCAATCCCTGCATCATAAACCCTAGTATATGGCTCACATCTCTAACTTGATTATTCATTTAGTTCTTAGACACACATAAGGTAACACGTGTGAAATAAATGGCAAATTGTAATCTCAGTGACTCAGATTGCTGAGGCAGAACGATCACAAGTTTGAGGTCATCCACAGCAATTTAGCAAAACCCTGTCTCAAAGTTAAAATATTTAAAACGCTGGGGATATATCTCAGTGGTAAAGTATTCCTGGGTTCAATCCCTAGTATCAAAACCAAAAATCAAAAAACTACAATAATGACCTCCAAACTGGGTACCATGTGATCACAAGTTTATTTTTTGGAGGCAGGAATCACTGTGGACATATTCAATTTGTAGTTGTATCATCTCTACAGTCTTAAAATTGTGATTCTTTTGCAATAAATATCTTCGGAAGAATTTCAAACACTTCAAATCTGAAAATTAAAGCATTTAAAAACTCTGAAAGCAGAATGTTTTCGCCACAGTAATCATGGGGAAATACAAGTATTTCCGAATAGAAAGAAATGTTAGGGAGGCTGAGATAGGAGAATTGGGAGTTCAAAGCCAGCCTCAGCCTCACTTAAGCAACTCAGTGAGACCCTGTCTCTACATAAAACACAAAATAGGGCTGGGGATGTGGCTCAGTGGTGGAGTACCCATGAGTTCAATCTCCAGTGCCAAGAAAAAAAGAAAGAAATGCAAAGAACATCCTTAAGAATGAATTACAAGTTCATGGTGCCATATAGGCAGATATTTTTTGTAAAAGCAAAAGATAAGCTGGATGTGGAGGCTTATGCAGAAGGATGGCAAGTTGGAGGCCAACCTCGGCAACTTATTAAGACCCTGTCTCAGAAGAAAAATTAAAAAAAAAAAAAAAGCTGGGGGATGTAGCTCACAGTAATCTACAGTCTTAAAAATGTGATTCTTTTGCTATAAATATCTTTGGAAGAATGTGGCTCAGTGGCAAAGCACCTCTGGGTTCAATTCCCAGTATGGGGTGGGGGTGGGGAGATAAACTATGGACCATTTATTCAAATGGCCTTATGAAGAAAAAAAATCTTTTGTTTTACAAAGGGATCCCCTAAAGTAAATAACCAAAGTAATTCATAATATCAAAAATATGATACCAATCATACGTAGTCTATGTAAACTTTCTTTCTTTCTTTCTTTTTCCACTGTGCAACCCACTTCAGTGCCAGCAGCCTGCAGGCAGAGGCCAGGCAATGGTTCAGGGCCCCAGTTTGCACTGGCATGGGGCACTATGCTATGGTAAACTTTCACATTATGTTCTTGAGTCATTATTTAAACTACATTTTCGGGATTGGGAATAGAGCTCATTGGTGGAGTGCTTACCTAACATGGGTAATGCCCTGGGTTCAATCCCCAGCATCACACAATAAGTAAAACTACATTTGCTAACTTCCTACCTATTACCCCTCTAACAGGAATGAAAGGTATCAGAAGACAGTGATCTGGCTTTCACTTCCACATTCTGACCTTCCCATTCTGTAAAACAGGTATAGATCACCTACCTGAGTAGCAGTGAAGATGAAGAGAGAGCCCATATTAGGGCCTAATACAGCCCCTTTAATAACCTCTGGCAAACTGTCCCCACTTAGCTTCTAGAGAAAACACAGGACCTCGATGGGAATCCCTCCAGAAACTTTCAGCCCCACAAGCCCCCTCCCACCCATGCGCAAAGGCGGAAATGTACCTCCTTAGGTGCAAAGTTAATCCTTCCACGCTGCTCTGGCTGCTCTCTCGCTGGTCCTCCAGCTTCCTCAGAGACTCCAGGATGTCCCCCGGTGAGGGACTAATTATGCATTCTGTGTTTTCTTAACTCTCCTTGGGTTGGCTCCTTTCTTTCAGCATTAAATAGATTCTAATTTCTTGCTTTAAGAAAAGAAAGAAAACTTCTTAACTCCACCTCCAGGACAGTCCTATCTTTTGCCTCCGCTTCAAGGCCACATTTTGAAGTGTTGTTTGGGCTGGCCAGTCCCTGTCCTTACCTCCCACTCACTCCTCCTTCTGTTTTAATTTGGTTTCCAGCTCCACAAAACCAAAGATGTTTGTCTGCAAATCGTCACTTGATTTCTTTGTTACCCCTTTCAGTGGTCACCTCTAGGCCCTTCCCAACCCCTGAAGCTGGGGTGCTGTTGACTGCTACCTCTGAAAAACTGGGCTGAATCTGTGTGACTGTGACAATCCTGTACCTCTTCCCGGGATCCTTGGCAGGTTTCTCTGTCTCTGGGAATTCCCCTAAAGTTGATCTTTCTCAAGGCCTTCTTCTTCAGTTTTCTTAGTCCTTTGTTCATCCATTCTCAGAGCTATGGGCAGTGAGGAGATCACACATCCCCACTAGCCCTAAACAGTTCTGGTTTAGGCCTTTTTCCAGAGCCTAATTATTAATAGCACCCCCCCTACTTTAATTAATGACAATTGGCCAATCGCCTTATCAATAGCAATACCATTTGTATGCAGATGACTCAGAACTGAGGCAAAGCACAGTGGCCTTTAAGAGGGCGGGCCTTAGAGTTGGGACTGGGGGGCTGGGTTCATATCCTGCCCCACCGGTTTACCAGACTCTGAGACCCTAGGCAGAGAGAGTGAATGGAACAAGGCAGTCTTCCTGTGGATTTCTTCACAAGCCAGCGGTAATGAACATTGGCAAGGTCATTAGCACGATGCTGCCACATTTTAAATGCTCAATGAATTGAGCTATTCTCTCTCTCTAACGCAGGCCTGTCTTCCAGACACATTCAAGTGCAGATAAAAGTTTGCTGGGGAATGAGGAGTAACAAATTCTGTAGATGCTCGTTTATCCTCCCATCCAACTGTGGCTGAATTCCTGAGATTATTCTCTCCTGACCTTTGCCATCTTCTTAAAGGTAAATATTGGTCATTGATGGGAATTGGGGCAGCATATTCTCTCTGTGGGTTTTCAGAGAGCTGCTGTATAATTTTCTCCAAAACACGGGAGATATGTAACTGGATGGAAATAAACTGCCTCTGACATGCTTGAGGCAAGTCGTTTTTATTTTCCATGACTGATTGTTTCCACTATTCTTGAGACATCAAAATCCTTGGATGACTTCCTCAATATAGATCAGTTCAACTATTTCTTGATATACATACATACATACGTATGTATGTATCTTGAAAATGCACTTTAGGAAGGAAGATATATTTTCAATATATTTTGAAAGCTGAACACAGTGACAAATTTCTTATGTTGTAGGTGAAAGGAAACCAGCCACAGGAATGACCACTTGGACATACCAAGGACAAGCAAAGTTTATTGTCAGGAATCTGACAGACTGCCTCACACAGAACAGCAGCAACTTCCTTCTTAGAATTTCCTTTTGTAAGCAAGATCATGGGTAAGGGGAGAGAGACTCTGTTAGGGGTGGGGTTAGTCCTTGTGGTTGGCACAGCAGACACTACCTGATTTCATGAAAAGCAAGTTCCTATTTCTTAAGGGTAGAAATGGATAGGTTTCCATTTTTCAAGAACAGAAACAAGCAGTTATTTCTTAATAAGAAGAACAGTAGTTATAAAATGGGGGTGGGGGAAAGGAAGATGATTGTAGTATAACAACAGTAGGTGCATGGTTAGGCTTTTCATTTTCACTGGTTTTTTTTTTTTTTTTTTTTTTTGGTGCTGGGGATTGAACCCAGGGCCTTGTGCATGAGAGGCAAGTACTCTACCAACTGAGCTATGTCCACAGCTCCTCACTAATTTTTCTTAATCCTTAATTTTTTTTCTTTGTTTGATTAAAACAGTATTTCTGAAATGGTCTAGTATTTTTTGTTTGTTTGCTTTTTTGTCAGGAGGAGGGCAGGGATTAAACCCAGCCCCCCTCTTTTTAAAAATAAAATTATTTTGAACAGGGTCTCACTGAGTTGCTCAGGGCCTCACTAAGTTGCTGAGGCTGACTTTGAACTTGTGATTCTCTTGCCTCAGGCTCCCCAGCTGGCTGGGGTTACAGGTATGCACCACACAGCCCAGCAAGACCAACTTTTTAAAAGACAATTTTGTCAAGGAACCTTTTCTATTCCCTGGACAGAAAAATCTCTCCTTCCTCTGCCAAAAGCCTCTATTTAACACTTGGTTTTGTTTTGTACTACACTTAGCTGCCTGTGTGCCTCTCAATCCCAACCTCCCCTAGTCTGTGATGGCAGACTGGGTCTCACCCAGCCTTGTCCCCTGACTGCCCAGTGCTTTAGCATCCTAAAAGTATTCCTGGAGCATTGGCTCAGTGCCAGCCTGTTCAGTTCTCACAACCCAGTGGGGTAGGAACTACTGCTACCTCCATTTCATAGATAAGTAAAGAGAGGCAGAGAGAGAGGTTATGTAAATTGCCCAAGATTGCTCTACAATCTTGGTATAACTGGTCTGTTATTTGCTAGGTGCAGAAATAGAAAAAAGAAAAATAGCCATATATTGACCACTTTTATCTTCCCTGACAAATGTCTTCCAGGTGCTGGTTACAGACAAGAAGGAATGTCTTGCCATATTGAAGACATTAACTTGCAGGGCGCAAGACCCCTGCGATCAAATTCCTGAGCACTATGACTGACTGTTTCATTGACTGATGGAACAAACCCCAAATTCATAAGTGCCCAAGAAAACTGATGCTCAACAGACCACCTCCTGGGATAACCTATATAAACCCAGTCCCTTTCTTTGTTCAGGGACTCATTTTCCATCAGGAAAGTGGATCCCATCACAGCAGCACCTCGTGCCTGCATCCCCTGTTCCTGTGTGAAGCTTCGTTCCTGTATAAAGCGCTGAGCTGATTTGTGAAGTTTGCTTTCCTCTGGTCTTTTTATGCGCTAACATTACTGACAGTAAATCTTTTTCTTTTTTGGGGGGATGGCACTGCAGAACCCAGGGGTACTCTACCATTAAGACACATCTTCAGCTCTTTTAATTTTTAATTTTGCAACAGGGTCTCACTAAGTTGCGGAAGCTGGCTTGATTTTGGAATCCTCTTGCCTTAGCCTCTCATCACTGGGATTACAGGTTTGAGCCACCACACCCAGTGACAGCAAATCTTCTAATCCATTAGATAAGTTTAAGGTTTTATTTTCTTTCTTTAGGAGAAAATATGACACCAGGCGCTGAGCTTGTTAAACCTTAGCTAGAAATACTATTGAAATTAGGAGGAAAAAGTAATCTTATCTAGAAAGATATATCTGTATGTAGCTTTTATTTTTGTTATTCAAAATAATACTTTGTACATAGCTTAAAATTTTTCTGTAAGGAAACACAGCAGGTATGAAGTTAACTTAGTTGGATTTTCATCAGACTGTTAGCTATAACTCTTAAGGGTCAATGGAAAAGCCATTGCTGCCCTAAAGCTATATTTGTGTTTCAAAGATTTTTATACTCATATTACAACTCAAGATTCTCATCAATGACTGGATTAAAAAGTTCTCATGGTTGAAGAAAGGATTGGGGAGCTAATAATGCTTAGTTGTTTTCAACCAATGATCAGGTTTGATTCTGAAAATTCTGTCTCCAGGACTGGCCACAAAAGCCCATTCAATCTGTGACGGAAACACAGGGCTGAGTCAGCAGGCCTGGGTTTCTATCTGTCCAGTGCTCATTTATGGAGAACTAGCCTCTGTGTTCTTTCAGGGAAATTACACAAAAGAACTTTTAAAAATGAGCATAATTTTATTATCGTTGTTGTCATCAACACAACAGTATTTGAATTCTATATGCAACAGTGTTTCTGTGGGAACATGTTCTGAATTTAAAAAATGAGATTCTAGGGGCTGGGGATGTAGCTCAGTGGTAGAGCTCTTGCCTAACAAGCAAAAGACACTGGGTTCAATCCCTGGCACCACCAAAGAAAAAGGGTCTCTAAGAGCAGGTCTCTGTCTGTCTCGCCTCATAGAGGGATCTGGAAAACCTGGGGACCTGGGTTCCCACTGCTTATCTATCTGTTGTCAGTGGGACTGAGGACTTGCCTGATTTCAAGCTTTATGCCTCAGAACAGGAGGAACAAGTTTCAGGGGGTAAGGAAAGCCATGACCCTTCTCCTTTCAGCTCCAAGTTTGGACTCTGGAGTATCTCTGTGACCAGGTACAGCAGAACTATCTGCTTCTCCCTTGTCCTCCAGTCCCCCAAACAAATCAACAGCTCTGCACTGCTCACTTCAGAGTGAATTGTGGGAATCAAACAAAATGCTCTATAAACTCTACACATGTTCAGTGTCGCTGCTGTTCTGAGCCACCTCAGCATATGTTGGGTGGGCTTAGTGGCAAAGGGAGCTTTCCAATCACATGAAGTATTTAACTATTTAAGTATTTAACTATGTAACTATTCAGCAACACTAGTAGTTTAGGAACATCATTTAGTCTACCTCCAATAGGATTTAAGTCCTTTATCTGCTTGCTTATTTGTTCCTCTTAAGAATGTCAAGAAATATATTATTTTTTCCCATTTACACATCAAAAATCAAGGTTAAGAGATGGAGTCATCTGCCTGAGGTCATCCATTTTACGAAAGGCAAGGAAGGCCGCCAGTCAAAACAGGCCAAGACTTTGTGGTCAACCACAACATACAAGATTGCACAGACAATAGATGCTTCACATCCTTTCTCCAGTTAGCAACTAAATTGGCTGTTTCCTGGCATGGCCCATTTTTAGAAATTTAGTAGTTTATCCATCATTAATCCTTCATTATCAAGTAACAGCTGACTCTTCAGTGCTGCTAGGAGAGATAGGCTGCTGAGACAATGATTCCTTCCTAAGTAAGTGCCCAAGAAATGGGATCCTCCTTTCTTGGGTACTTACTGTAAGAAGTCAGAAATGCAAAATTAATGTTAAAAGAAAATAGGAAAACTGGAAAGCACTTACTCATTGAAGCAACTGGTGATTTTAAAATGTATCTCTAAGTTGATTCTAGATCTCTTCCCTAAGTGGAGAGCTTTTCCAGGCTGTAGATCAGAGTGGCCTGGAGTCTGGCATACAGGGTAAATAAGTTCACCTCTGGGTGGTGCTACATTTGCAAACCAGCGTCTGGGGAGTGATGCCATTTCCGGTGGCATCTGGGGCAAATGACACAGGACCAGCATTTTACATTCTTGTTTTTGAAAGTGGATTAAAAATGACTTCAAGTGTTTGGTATTTATGAAAACATGAAGTGGTAAATAAATACCCCCCCAAAAAAAAACAAAAACAAAAAACAACCCAGAATCTTCCTGAAATTTAGCTCTGAACTTGTTTTCACTTCACCTTTCTCAGTAATTGGAATGTAACTCATCCTGACCCTTTTTTATTCTAACAACTCAGTTCCTCAGCTCTTATTATTCTCCCTGGTATTGTGCCTCTAAGTCAGAAAAGGTTGTTAGAAAGGAGGAGGAGGAAGTGGGGAAAGACTCCTGGGGAGATGGTATTTGTCTGTGTTCTAACTTGTGCTTAGGAACAGTGATCCTGCATCTTAGTGTGGTGCCTATGGTTTACAAAATGCTTTCAGATTCTTTCACTTGATTGTCTGCCCACTTGTTGGAAGAGTAGCCCCAGCCATAGCTAGGAGAAAACAGAAAATAAAAGGCTTGAGCTAAGGCCCCAGGTAAACACAGCAAGCTGCAGAGCTTCTCCGTTGCTTCCATTGAAAACCAGCAGTTAACTCAAGGGGGATAGTATGCTTAGAAGGAAATGGTCCTTTGATCAAACAGATAAGCATAGGGCTTTTGTTTTTTGTCTGGAATGATAGTATTGGGGGAGAAACATTATCACCTCCTCTACAAATACCAAGATGAAGGAAAAGGAGGAAATGAATCAGAAAAAAAAAAGAAAAAAGGAACTGAAGATTTAAGAAAGCTTTTCTCAAAATAGTGAGACTTCTATAGGTGTTGAAACACTTTAAGATAGAGAATTTTTCCATTACATTAATTCCCCTCCCCCAAATTGAACCCAAGCCTTGCGCATACTAAGCAGTTGCTCTATCACTGAGCTGTACCTGCAGCCTCCATAATATTAAATGGTATAAAATAACTAAAAACAAGACTAACAGTTTCCAAAACAGTCCTGAATTACATGTCTTCTGTGCTTTTTGTTTTTTAAATACTATGCTATTTAGATAAGCTGATCTATAAAATGATGCGGTTGTCATTAGTCATTGTTTTTATCTTCTTATCTATAGCTATCAAATTATTTTACATTTTTTCCATAAATTTTAATACAATCATTACTGTGTCTCCAGGAAGGGCTGCAATCTAGAATCCAACTGATAACTTGAGTACTTTAAAATTCTTCTACATAACTTGAAAAATCTGCCATTATTTGATCCTAGCAATTCTGTGAGTGGAAAATCTTTCCAGGGTTTTAGATTCCAGCTAGCCTGTGCATTGTGAGAATAACAAGCTATAGGAGGATGACTAAAATTCCTCTAATCATCACAGAGAACAGAAGAGCTGTATCAATGCAAAGGATAATCAGGCTTATGCTGTTTAAATTTAAAATGAAGTTGTTTAAGGTCATCCAAAAGATTTCCAATGGATTTTATTGCTTCCAAGAATTTATCATGATAGCTGGCTACTTTGGCGCATGTCTGTAATCCCTGTGACTGCAAGGCTGAGGCAGGAGGATCACAAGTTCAAGGCCAGATTGGGCAATTTAGTGAGAACTTGTTTCAAAATAAAAAATAAAAAGGGCTGGGAATATAGCTCAGTGGTGAAGTGCCCCTGGGTTCAATCCCCAGGACAAAAAAAATTAATTAAAAAAAGAACATTACAATATGGTTTAGATTTGAAATGTACCTCAACACCTCATGTGTTAAAGGCTTGATCCCCAAGGCAGCAGTTGGGAGATGGGGGTCTTTGGAGGTGATTGGATCATGAAGGCTCTGATTTCATGAATGGGTTAATCCATTGATGGGGTCCTAATTTATTTTGCTGTTGGGAAGTGGTGCAAGTTTAGGAGATGGGGCCTAGTTGGAGGAAGGAGGTCCTTAGAAGAGTGCCCTTGAAGGATCTGTCTTGTTCTCTGCCTTTTCTAGTTTTCTCTCTCCCTTTTTGCTTTCCAGCTGCCATGAGGTAAGTAGTTTTGCTCTAAAATATGCTTCCTGCTATGGTGTTCTGCCTCACCACATGCCCAGAAGCAATGGAGCCAAATGACTATGGCCTGAAACCTCTGAAACCATGAGCCAGAAGCAAATCTTTCCTCCTCTAACTTGATTTTCTCAGGTATTTTGAAACAGCAATGGAAAAATGACTAACACAGTGTTAACAGCTACTATAACTGTTCCAGCTACTATTGTGATTCTGGCTCCATTTTGTTCTCCAAAGTTTGAGGAGTTGTCTGTTTTTCTTTACCACATTTGACTTTTTCCTAAAAGATAAATGAAAACTTACAAATGTTTGATACCTCAAATGTGCTTTCTCATACAGACCTTCTTTCATAAAGCCAGCTCTTGTTATCTTCACTCTGCAGATGATGAAACAGGCACTGAGAGAGCCTGAGTGACATGTCATCTTGATAGAGCAGGCAGGTACTTGGAGCCAACTCTTCTAACTGCACAGTGTGTGATCTTTGCTGCCTCCTCAGTGGGAGGCCAAAGAGGATGCACTGTCATTATTGTCATTCTTAAATTATGTTGCTCATTTTTAGAAGGTAATTCATGCACATGGCACAAAACTTCAAAGGGTATAAGAAGCATGAGTGAGAAGTAGTCATGCACCCTTCGGGTTTCCAAATCCTTGTCTCTCTTCTAAAAGCAATACTGCCTGCCACTTTCTTCTTGTCTATTGTGCCCGAAAGGTTCTATACAGATGTTCTGTATCTTTTGAAGATCTAATATCTCCTCTTATTAAAGGCAGTTGTTTGGGTATGAGCTTCATTTAGAATGGATGTTAAACTGCAGAAATGCTTGGTAAACTGATCATCTAGATTATTTCAAACATTCAGATATTTGAAATGATATAGGAAACCCATTCCTCTCAGCAGCCTGCAACAGGGGGCAGACAAAGCTGTCCTGGGAGGCAGCACCATGACCAACCTGGGCCTATGGCGAGACATAGCATGTCTGCTCATGGGTATGAGTTAAAGCCAAAGCTGCGATGCTGTGATGAAGCAAGTAAGCCGTGAGATCCTGGCTTTGCAGCCAACAGACTTGGGCTTAAAACCCTTTCAGTCATTATGGCTGCATGACATTGGCAGTCACTTAATTCCCCTGTGGCTATTTTCTCATTTACAAAATGGTGATAATAATAACCACTACCTAGATACATGTGAAGATTGAAAAATAGACCCAGAGGACTGTGTCCACAGGGCTGCATAGTAAAAGAGCTCCATATCATTAACCATGGCCTATCAAAAAATAATTATGATAGGCTCTATTCTAGGTAGTAAGGATAAAGCGATGAATAAGACTGGGAATTGAACTCAGGGGCATTTTACCACTCAGTTACATCCTTAGCCATTTTTTATTTTCAGAAAGGGTCCAAGTTGCTGAGGCTGGCCTCAAATTTGTTATCTTCCTGCATCAGCCTCCAGAGTTGCTGGGATTACAGGCGTGTGCCACTGTGCATAGCAGAATAAAACAGTTGGAAAAAAAAAGTCTTTGACCTGATATAATTTATATTTGAGTTGGAGAAGGCAGACATTTAAAATAATAGATAAAATAACACATTAGGTGAAAGACCAGAGGATAATGAGTGCTGGGCGAGGAGGTTACAGGGACTATGAATTGGCATTTTATTTTTATTTAAATAGAAAACTTTAGTAGTACTTGGGATTGAATCCAGAGGCACTCTACCACAGAGCTATACTCCCAGCCATTTTTTAAAAATTTTGAGACAGACTCTCACTAAGTGGCTGAGGCTGGCCTCAAACTTGTAATCCTCTTGCCTCAAACTCCCGAGTTGCTGTGAGTACAGTCTAGCATCACTGCTCGAAGCATAAGTTGGCCTTTTAAATGGAGTGGTCTGAAAAAGGCTTGTGGAGAAGACAACGTTTGAGTAAAATCCTGAGGAAGGTGTTAAACTATGGTGAACTCTGGGGGAAGGACATTCCATGAGGAGAAGCAGTCAGGAGGCAAGTCTGACTAGGTTGGAATGACGAAAAGTCAAGGAAGAAAAGGGGACAGATCATGGGCCATCTACAAGACATGGCTTTTTATTTTGGGGAGCCACTGTGAGAGGTGTGAACAGAAAAATGACACTTGTCACTAATTTTAACATGGTCATTTGTGGGACAGAGCTGGCCTGAGGGCTTCCGCAGTACATAGTACAACTATATCAGGTTTTTCAATCATGAGCTTTTGGCCATAGTTCCATAATGTAATAATAGCCGCATTCCTGTGAATAGCAGCAAGGTGCTAATGGAATAGTCACACCCTATGCACCCTGTAGCGCTTGGAGGACAAAGGGCCTCTTAGGATATATAAAGAGGGACCTGAGCTCAATAGAAAAAAGAAGAGTCTCTTGCCTTGGTGTGTGTGTGTGTGAGTGATTTTTCATCCGCGGCTCCCTCGCCTGACTCGGTTTCCCTTTGTGCCGGCGTGGGCGCTGGCAGTCATTCTTGTTGCTCCATCAAGAAAATTGTATGGGGCAAAGGTTGCTGCTGAGAGGACCAAGTAGGAGCTTACTGAACATTGAGGGAGTTGTGGCTTGGATCAGAGTGGCGTTAGCCATGGGGACAAAAAGTGGTCTATTTTGGATGTTGAGTCAAAATAGAGGCAATAGAATTTGCCAGTGGGGAGAGGTGCAGTGTGAGAAGAGGTGACGAGAGTGGGTCCTTGGTTTTTGGCCTGAGCAGTAGCAAGTGTGATGTTGCCATTTACTGCAATGGAGAAAAATAGGGAGAAATGGGAGTGGAGGGTGAAGGTCAAGTGTTTCCTTTGGAGCTTGTTAGGTTTGAGATTCCTTTTACATATCTCAAACTGAGAGGTTGAATAGGCATTTGGACCAACAAGTCTGGAATTTAGAGAGGTCCCAGCAGGAATTTCAATTTGACTTGGATACCAAGGGAGAAAGTGAAACCAGCGAAGAATGGAGTGGCACTCACTGAACCCTGGGACAGTCCAGATATAGGAAGGCAGGGAGATGAGGGTGAACCTGTGAATGATTCTGAGAAGACATAGTGAGCAAATCAGGAAAACCAAGACTGTGGGGTTTTGGAAGTGAAGACAAAGTGTTTACGGGAAAGATTCAGAAGAGGATTGTTTGTGTTAAGAGACAGTTGAGAAGTCAAGTGGGATGTTGAACCACTGGTACCAACATCATGGTGGACATTGGTGATCTTGATGGAAGGGTGGGGACAAAGGCTGACTGGAATGGTTCAAGAGAGAATGGGAATAGAATTGGAGACTTACCTGGCTCAAGGAGTTCTGCTACAAATAGAGAAGGAGAAAATGGAACATCTGCTGGAGGGCAAAGTGGATTAAGCAAGTTTTATCTGCTTTTAAGATGGGAAGGATAATAGCATGCTTGTGTGCTTACAGGAATGATCCAGTAAACAGGAAAAAACATGATGTGGGGGATAGGGAGTAGGAAAGGACTGCTGGAACAATGTTGGTTAAAAAAAGGTGTGACCCAGCCGGGCCGTGGCACATGCCTGTAATCCCAGCAGTTAGGGAGGCTGAGACAAGAGAATTGGGAGTTCAAAGCCAGACTCAGCAACAGCAAGGCACTAAGCAACTCAGTGAGACCCTGTCTCTACATAAAACACAAAATAGGGCTGGGGATGTGGCTCAGTGGTTGAGTGCCCCTGAGTTCAATCCCTGGTACCAAAAAAAAAAAAAAAAAAGAGTGTGACCTAGTGCCTGGTGGAGGGATTGTCCTTGGATAGGAACATATTCAAGGTCATCAGCTGAAAGTAATGGTGGGGAAGGTGGTATTAGAAGATGGAGGAAGAGAAGAAAGGAAATATTCATTTGGGAAATGAGAGAGGCTGTAATTCTGAGCAATGTGAACAGGTCACGTAGGGGTGGTAGCTGCCTATGGGGTCTAGCTGCTTCCCTTGGTTTTCTCTCATCCATTCCGGCTACATGGGTACAGGCGCAGAGTAGGCAAAAAATTATAGTCAAGCTTAGAATTTTGCTCTGTATTAATGTATATTCATATGATGTTCCAAATTTATAATTTATTTAAAATTACGATTTATTTGAAACCAAAACCATAAATATAAAAAAAATTTAATTAGACAATGAGAAATATTCTCAGTTGAGTATAAGGGCAAAAATAATATTCCCTTAATATCAACAAGCTTTTAATAGTTCAGCCACAGTTTAATTTAACTTTGTGAAAGCCACAATCATTTTATCCACATTTTCTATTTTAAGGAACATGATTATTTTTCTTATCTTCTTGGAATGGAATGCTATATGCAGGCCAGAAATCAGCCTATTAAATATTTACTTATAGATGCATTTATTTCAGCCAGTTGGTGTGTACTTGTATTTAGATCCATGCCTGGCTATC
Organism: Geosciurus inauris; assembly: GCA_004024805.1. Taxonomy (NCBI): domain Eukaryota; kingdom Metazoa; phylum Chordata; class Mammalia; order Rodentia; family Sciuridae; genus Geosciurus; species Geosciurus inauris. Next base: position 41,051 of record PVHX01001533.1, read on the forward strand.
TTAAAAACATGACCAAATTTGGCAAATCACAAAACAATGTGTTTTCTTTTCTTGTATGACTCTAATAGCCTACATGCTTTTGATAATTTCTCTTCAAAGCATTTGCATTTAGCACTTTAAAGGACATAAGAATAATGAATAATTTGTTTCTATTGGGGTGCAAGGTCTTTGTATGGTTGCTGAGCAAGGCTTCGGTTGTATGAATTTGGGAAGTTATGGATTGAGAAGAGCCAAATCAGAGGTTTCAGGATGGATGAAATGAGAAGTAAATTTATTTTTATTTATAATTATTATTTTTTATTATTGCCATTGTTTTTTCGCAAGGCCGAGGATCTAACTCAGGGTTTCATGTATGCTAGGCAAGTACTCTACCACTGAGCCATATCCCCAGCCCTGAGAAGTAAATTTATAAAAGATCCTATTCTGTCAGGAGTTCTTCAACTTTTCTCCAAACTTTCTTAGATGTATTATGTTTTATGCAAGTTCTGCATTCTGTAGCTTAGTAACAGTCATTAGCATGCCTTTGTAGGCTGAAAAGTTGAGTTCAGAGTCCCAAGTCCTTAACCTGTGAGCTGTGTGACTATGGGAATGATACTCAAACCCTCTGCAGCCTTTCTGGTTTCAAAGATGAAACACGCAAAGTGCAGGCTGGGGGTGTGGCTCAGTGGCAGAGCGCTCACCTCGCACATGTGAGGCGGTTCAATCCTCAGCACCACATAAAAACAAATAAAACAAAATAAAGGTATTGTGTCCATCTACAACTAAAAAATTTTTAAAAAACATGCAAAGTGCTAAGTACAGTGCTGGGCACTTAGTAAATGCTCAGTTTATTCTAGGCATTAGTAGATGTGGGGGTTCTACTTCAACAAAACTGTCATTTTGGTCAGAGCCACCCTTTTGTCTATTAGGTGACCCTGGCACACATCCCAAGCTCTATAGACAAACAAAGTTGTTAGGATAGTCAGCCGAGCGTGGTGTCCTGGGCACTGATACTCAGACCCAGACTGTTTCTTTGCTTTTTTTTTGGACTGGGGATTGAACCCAGGGGCACTTAACCACTGAGCCACATCCCCAGACTTTTTTTGTATTTTATTTAGAGACAAGGTCTCACTGAGCTGCTTAGGGCCTTGCTAAATTGATGAGGTTGGCTTTGAACTCTCGATCCTCCTGCCTCAGCCTCCCAAGCTGCCGAGATTACAGGCATGTGCCACTGCGCCAGCTCCAGACTGTTTCTTAACTGATGTTTTGAGAGAAGACAGGTTTATCCAGTTGGCAGTAGCCCAGCTTTGTCTTGCTTAGCACAGGAACCCCTTCCTCCTGCCTTGGGGCATGGAGATCCACATGTGTTATTGCTGTCCAGGACATTGTCTGTCCTTTAGGCTCTGAGAAATTGCATTTTGTGCAGTATGGATCTATCTGCCTCTGTTTTTGGTCTCACAGCTCCTTCTGCCTTTGGCAGCTGCTATGCATACCCTCGGACTGGGATTTTCTGAAATAGTATACATATATCTATGCTTTAGTAGTATCAAAGACAAAGCACAAAATAAAAAGTAAATACTAATAGGCACCCTATTTAATAGGCCCAGCTTTGTGCACTGGTGTGACCTTCTCCCTGCAGGAACAGACTGCAGGGGAGAGGATGACAGAAACCATCCTGAGGCCAAGTGAGGCTCAGGGAGACTGAGCAACTGTTGGAACCACACAGTCAGGCTGTTTGGTCCAGGGATCGGGCTTCTTGGATCCAGGTCTTATAGTCCCAAAGCCATAGTTCATGATTTTATTTTATTTTTTAAAGATTATATACCCTTGGCCAGTGTGGTGGTGCACATCTCTAATCCCAGTGGCTCAGGAGGCTAAGGCAGGAGGATCACAAGTTCAAAGCCAGCCTCAGCAATTTAGTAAGGCCCTAAGCACCTTTGCGAGATCCTGTTTCAAATTAAAATTTAAAAAAGGACTTGGGATGTGGCTCAGTGGTTAAGTGCCCTTGGGTTCAATCTTTGATACAAAAAAAAAAAAAGGTTGTAAACGTTTTTCACCAAGTCTAATTTAATGCTAAAAGAGAACTAGACCTTACATTATGTAGCATTATTCCTCTAAATAATATTATTATATTGCATTAGAACACTAAACCACGTGCTTAGTTCCCTGATTCAGTTCTCTCTCCTTCCTATCTCTTCTCTTTTACCAACTAAACCACTTGTTTAAAATGTGCAGTTCAGTATTAGGTCTATTTATACTTCTCAAACAGATCTCCAGAACTGTTTTCATGTTGCAAATCTGGAACAGGCCCCCACTCTCCAACCCACTCCCTGCTCCTCAGCCCCTGGTAACTTCCTATTCCATTGTCCAGTTTCCTTACGTTCACCTGGGTACCACATCTTTCAGATCACAGCTTTGTCAAACCCCAGGCTGGTAGCTCTCAGATCCTCTATGTGTTATGTTCCCAGTCAGATGACTTAGCTATTTAGTAGTCACAACAAATTATCCTTTCCTCAATTCATGCTGGCATAAACCACGCACACATAGAAGTTTCACCCTTAGATCTAAAAAATGCCAGGAGGACCTAATCACCAGAAGCTGGCAGAGAATCTTCCCTTATGGTTTATATTCATGATCCACACATCAAAAATTTCCCTTAAAAATACCTTTAATTTTTATTTTCAACTTGTCATACTTTATGGCTCTATCAACAACATTGTCAATTTAAGAAATCTGGATATTCAAAAACTTGTGTTTTAAGTGGCATTATCAATGAACTCTAACAGTGGTGATGTTATCTTGGCTAAAACTAGATGCTAACCCTTCATTTACTTTATTGGTAGCATTACAGATGCAGTAATTTTCCTAATTTTCAAAATTATCTGAAACTTGGTCATACTACATTTATTTATTTATTGTTTTTTTTTAAATCCATGAATTTAAACTGGGGCACTTAACCACTGAGCCATATCCCCAGCCCTTTTTTAAATTTTCTGTTTGAGACAGGGTCTCACTAAGTTGCTTAGGGTCTGGCTAAATTGCTGAGGCTGGCTTTGAACTTGGGATCCTCCAGCCTCAGCTTCCTTAGCTGCTGAGATTACAGGTGTGCACCACCACGGCCAGCAACATATTACATTTATAAAGCAAATGTTCTCACATTTAAAAATGTTATTAACAGCTAAATTCTTGAATGTGAAATTATTTTGTCTAGTAAGGTAGAAATAGCTTAATATTTTTGGTATGTGCTGTTCGTCCTTTCTTTCTTTCTTTCTTTCGTTCTTTCTTTCTTCATTAGATAAATATATTCACGCAATGCTTCTCTCAGCAAGGCACAATACGTGGCATCCAATGTTCTAAAATATACAATAATTACTAAGAGCAAAGAAATCTCTCTCTCTCTCTTTTTTTTTTTTTTTTTTTTCCTGCTGGTACTGGGGATTGAACCCGGGGTGCTTTACCACTGAGCTACATCTCAGCACTTTTCATCTTGAGACAGGGTCTCACTAAGTTGCTAAAGCTGGCCTCAAACTTGTGATCCTCAGCCTCCCAAATTACTGGGGTTACAGGTGTGTACCACTGCACTTGACAAGAATGTCTCTTTGCTGCTGATTGAATAAACTCTGTGACTATGCAAAGATACAATTCAAACCAAGTGCTAAGTGAATTATTTTATTTCTCAAGTCTGCTCCTTCTCTCAATACATGAAATCAAGATCCCCTTGATTGTACCAGACAGAAATCCCAAGATCCTCGTGACTCCTTCCTCCCTTTTGTCCACCACAATAGAGTAGACTGTAACTCTGAAACCACTCTGATCAGTCCACTTCTCTCCCCTCCACAGCCTCTACCAAGAGTCCAGTTCAAATCTGGACTCCTACTGTGGCTTCCTAATTCTTTCAGCCAGTTCTTTTCTTCCTCTGGGTCTATTCTCTAATCTTCGGTCTTTGCTCTTTCTAAGATGCAGACCTCATGATTTCACTTCCCTCCATAGGTCCAATGTCACCTCCTCGATCATGCTGAAATGTTTCTGAAGATACCAGCCTTTGTGCCTTAGGCTCATTAGCCAAATCCAGAACTGTGCCTATGAGAAGCGTGAAGATCTTGTTGCCAAGGCATCCCCAACCCCTTAGATAACAGCACTCATGACCAACACTTACTGAGTAGACTATTCTGAGAGCTTTAGGGGATAGTAACTCTTTTTACAAAATCAACAATAGTAAATATTGCTGCCATTTATTGAAAGCTTTCTTTCTATCCAAGTGTGATATATCCATTATTTACCTTTAGAGCACCCGCAGGGTAGGCATTACTGTCTCCACCAGGAAAATGAGAGGAGGGAAAGGATTGGGTTTGCCTCAGGTCAGTCGGATGGTAAGAAGCAAGGTGTGAATCGGCCGGGCCTCTGCCTGCCCTGTACTCTGCTCTGCACTGGACTGCCAGCACTGGATGCTTCGCTGCGCCCCAGAAGGCACAGATGCCACACCTGCAGTGGTGATGTATGTGCAAATTAACTGCAGCCAAGTCAAGCAGGCTGCTTTGACTTATTACTTGGAGGGGAACAGAGGCTAGATCAACAGCATGTGGTGGCTTTTGTTTCAGGCATGGGTTTAGGGACAGCAAGCTCAGGAGGCCCACAACTTGTAGACTCGGAGGGTCAGGACCGTGGAAAAATGTCTTATACTTCCTTTCTTTAAAGCTTTATGGTGAGTGCTTACACTCCTCAGCAGGAAAGAAAACCCAACAAATCATGGGAGTTCAGGGAACTGTGTTAGCCCACAACATCTGAACGAGAAACTCATTCACAGAACTTGATTAACCACAGACTGATATTTTAGGAGGAAGTAGGCTAAGAAAAATCTGCACTCCTGTCCTGTCATATGCTTAGTCTGTGAAAGAAAACCAGAGAAGGAGCTTATTATTTCTTTAAATGGAAAAACCCAAATGGAAAAAGCCCCCACATCATGGGACAAATGCAGTTTCTTTAGGCTGCGAATGAATACTTACGTATGTGTGCAAAGAAGCTTTCCTTGTCCTGTCTCTTCATCATTGGGTCCAGAGGAGATGGGAAAAGGCAGGAAGGGAGGTCAGTGGGCATGGCTCACTGTTACCCATGCTAAGAGGAGACAAAGGTTGTAGGTTGCTCCACTTGTCACGTGCTGGTTGGCTGAGTCATCTGGTCCTATCAGAAGAGAGACAGCACTTCCGTCAGCAGCCTGGGCAGCTGGAGGGCATGACCCTGTGGCCTCCAGCTGCTCTAGAGGGGCAGTTGGGCCTTCCTCTCTTAGGAAGCTAATTAGATATTGGCTTTGGCTCTTGTCGGTGTTACCAGATAAGTTCAGCTGCCAGCTCCCCACTTCTCAAGAAATCTAACAGTCTACCCAAACCAACCACTGATATTTTGCTAGTGTTAGGTAGCAGCTAGCAAAGGGTGGTAGTTAATCTATAAAAAAATAAACAGAAGCAAAGGGGCTAATGGGAAAACATGTTAAGAGAAAAGGATTAATGGAACTAATTTGACAGGGTCCATTGATGTTGATGTAAAGCTAGGAATTAGGGCCAGAGGTGTTCTCCATTTGTCTGGGGAGAAAGATTCCCTTAATAGCACAGGTGCACTAAGGTAATTTCTGACCAGTTATTGACCCAGGCACCCATATTAACACAGGATTGACTTGTAGATAAAGCACTCCTAAATAGGATGGCCACTGTGACAGTTCTGGAGAGGAAAAACTAAGGTCAAAAACTCCACCATCTGACGTGAAGGAGGAGTTGAACACCCGATTGGCAAGGAGTACAGAAGGTGGTCTCCAGTTTTCCTGGGAAACATCAAACAGTAATGAACCTGGAGACAGCCGTTGTCTCCTTTGTCATCCTCTGCTCAGAGACGGCCTACTCTTTCTCTTGAGAGTGCTCTCGGCTTAAGCTTCACTTTGCTTTTACTTTACTTTCACTTATAATAAAGTTCTCTTCCGTGGCTTTTGGTGTCTGACTTTAAAATTTCTTTCGTGGGTAATAGATATGGGAATTAAAAATAATGTAGCCTGAGGAAAAAATAAAAATAGCCACGCACTGTCACCTCTCACTTCCCCTGACAAATGTTTTTCTGGGACTAATTGCAGATAAAGAAGGGGTGTCCTGCCATGCCGGAGACACTCATCCACAGCTCGCAGGACCCCGGACCCATAGGCCCAAATTCCTGAGCACTAAAGCCCACCATTTCATTGGTTGATGGAACAAGCCCCAAATTCCTAAGTGCCTGAGAGAACTGGCACGTTTCCACTAGACCACCTCCAAAAACAACCTATAAAAACCCAGTCCCTTTCTTTGTTTGCTGGCTCATTTTCCACTGGGAAAGTGGGTCCATCCCTGTAGATGCAGTCCTGTTCCTGAATAAAGCCTGAAATGACTTGTGAAGTTTGTCGCCGTCCTGGCCTTTTGTGCTAACAGTGGGAACACAAGAACCAAGGTTTGGAGTTTCAGCTTCCTGCTTTCCTATGACATCAGCAATTTATTTTCCATATATGAGGACAAAGGCCTAAACTAATTTAGCTCTCCATCTATCACTTTCAAGCCAAAGCGCCTTTGTTTTCAGGTGCTTGGACTACGGGGCTCCACCTAGGTCCAGTAGAGACCACCATGGTAACTTTATGTGCACTCTCCTAATAAAAATTTGGAATTATCTAATAATTTGCTAGCAACCCCTTCAAAGTCTTTTCCAACCTGGACAATGAGGCATTTGCTTCTGATGATAGCAAAGTTAGTTCCAGCTTTGTTCAAATGACAGACTGTCAAAGTTCCTGGTCATTCCACTTAGGAGGAGGACAGACACTGGCTAAACCATCTAGTCACCATTTATGTATTTTGGGGGTGTTGAGGTCTTAGGAAACAGTGGAACTAGAGCAGCACCCTGACTACACTCAGATTTGTTTCTTTGCTTTCTTTTTTAACATACAAAGTTGGTCCTTAAAATACCTTGGACTTTTTAATTGATGAATTCATACAAAAGAGACTGAAGAAAGTGGAAGAAACTCCTGCTTGTCCCCAGCAGATTGAAGGAATTGCCAAGGAGGGAGATGCAGAGCAAAACCAAGCCGGTTGGAGACCATGTTATGCTCATATTCACTGAGTGCTGCCCATGATTCTTCTTGCCCTCACCTTCCCTTCTTCCCCCTTCCCCTGCCTTCATTCCTTTCCTCCTTTTCATAAAATCCAAACAAAACCTATTGGCTGAATTAGTTTATGGTTATAGTATCTACATATAACTTCAATTACAAGGAAAATCAAGTGGCTAGGGAATGAACTAAGGATGTTCAGATTCTTTTATGGGAAACATCACTGCATGTGTAGCATTTATATTACTAAGTCAGAAATGTTATGGTTCATCTGTATCAATCAGGTTATTTGCATTTGCAGAAAATCAGGGAGGAAACTTTGGAGGAGCAATTCAGAGCCACCTAGAACTTCTTCTGTATGCCTGACTGCCTTCTCTGGAAGGGTAGACAGTGGCAGATTAGGAAAACTAGGACTAGGAGTAAATCCAGAGCATAATACACACCCCAAAAACACCAGACCAGGAGTTTCAAAGGCAAATAATGGTTGTGAGACCAGATATGAGATGTCAATGAGGAAATGACCAGTATCTGTTCTTGGTACCTATATTCATTTTGCATATTAAACGTAGAAGATTAGTCCTCACTTCTTCCAATAATTGTACATTTTTTTTCTTTGAAATTCTTGAAGCTCTCATTATCTCCCTTCTTTAGCCACTTCTTATGTATACCGGGGGAAAGAAAAATGCTTTTCTACTATAAGGAAGAAACAGAAGTGAGAGCATGGTGCTGGTAAGTGAAAATTAATAGTCAGCCTCAGTGTTGGAGATAGTAGAGGATAGTGAGGATTGTGGAAAACTGGAGAATGCATGTGCCAATTAAGTGGACAATAGCCATTCTCTTCTAGCAGATTACTTCTTGAGGAAGTATTGATACTGGGGGCGGGGGGAAACTAATTAAACAAGTGAACTAATTTGTTTCACTTGTTCTTAACTGACTTAGAAATCACTAATTTTGGAGGCCAAACAGCTGGGCATCTCTCACTGACCTTGCTATAGACAATACCTCTGGCATGTGGGTTATGGTGATAATGGTTGCCTAAGTACTCACTTAGGAACTTGAAGACCGCTTTTGCTAAAAACACTGACTCGCCATTTGGACCTGCATATGTCTGATAGGTGGCTGGAATAGGATAAAAAGGGGTTTCTGCCTTCATATTGTATCTGTCTCCTTTGATGCCTAAATGTTTGTGTTGGATTCTACTCAGCTCTGCATGTAGACATGTTGGACATTTGACAAATGTTTTGTCCAAAACTATAATATAGAGTTCATTTGTCCCAGATTTGTCTAGTCTCTCTCTCCTCCCTCCAGGGCTAAAGATACCTACCAACTACAATGATTGGAAACACAAGATCATGAAATGAGTGAAAAGAAGTGGCATCTGAGTTTCTGGAATGTCTCCACTTATTCCTGGAAAGGACAAGAATATTCCTTCCCTTTATCAGCCTCTCCCTCTCCCTCATTCCTATATCTGTGGGATGAACTTCTGAACTTAGGTTTTGTAACAATATACCTTCACTATTGCCAGATATTCCAACATTTCAGAAGAAGAAGCTGTATATATAGATTTTATGAGCTATATTCTGATTTTTAAACATCAGCTCAACACACACACACACACACACACAAACAAAAACACCACATGGATAAAACCAAACAGCTTTGTGGCTTTGCTGTATTTCTATCTAGACAGTAAAGGTGTCAAATTTGGTCAAATATGTGGCAATCAGTGATTGCATAGCATCAGATCAAAGTGGGGCAGTGGGTAGAAGACAGGTAGGTAGTAAGGCGCAGAAGCCACAGAAGGGGTAGAAGTGGAGAATTCTGAACTCATCTTTGCCTCAGGAACAGGCTTTTTCTTCTAGCTGGAGCAAAAACAAGCAATGGTTTCCCAGGCAACGTCTGGTCTGGCACAGTCTGGAAGCTCACATGTTTCTGCAATGCTGTATCATTTCTTGATGGGCAGGTTTTGGCATGATTCCCCAGACACTTACCAGTCCAAGAATGGAAGCGGAGATGGTCTCAACTCCCTGTGTCAGCCAATTTCAACCCTTCTATTAGGTGCAAAGAGTTCTTAATGAATTCTCAATATCTTTATGTTTGCAACATCTTGGAATCAGGTTCTCAAAACCCGAATGCCTCATACCTATCTTTTAGGTGTTGTTTATATTTTATTTGTGGTGCTTATGGTGGATGAATATAGATAACTGGATCCTTATAATACCAATATATTGATACGGTGATTGATCTGAGTGGCTCTTAGTATTTCTTCACAATTGGACAGAGCTTAGTGGCTGCTTTCAGGTAGATGCTCAGATTTATATAGATTACTCCTCAAAGATGAATTTAAAGATATTTGCTTCCCGCTACTAAGGTGTCTCAGGAGGGAGGATCACTTGAGCCCACGAGGTCATGGCCAGCCTGGGCAACATAGCAGGTCCTTGTCTCAAAACATAAAACAAAACAACAACAAAAAGAACTACAAACAAACAAACCCACCAGATTTGCTTCCTTTGTTCAAGAACAATAATAATAAAATAGTGTTAGGGCAGTGTCAATGGCCATACTATCTATAACTTTTAAAAAGCCTTCTTTAGGGATCCAGGTTAAAAGACCAGTCATCTTGGTCATCACCACTGTCTTGCCTGCCAGGTGACCCTGGCATACATCCCAAACCCTACAGGGCAAACAAAGCCATTAATGTGGTCAGCTGCACATGTGGCACCTGTCACTGAGGCCACACAGTTTCTTTTTATTTTTTCTTGGTACTGGGGACTGAACCCAGTGTTATTTTACCTCAGAGTTATATCCCTAGCCCTTTTTATTTATTTATTTTTGGGTACTGGGGATTGAACTCAGGGGCACTCAACCACTGAGCCACATCCCCAGCCCTATGTTTTATATTTTATTTAGAGACAGGGTCTCACTGAGTTGCTTAGCGCCTTGCATTGATGAGGCTAGCTTTGAACTTGTGATTCTCTTGCCTCAGCCTCCCTAGACTCTAGGGAGGTGTGCAGGTGTGCACCACTGTGCCTGGCTTATTTTTTAATTTTGAGACAGGTTCCCACCAAGTTGTCTAGGGCCCCGCTATGTTGCTGAGGCTGACTTTGAACTTGCGATCCTCCTGCCTCAGCCTCCTGAGTCACTGGGATTACAGGAATGTACCACCATGCCCAGCACAGACTATTTCTTCAGTGATGTTTGACATGTTAGTGGTTTTTGAGAAAGGCCAGGTACATTCTGGTTGGCTATGGCCCACCTCTGTTTAGCTTGGTATAGAAACTTCTTCCTCCTTCTGCTTTGGGATGCAGGTCTTGCTACACATAAGATATGCTTCTGTCTGCAAATCTTAATCATTGAACTTTGTGCAGTCCTGGATATCTGCCTGCCTTTTTCTTGTCTCTTATCCCCTTCCACATCTGACAGGTTTTCAAACACTAGGACCGGGTTTTTCCAAAATCCCTTCCATTTAACTTTAAACAAATCAGTATTTTCTAGAACAATGGATAGATAGAATTTAAATCAACAATTGCAACTTTTTTGCTCAACTCTCTCTTACTTTCTCTGCTTACTTTCCAATGAGTTGAACTGAGATGGATCAGGTTATTGGTCTGATACAGCAGTAGAATGCTGTAGGCACATTCATTATATCCTGATAACAGCCAGTCATCTGGCAAAGCCTGTTGCTATAGCCTTAGCATTATAGATGGGATGAAGACATTTGTATGGGCTAGATAAGAGCACATGACAGCGTGCTCATAGTCATTCATATTCAGCATATCATTCAACAATTTACTCAGCAAATATTTATTGGGTATTTATAGACTAGCACTGCTCTAGGTTCTATGAGTAGAGCAACAAAAATGGTATTTTGTTTTCTTTTTGTAGAAGGTATTGGCAAGTAAATAGAAGCTTTCAAACAGAGACACACACATGCACATAATTTTTAAGAAGGTAACTGTAGTCTTGAATGGAAAATAGATTGTATATTCACCAAAAGTGGATATTGCAATACTAAAATAATTTTGAAATGTCATAGGTGAAACATGGCTTATCATTATATACGATGATATACCTAAACATTAATCAATATTCTATTTTTAGAACAGTTTTGAGTTTACAGAGAAACTGAGCAGAAAGTACAAAGCTCTAATATACCTGCATTCATCAGCTTTTTGTCATGTGACAAGATACCTGAGAAAATCAACTTAAAGGAGGAAAGATTTATTTTGGCTCATGGTCTCAGAGGTTTCAGCCCATGATCACTTGGCCTCAGCACTGTGGGCCTGTAGTGAGGCAGAACATTCCTGTCAGGGAGGGTGTGACGGAGCAAGGCTGTATCTCATGGAAGTCAGAGAGAAAGAGGGAGAGGGAGAAAGGAAGGGGCTGGGGACAAGACATATCCTTCTGGGCACATCTCCAGTGACTAACTTCTCTAACAGACCTCACCTCCTAAATTTCCACCACCTCCCAACAATCCATTTGACTATGAAACCATCAATGAATTAATATATGATAAGATCAGAACCTCATCATGATCCCATCACTACCCTCCCACCCCCAACATGGCTGCATTTGGGACCAGACCTTCATTCAACACATGAGCCTTTGGAGGAGCATCCAGATCCAAACCATAAAAATACCCTTTCCCCTACTTCCCCCTCAAGTTCCTCTATTATTAACATTTTGTATTAGTGTGCTGCTTTTGCTACAATTGATGAACCAATATTGATATAATATTAGCCAAAGTCCTCAGATTACAGCAGTGTTTACTCTTTGAGCTGTAAAGTTCTACAGATTTCGACAAATGTTTAATATCATGTATCCACCATTACAGTTTCATACAGAATAGTCTCCGTCCCTATGTTCTGCCTGATCATCCCATCCTTCCTTCCTTGGCTACCATTATTCTTTTTGTTCTCTTTGGTTTGCCTTTTCTGGAATGTCATGAAGTTGGAATCATACAGTACATGGACAGGCCCTAACTTAAGATGGTTTCACTTAACAGTTTCTCAACATTATTGTGGTACAGAATTGGTACCCATTCAGTAGAAACCATACTTTAAATTTTGAGTTTTAATTTTTTCCAGGGCTAGAGTGATATGTGGTACATTATTCCCTTGTGATGTTGCACAGCACCAATAAGCTGCAACTTCTGGTCAGCCACGTGATCAGGAGAGTAAATAACTCATATCTACAGTGTAGTGTTTGCTCAGCTATGATGTTCAGTAGTGGAAAGTATATTAAATGCACTCTTGACTTACACTATTTTCAACTTATGATGAGTTCATTGAGACATAACCCCATCAATAGTCTGAAGAGCACGACCTTTTTAAACTGACTTTTTTCACTTAGCAATAAGCATGAAAGATTAATCTGTGCTTTTGCTTGATAGTTCATTTTATCATTAAATAATATTCCATTGTATGGAGGTACCACAATTTGTTTATTCATTCACCAATGGAAGGACATCTTGGTTGCTGCCAAGATTTAAAAATTATGACAGAGCTGCTAAAAACATTGAAATGTAGGATTTTGTGTGGCTAAACGTTTTCAACTCGTCTGGGTAAATATCAAGGAATACGATAGCTGGATTGTATAATAAGGCTATGTTTAGCATTGTAAGAAACTACCCATCTGTCTTCTGAAGTGGTTGTGCCATTTTGCATTACTATCATCAATGAATGAGAATTCCTATTACTCCACAGCCTCACCAGCATTTGGTTTTGTCAGTGATTTGGATTTCAAACATTTTAATAGGGGTGTAATAGTATCTCATTGCTTTAGTTGGCAATTCCCTAATGACGTATGATGTTGAACACTTTTTCATATGCTTATTTTCCATATGTCAATCTTTTTTTTTTTTTTTTGGTACTAGGGATTGAACTCAGGGGCACTCAACCACTGAGCCACATCCCCAGCCCTATTTTGTGTTTTATGTAGAGACAGGGTCTCACCGAGTTGCTTAGCACCTCGCCATTCCATTTGTGATTCTCCTGTCTCAGCCTCCCTAAGTGCTGGGATTACAGGTGTGAGCCACTGCGCCCGGCTCCATATGTCAATCTTTTTTAGTGAGGTGTCTATTCAGGTCTTTTGACTTTTAAAAAATTGGGTTGTTTTCTATCTTATTGTTGAGTATGAAGACATATTTATTTATTTAGGATACAAGTTATTAAGATGTATTTTGAAAATTTTTTTTCCCAGTCTGTGGCTTGCTTTTTATTCTTATAACAATGTCTTTTGTAGGGCACAGACCTGTAATTCCAGAGGCTCAGGAGGTTGAGGCAGGAGGATCACAAGTTCAAGGCTAGCCTCAGCAATTTAGGGAGGCCCTAAGCAACTTAAGACTCTGTCCCAAAATAAAGAAAAAGTAAAAAGGGCAAGGATGTGGCTCAGTGGTTAAGCACTTCTGGGTTCCAGCCCCAGTGTCACAAACATCCCCAAACAGTTTCTTTTGCAGAGTAGAAATTTTCAATATTAACAAAGTCCCATTTATCATTACTCTCATGGATTGTGCTTTTAGTATTGAACTAAAGCTCATCACCAAATAGCTCATCACCCAGATTTTCTCTTATGTTATCTTTTAGAAGTTTTATTAATTTTGTATTTTACACTTAGGTCTATGACACATTTTGAATTAATTTTTGTGAAAGGTATAAAGTCTGTGTTAATTTAACTTTTTTCTTTCTTTCTCTCTCTTCTATTCACAGATGTCCATTTGTTAAAAAAATAAACTACCCTTTTCCGTTGAATTGCACCTGCAACTTGTGGAAGATCAGTTGACTATATTTTAATAGGTCTATTTCTGGACTCTATTATGTTCCTTTGATCTATTTGTCTATTCTTTCACTAATATGGTTTCTTTTTGGTGGGGGTGGGGTGCCAGGGATTGAACTCAGGGGACTTGACCCCTGAGCCACATCCCCAGACTTATTTTATATTTTATGTAGAGACAGGGTCTGAGTTACTTAACACCTTGCTTTTGCTGAGGCTGGCTTCGAACTCACAATTCTCCTGTCTCAGCCTCCTGAGCTGCTGGGATCTTGCCTGGCACTAATATGCTATCTTGATCATTACAGCTTTATGGTTGAGTCTTGAGGTTGCACAGTGTCTGTCTTTCCACCTCTGTTCTTCTTCAATATCATGTTGGCTGCTGAGTTTTGCCTTTCCTTATAAACTTTAGAATAAATTTGCTAATATTCACAAAAGAACTTGCTAGATTTGTATTTGTGTTGCAATGAATCTGTTGATCAAATTAGGAAGAATTTTGTGCATGACAAATTTGAGATTTTGGGAGTAGCTCTCCATTTATTTAGTTCTTTGATTTCTTGCATCAGTTTTGTAGTTTTCCTCATAAAAACCTTATACATATTTTGTTAGATTTATGCCTATGTATTTTTCTTTGGTGCAGATATAAATGGTGTATTTTTAATTTCAAATTCCAATTATTCATTGCTGGTATGTAGGAAAGCAATTACTTTTGTACACTAATCTTGTATTCTGCAACCTTGCTGTAATCACTTATTAGTTTAGAGGTTTTCATCTTGATTCTTTGGTATTTTCTACATAGATAAGCATGTCATCTGAGAACAAAGATAGTTTTCTCTCTTCTTAGATCTGTGCATCTTTTCATTTTCCCTTCTCCTCCTACCTTTTTCTCTTTTCTCTCTCTCTCTCTCTCTTTTTTTTTTTTTTTTTGTTCTTCAGGCATTAGTGGTAACAGGAAACATCCTTGCCTGTTCCTCATCTCCAAGAGATGTACCTAGTTTCTTACCATTAGGCATTTATTTTGTAGGTATTCTTTACAAGTTGAGGAAGTTTCTTGCTATTTGTAGTTTCAGTTATTTTTTTAAATCATAAACTAGTGTTTAATTTCATCAAATGCTTTTTTTCATCTATTGATATGACCACATGATATTTTTCTGTTGTGGATATTATGAATATATATGAATTGACTTTTCAATCAAGAACAAGCCCTGTGTGCCTGGAATTAAACCTACTTGGCCATGATGTATAATTCTTTTATATATTGTTGTAATTAATCTGTTAATATTTTGGAAGGATTTTTTGATCTATGATCATAAGAGATATTTGTGTAAAGTGGGGTGTGGTGATGCATGCCTGTAATCTAGCCACTCAGAAGGCTGAGACAGGAAGATCACAGGTTCAAGGTCAACCTCAGCAACATAGCAAAGCCCTATCTCAAAATAAAAAATAAAAAGGGATGGTGGGTGGCTCAGTAGTCAAGTGCCCTGGGTTCAAACAAATAAAAAAACAAACAACAACAACAACAACAAAAACCCCAAACTGAACCGGGGTTGGGGAGGATAGATGTCTGTGTAGTTTACTTTTTTTTTTAAATACCTTTGTGTGGCTTTGGTATTAGAATAACATTGACTTCATAGACTGAATTAGAAAATGTTTCCTCAACTTCTGTTTTCTGGAAGAGATTGTAGAAAATTGGTATAAATTTTTTTCCTTGAATGTTCAGTAGAATTCACCAGTGAGCACATTTGGGTCTGGCACTTTGTTTCATAAGGCTACTAATTATTGATTAACTTTATTTTATAAATATTGACTTATCCAGATTATCTATTTCTCCCTATATGAGTTTTAGTAGATTGTATCTTTCCAGGAAATGGTCCATTTCACACAAGTTATTATAACTGTGAGCATAGAGTTATTCCTAGTATTCCTTTGTTATTCCTTTAATGTCCATGGAATCAGTAATAATGATTTTCATTTCTGATATCAATAATTTGTTTTCTCTCATTTTGCATATCATTATATTTTAGTTATACTATTTTTATTATAAATGAGGGCAGATGTATTTTTGTATAGCCTGTTTTATTTCTTTTCTAAATTGCCAATTTATGTGCTGTGCGATTTTTCCTTTTTATCTAAGGCTTATTATATATTAAATGCAATTAACCTATTGGTCCTTCATGCATACTGCACATGTTTTTATTCCAACTTCTTATTTCTCAGTAATTTTATTTTCATATTTTCTTCTTGCATAACCTAAAAAGTCTTTCAGTATTTTTAAATTGTTTTGTCTTTTGCTGTTGTGCTAAATAATACCCAACACTTATAGAACATTCACTCTGTGTAAAAATATATATATAGTGATTTACATGTACTATCTCAATTAAACCTAAAAGTACTTTTATCTGCGTTTTATGAATCAGAAAACTGAGACAAAAATAGATTGAGTATCCTGTTTAAGGTGGTGCACATCTATGCCAGGCGTGGTGGCGCATGCCTGTAATCCCAGAGGCTTGGGAGGCTGAGGCAGGAGGATCGCGAGTTCAAAGCCAGCCTCAGCAAAAGCGAGGCATTAAGCAACTCAGTGAGACTGGTCCCTAAATAAAATATAAAATAGGGTGGGGATGTGGCTCAGTGGTTGATTGCCCCAGAGTTCAATCCCCAGTATCCCCTCATACCACCCAAGAAAAAAGTGGGCACATCTAATCAGTGGCAGATCTGGGATTTAAAGCTAGTTACTGTCATGCCAGAGACTTAGTCCCTAAATTCTACTGCCCCCTAGCAAGACACTCTATTTGAATATGATATTACTTACCCATGCTTACTGGCATGCTGTGCTTAGGGGAGTTTCTGTCTCTAAATGAATTTAGAAAGATAATCAGAAGAGGAAGGAGGGTGGGTGAAGGGAAAAGAAATAAGCTTACAGCCACCACTAGATGGAAATGAACTGTAAACATAATTAATACGGAGAGAACATACTCCTTCTCTCATCGTCCTCATTTTGTCCCTTGAGACATAGCTCAAACTTTTAGAATTACTTCTAAAGACTAAAACACACTCTCACCCCCACAAGAATATGTTTCTTCATTTAACGAGTTAAATATAAAATATTAATAAATAATTCATAACACTCAAAATGAAGACAACTTTAAGGGGAATGATGAAATGGGGTCAATGGCTTTTTTAATACAACAATTTGATTTACTATCTCACTTTGACAGGTAGGCACCTTTTTTATCCTCATTGAAAATCCAGGCCTTATATCTCTGCTTCTCTGATATAAGGTCTGTTCTTTAAATAGCACATGGGGCTCCTACAGCGAGACTTTCTTCTTCACAGGTCATCTGGGAATATTAATTAGAGTACTTTATTCCAGGGCTCCCAGAGGGGCAGGAAATCTCAATATTCTGAGAAGCCTCATTGTTGAGAGTCAAAGCATCTGCCAAAAATGATTGATGCCCTTTGCTCTGAACAAGTTTCTCTTATGTTTGCAATAAGTGGATATCCAAGGGACATTTATAGTTCTTAACTAGTTCCAATATCTGTAAAGAGATCCCCCACCACCACCCATGACAAGGCAGGCTGTGGGAGATGCACCTGTTTCTGGAGATGAAGGGAAGGAAGATGATAAGGATACTGGCAGCCAGGGACAAGCAGCCAGTTCGAGAGGGAGGTCTTAACACAACACCAGCAAGTTCCCTCCAGGTGGCAGGGTACATAAACAACATGTGACATTTACTTAGAATCAAGACAGGAAGGAAGAAAACCAGGAATACACCTTAGTGAGGGCCAGAACAAGGTAGAGCCCCAGCATGGACGACGACTGAGCAATGAAATGGGTTAAAAACAAAAACACAGGCAACAAAGTGCAGCTACCAGAACTGAAGACAGAATGGCAGATACTCTGCAAAAAACAGGCGAAGTGCAATCTGAAAATATGGACAGTAGATGAAACTGGAATCTTAGAGACTCTCTGGTTGCCTCACATAATTTACAGGACTGTAGCAATGTGCTGATCCTCATGCTGAAATTTATGTCACAGGGTGAAAATATAATTCTAACTTTCTAAAAGACCATGATTTAAGCTACTCTGGGCTGAGAGTGTGGAAGTAATGTCTTTGTCTCTAAGGAAGATCATAGGAAATGCTTGTGCATAAGAGTCATCCATAATTTTTAATCTTTTATCTTGAGGGTCAACCAAAATTCCAAATTCCCTAGCTTTTGTGATCCACGTAAGTGAAGGCAGTAATCTGAATTAGAATGGTGACAGAGGTAGGGGAGTAGGGGGTGGGGGCAGGGTGTAGTGCAACAATGACTATTGTTCTGTAAGAATCATGAGTAGGAAAACATAGTGGTTCTCTGTTTTCTTTCCTTTCTTTTTTTTTTTTTTTTTTTTTGGTACCGGGGATTGAACTCAGGGGCACTCGACCACTGAGCCACATCCCCAGCCCCATTTTGTGTTTTATGTAGAGACAGGGTCTCACTGAGTTGCTTAGCACCTCGCCGTTGCTGAGGCTGGCTTTGAACTCGCAATTCTCCTGTCTCAGCCTCCCTAAGTGCTGGGATTACAGGCTTTCTCCACTGTGCCTGGCGTGGTTCCCTGTTTTTTGGGTTGGTTTGGACAACTGAGTGGACAGTGCCGGCAGGGAATGGGTACTGTCTAATGCCTGGATGCAAAATGTGGTTCACTCTTTGAACTTCAGTCAATTCTTGAACCTCTCTGAGCCTTTATCTGTCAAAAAGAATAATTTTACTTTGCAAAGTTATCGTGAGGACTAAATGAGACACAAACATGAGAGTTCATACCTTGGTGCTTATTTTGAGTCTCTAGTAATTGCCAAGTCCTAGAGGAAGTGCTGAGAATAATAAATGAAAAACAGCTCCTGAATTCAAAGTATTCTGTGTTAGCTGGACGAGATATGCAAAAACAATTAACACAATACAATGCAAGAAGCGCTAAAATATCAGAGTGCATAAAGTGTTAGAGGAGTCCAAAATAATGCACTCTGCTTGCAAATGTGGAGCTACAGAAAGGCTTCTGGTAGATGAGGGAAAAGAGAAATGGCCACGGGAGCTAGGCTTAAACAAATATGGTTTCACAGAAACGCCTTATCACTTGTGAACTTGGACACATTCATTTCCCCTCAGTTTTCTCAGCTGGGGATAATAGCACCCAGCTCAGGGAGGGATTTTGAGGGTCAAACGAAATAATGCATGAAAAACGTTCAGTACTGTGCCTGGTACACAGCAGATCTCCATGAATGTTAGCTATTTTATTACCATTGTTCCTTTGGAGAACTCAGGGAGTCATTCAGTTCTGTTGGATTCAATGACACATCAAGGTCATAGCTAGTAGCAGAGCCTAGACTAGGATTCAGGCTGCCAATTTTATGCTCCAAAATGGAAGTAGAGCTTTGTGTTCCTCCAACCCCACTTTTCTACTAAAGATGAAATGGAATTCTTTTGTGTAAAGTGGGTACTCCAGTGAGTTTTTCCAAAAGAAAGTTTTGAATGAAATCATTCAACATTTGAAGGAGCTCATATCTAAAAGGGTTACCCATTCCCCTAGAACTAGTCAGTCTTCATATATAAGTTTACTTTTGCTTACTGAACAACTCAATTATTTTTTTCCTAGGCTATATATTCTTATTTCATACCTCTAGGCACCCAGTTCTCTCGAGGCTATTTAATTGACTTTCATATCAAAGGAAAATGAAAGCAAATAGAATAAGTTCTACTTATAATCAACATACAATTACTGTCTATTATGGTTTAGAAGCTGTCTGCTGGCAGTTTGGAAAGCAATGAAAAACATTACAAAGCATAGCCACCATTTGTGACATAGTTAATCAGATCTGTATGAAATGAGAAAACAATAATTTCAGAACAATGTAGAGATATTCCACAGTGATACGGGTGGCTGGATATATTCACACAAAGTGATGAGTTAAATTGATGTTCTCTTGAACAGGAGAAAATGAGAAGGTAAAAGGAGAAAGCAATTTTTTTTTTTTTGGTAAAGACTGCACTAGGAGTTCCATATAGACTCTGGAGAAAGTGATTCCTGAGACTGCTCTGGAAAATGGTAATGGATGTGGACTGGCAAAGAGACAGGCAGACAGTGGTTCTCGTTAGCATCACTAAATCTTAAAAATTCAGACACCTGTGCTTAGTTCCCATCCCCACACCCCCAGAAATTCTGCTTCCCCTGTGAGTGGGGATCCCAGGTTTCCAGCTTTATGGATGTTCTCTGCTGATTCTAATGTGCAACCCAGGATGCAAACCTCTGTCCTTGACCAGATGGGGAATCTTTGTAAGTCCTGTACAGAAAGAAACAGGCCTGTGGTGACCCTTTCTTCTTCCTGACTGTAATGAAAACATGGCTTTCTTGAGTTTGCCTAGGCTAAGAGCAAAGATAATACACTGGACTGCGAATATGTTAGTGTTTGCCTGGGGAAGGTCGAGGTGAGGATTTGGGAGAGATCATTTGAGATCCGGTGGAAGGACTGTTGAATGCTAATGCAGGGTACAGCACCAAGAAGAAACCAATAAATTGTTAGTAAAAAGTGTGTCTCTCTGAGGAGCTTAATTAAATTTTGGAGCTGTGAAGCTGGCAAGAAACAAAAGAGCAAAAGAAGTCTAAAACCCGCTCAGAGCATTGGGGCCAGTGGGGGCGGGCTTGGTGGATGTTGCTTAATTTCATCTGCAGCTGTAAATGGCACATTCACTGTAGCTGCCTTGTGTTTGTTGTGAAGATGAAATGGGACAGTCTGCAGGCAGCTCAGAGCTCCGTGCCTGCCACAGACAGTCGTAAGCGACAGTTGGCAGTACTCTTATTATTTGAAAAGGATGAAGATTCCCTATGAAGGAATTGTAGTATCCCAAACTTGGGATTTGGGTGGCTGCATACTAAGAGGGTTTCTCTTGAAAACTAGTCCAGGCCTGAAGAGCCTTGTATCTCTAGTCTAAAGGAAATCCAGGGAATCACTTAGTCTAAGGGGAACTGGAAGGCAGGCCTCACAGAGGGGGCCAGAGAAAAGGCCTGGAGGCCAAAGGTGGTGCCCAGAGCAGGGAGGAAGTAGGCAGAAGAGATGGAACTGGGGTGAGGTCTGTCCCCATTTTGGAGGCTGAGGCCCAGAAACTGGAGCCACTTTGGCATGGGCTTCCACCTGTTCCCTTTTATGAATCAATCAGCGCCATGGAAAAAGATGGCAGAATAGACTGCCTAAAAGATCATTGCATTTTACTAGTCATTTTTTTTCTTTTTGTTTGCTAATTCCAACTCAAGATTACATGAGCTAATGCAGGTGAAAGTATTTTCTAAATTGCAAAATATCACGAGAATGAAGTGTACCATAGTTTTTCTCTATTGAGTTTATATCTAGGGATTTCCTCAAATGATATTGAACTACATTTGTGCATTCTGAGCAAGCGTCTGAGCATAGTGCACTGTGGTAAGTGTGTGGGTTCCCTAGGAGGAGGGTGAGGAAGGGCAAGGGCAATGCTGGGCAGGGCTGAAGGCAGTTCTGCCAATCTCAGGCCTGAGGTAGTAGAAAGTTATGCCAAGGGCTTGCTATCACATCCGCACATCCGTGAGGGCTTGTGCTTGCAAGTTTCAGGGATGCACCTTTTGTTCTAGGGTTAGATGAAGTGAAAATGCTTGGCTGGAGGGAACTGAACATGGAACACAAGTGTTTAGTTCCCAGTCTATCTTCACTAATTATTTGCTGAAATGAAGACAAGGGTGAGTATAACACATAAAGGGAGATGGCTTTGCAAATAAGGCCATGGCATTTTGGATTTGATGTTTCTGGCTGCAGAAAGCTATTATACAAAGTGTCCAAGGCCACTCATTTCCAAAGTGGACTTTAAAGAATACTTTGATCATAAGAGTCATGATTGCTGTAATGATTTATTTAAGCAAGATTATATGCTTTTCTCTAAAAAGGGCTGCACGTTCTTGTTGGGAAGGCTGTTCATGGCACAGGAGAGTAGTTGCGGATCAGTCTGCCCTCTGCTCCCTGAGCTGTGCACACTGGTGTGGGGCTGCACCAGCCCAGAGGAAGGGATGTCTTTTTCCAGTTCACACAAAGGCACCCCATGGGGGAGTGGCAGCCCTATCTCTGAAGGTCTGAAAACACAGCGCCTGCTCTTCTGCTTAGATCACTTATCAGGGTGACTTCCAGACCCTGGGGTAGAAAAGCAATAAAAAGAGCAACAAAGTGGGATGGGGGGGGGGAATATAAAACCCATAAAAATGTAAGGTAGAACTGGAAAAGAATAACAAAGTGAGATAAATCAGGAGGAATGGTAGATCTGGAGATAAGAGTAGGTGGCCCCCACATATTCCTGGTATTATGAATAAACTTGAGGGAAAGTTCACAGTGACCTAATCTGGAGCCAGAATGAAATTAGGGCAAAACACAACATAGAGGCATTTTGCAATAAGAGGCGACATTAAGTCTGGCACCTAAATCCAACAATTGTATAACCAGGACTGGAAAGAGTTCATGTTACCAGTAACAGATCTGCTTTTAGGAAGAATAATAAGAGGAATGTGCTTCAACCGTCCTCTGAATTTCTCTTCACTTCCATCTATGCTCCCTTCTTCCTCTGCCTGCTCCAGCACCACAGTGAGGCTGGATGGCTGTAGCTTATGTTTCACATTTCTGTTTGGAGGATGAGAGCTTCCTTATTATTTGCATCTGCTCTTGTTCCTAACTCTGAATGTTCAGGAGCACATTCAGAGAAAGCAGCTCCTAGCCAGGTGCCATCGCACACGTCTGTAATCCC
>PVHX01001533.1:63792-103812 GCA_004024805.1 Geosciurus inauris
ACCCTGTCTCTACATAAAACACAAAATAGGGCTGGGGATGTGGCTCAGTGGTCGAGTGCCCCTAAGTTCAATCCCCAGTATAAAACAAGACAAACAAACAAAAAACCCCACAAAAAAAAAAAAAAAAAAAACAAACCAGAGAAAACAGCCCTTAACTCTGAGGAGCAGTTTTGTCCTGAAACAATCTAGGAAATGGCTCAAATTCTTTTCAGTTCCCAAGGGAAGCAGGATTAGCACAATATAAAGAGGAATGACAACACCCAAGTGTACCATTTCATGGAGATATAACAGATTAGCTCCAGGGATATTTGCTTTATGGCTCCCAGCATACCCCCTGTTTCTCCATAGACCAGGAAGACCTATGGCCAACAACCTTCCTGAATTCTTATCCCTACAGAGCTTCTGGGTGGGACATTATGGATTCCTATGAATTCTAGCTGGGAAATTTATGACATGATATTTTCCCATTCAGATTAGCCTTTAATAATGTATTTACTCACTCAACATTTAATAGACCCTGTTGTGTTAGATGATGGTAACACAAAAATACCTAAGGCATGATAACTGTCCCTAGAGTCCTTACTAAGAGGAGATAGGCCTGTGCTATGGTTTAGATAAGTGTCCCTCAAAGGTTCATGTGTTAAAGACTTGGCTGCCAACCTGTTAGCCCTATTGGGAGGTTGTGGAACCTTTAAGAGGCAAGACCTAATAGAAATTACCTCATCAGGGATATGCACTTAAAGGGGATATTGGGGCATCTGGTCCCTTTCTCTCTCTTTGCTTATAGGCAACCATGAGGTGGACAGACCTCCTCTACAATGTGCTCCCACTGTGATATACTGTGCTGCCACAGAGCCAAGTAACCATGGACTGAAATCACTAAAACAATGAGCCAAAATAGGCCTTTCATTTTCATAAATTGTCTCAGGTATTTTGTCACAGCAATGGAAAGCTGACTAATAATATATAGTTTAATAAATGACATAAAATGTTATGGATATATATATATGTTTAGGGAACAGAGAGGATACCAAAGAGAAGGAGGTACTTCCTGGCAGAACAAACTGGAAATAACCAGCCTTGAGGCAAGTCAAAAGACACAGGTAGACCAGTTGGCCAACTAAAATTCTGTTAGAGCAGGTAGGAATAAAATAGGCTCAGGTGAAAGAGGTAACAGATGGGTTTGGGCTGGCATGTAGGAAGAAGATTACAGTGGGAGCATAACTATTCTGTAACCCATAAAGCCACAGTGCTATTGGGCAGAGCATATGACAAGGCTGTAGTTCTTAGATATTCCTTTAATGAGGACAATTTAATGTTTAAAAATTCCAGAACTAGGGCTGGGAATTTATCCATCGTACAATGCTTGCCTAGTGTGTATAGTACATGACGTGCTGATTCAATTCCCAGCACTGTGGGAGCAGGGGGGAAGGAAGGAAGGAAGGAAGGAAGGAAGGAAGGAAGGATTGATTCCAGAATTGGACTTTTGAGACAGGGTCTTACTAAATTGTCCAAGCTGGCCTTGAATTTGCAATCCTCTGAGTAGCTGGAATTACAGATATGCACCACTGTGTCCAGTTCATTTCTGTTTTATATACCCCTCATATACATAATTTGAAGATAATTTTATGCAATATTTTAATGTGCCTGCATTTTGATGGACACCCATCAAGTGAAGTCAGATGTGGAATTTTCCACTAGTGACATCATGTCCATGGTCAAAAAGTTTCAGAATTTGGAGCATTTTGGATTTGGGATTTTCAGATTAAGGATGCTCAACCTGTTCCACAAACTGAGTGGCTTTCAACAATAGAAATTTATTTTATCAGAGGTCTGAGAGTTTGAATTCTAAATTAATGTGTTTTCAGGTTTGTGTTTCCTCTGAAATTTGTAGAGAGATAATCAATTCTTGCCTTTTCCTAGTTTCTCATGGCTGCCAACGAAGGGATTTGGAGCAGGCCTCTCCAAAATATGCCACTCCAGCATATAAATTATTTTGAGCTCAAAGCAAATGAGAAAAAGCAGATATAGGATGAGTTCTTAGTCCCCTGCTACCTGCCTGAAAACAGAACATGAACCTTGCTAAGGTTTCACCTCTGCTTCTGTGCTAGGAAGAGTGATAAGGTAGTAAGGTAACAACCTTATCACTGGGCACAAGATGGCATCTAACAGGACCTCTTCAAACAAATCCTATTAATGAGCCCTATTTACCATTAGTTTCCCCATAGACTTGCCATCCCACCATTTGCTAACCCTAAGACTCAAAGTCATTTTCCTTTGTCTTGTCACTTCTCTA
The DNA here is from genome assembly GCA_004024805.1 of Geosciurus inauris. NCBI lineage: Eukaryota > Metazoa > Chordata > Mammalia > Rodentia > Sciuridae > Geosciurus > Geosciurus inauris. The sequence goes on from PVHX01001533.1 coordinate 66,089, forward strand.
CAAAAGTATTTTTCTTTGCTAAGTGCTATGTAAGTTCAAGTGCTAACCATCTCTCTGAGTTACTTATCACCAAACACTCCTGTGTGCATGTGCCATGCCTGTGTTAATACACTTCTGTTTCTTTTCCTCATGTAAGCTATCTTTTGCCAGTCTTACCTGCAGGGCTCCAGCTGCAGAAGGAAACGTGGGTAGAGAAAAAAAGAATCCTTCCCTTCTCCAAACCAGGAGTCCCTTGCATTCTTTGGCCTGAAACTTCATCACTCCATCCTCTGCCTCTGTCTTCATGTGGCTGTCCTCCCTGTGTGTGTGTGCCTTTACACAGCATTCTCCTCTCTGTGCCTATCTCTTGTTTACTCAGAAGAATGTTAATTAATGGATTAGGGCCTACCCTAATTAACTACAACCTCACCTTCACTAATGACATCTGCATAGACCCTGTTTCCAAAAAAAAAAAAAAAAAGCCTCATTTGCAGATACCTCAAGTTAGTACATCGACATATTTTGGGTGGAGAGACACAATTCAACACATCTCAAGGCTTTTTGTCCCTTTCCTTTCATCTCTCTGGAAGTGCAGCAGCAATCTTGTGACTCTGAGGCTACCAGTACGAAGAAGAAGGTCTACAAGCTATAGATGGTGGAAAGGAAAGCTGGGGAAAGGCAGGAGTCCGAGTATCACTGCAGGTGAACTACTGCCAGTAGCCACTAACCTCTAGGACTCTGGAATGTGGGGAAAATGATCCCAAGTTATCCAAGCCACTGCAAGGATTTTTGTCACTTGAGGTCAAAAACACCCTAATGGACGCACCAAATTTCCTCTAGTTCATAATAAAATTAGAAAAATAAGGTAATACAATTTTCATAAATCTAAATTCATTCAATTTTTTTTTTCTGATAATATGTCATTCCCATGTTTTTGGTATCCAAATATCTTGTCTTTCATGAAATGCTGGATGGTGTCCTGGCTTGGCAAAGAAAGGAAAGCAGCAGGGAGAAGGGGAGAAAAAAGATCATCTTTTTGTAACTTAAAATTTTTTTTTAGCTTGTGATTTCCAAAATTCCATGTTGAGAAGAATGCTGGCTGAACTTGCCTTGAAGGCCTAGAGCCCACAGTGTGCTTGAGCCGCTGGCAGCAGCTCACAAGAGCAGATGGTTGAATTTCCAGGAAGCTGCTTGGCATCACCTTGGTAGCCTGAAATCCAACATGGTGGGAGTATTTGCATCATGGAAGTCTGTGAATGCTATAAATCACCTCCCAAGCTGGTGGTTCACTGCCTGGAACCTGCCTCTGCATGTATGGGTAGGGGCAAGAGCAAGTATGCCAGGTACAACTCACACCACCCAAGACACACATGACATTGACATGGATTTCATCTACCGATTCATAGATTCACAATGAAAAAATGTTGTCTCTCAGTGGTTTAGTCATTGGATGGTCCGTTTCCCTCATGAAAGCATCAGCTCTGCCTCAGCAGGAAACACATCATCTGTTCTAGTGACACCACATCCCACTGCCTAGCATAAATCCGAGTGGGTGCAGGGGACCTCGTTTTCCTAGGAGTCATTATCAGAGATTCCACAGCTATAGAACACTTTGGAAAGAAAATGCTACTGGAACACAAAAATATTCAGCAGTGAGGATGTGTATAGGCAAATGGGTCCCTGCCCTCATGAGTACATGTTCTAAGATGGTCAGGCAAGAAGTCATCATCAACAAAGGCACTTTGCAATTTCAAGTAGTAAAAATCACCACGATGTGTTTTAAATAATCCATGGTAGTATGTTCAGTAAAACACTAGTTCCATGGGTGGTTTGTAGGTATTAAAAAAAAGAAAAGAAAATAAATGGTTCTGCAGCAAATAGATTTGGAAAGTGTTGGTTAGCCCAAGCTAACTGGTTTATTTATTGCATAACTCTCAGAGCCTTTCATTGATACTGAGGTGCTTGTGAATCTTTATTTCTACTTTTGAGGTGCATCACCTATAATAAGTGCTCCACAGAGCCATTTTAGGAAATACTAGCACACTGTCATCCTAGACTTCTGGAAAGGTTTCAACTAATTTTCTTGAGAGTCTTTTCTATTAGGTATTTAAACAAAATATATTAAGGAATTCCATCCATAGGAAGCGGGAGATGGACAGGTCAGAATTTTTCTGTGTGCATTCAGTCTACCTCTTTACCTATACAGAATCACTGACATACTGTCACTTAAAATTCTTAGGATTTTTATAATTTTGGAGTACCCAAAATATAGTTGCTCTGCTTTTCCTAAATTGGCAAAAGTTCACTCCTTAATTGGGTAGTTAACACTCCCAAGATATCAAATGTTATTTATTCAAAGTGTTAACTTCTTGTATGTCACCTATTTTCCAAATGATAGAGAAAAAAATCATCCTTTCATTTATTACCAGAAAGAAAGAGTCTTCCCCTTGTCGAAAGCCATTCTAATTTAGCTTTCAGCTTTTAGGCAGGCCTAACCCTCATTCATCACCATGAGACATTCCATTTGTGTTCACAATCTCTAGAGTGAAACATAGCATAGTCTTGTTTGTTTACATGTCCTCATTTTCTAACAACCTCACAAGGCAGCTAGATGTGTCTGCCCTGAAGGCAGTGTGAGGTGGTGACCAAGAGCTGGTGTTCTGGAGCCAGCATGTGTTTAAGTTCCAGCTCTGCCATTACTACCGTGTAGACTTGCGCAAGTTACTTAACCTCTGCTTTTCTCAGTTGTGCAATGGGAATAATAGCAGAGTGTCTGCCTTCTGAGCCCCTGAAAGACATGAATAAACAACAAAGCACACAATGTAGTATTCCTTTAACTTTAGTTCTCTGGCTTACAGAGACTCACTGCCTTGCGCGTATGAATTCTTCTAAGGCCTCCAACCAATTGAGATAAATAAATTTGGTTCCTCCAGCATCTCCTCACCAGGAGGATCACCCAAGCTTTCAATCATTTCTGCTGCTCTTTTCTGAGCTATCTTCATGTTTCATTGCCTCTCTTCAGTTTAAGGATTTCTAACGGGGCTCAGTACTCTGAAAAATGCCTGCCTAGAGAAACAGAACTATTTGTGACTTCAAAATTACATCAATCTGTTCTTTGAAAAGGGTTGTGAAGCCTTCAGCCTTTCTGTTATCAGTGGGAGTGGACTATTATTAGCATCCAGCTCTGCTCTGATCTGGTTGGATTCAGTTCTGATTTTGAAGGGGGGAAATTACAGGATGTTTCTTGTGACAGAAGGGTGTAATGGTTGGTAATGATGTGTTGTCCTCTGTTTAGCACTGACAGAGAGTCGAGTTATTTTAATGTTTTTTTCCCCCCAGTAAAGGAGATAAATGAGACAGAAAAAAGTTTCCAGTTTAAAAGAATTTAGAGATCTAGCATTCTTTCTAATACATCTGGTTTTTCTATCTCAATGTACTAAATTAAGGAAATTCAGTTGAAAATAACCTCCACTAACCAGAACCCTGCTCACTGGAACCATGACTTAAATAGTTGAGAAATATATATATATACGTACATATAAACAATATATGGCTTATTCTCTTGCTCATGAATACCTACAAAAGAGAGAGAAAGGAAAGGTGAAATCATAACATTATTTGTTAGGGTCTAAATCATGGTTGCAACCTCATGGTAGGTAGGGGCACTTTATGAAGCAAATTTTAAAGCCAATTTTGGCAATGTTTCCATTCCCAAGTTATATCATCTAGGTACACATTTACATAATCAATTCTTCTTTTCAAAATTAAAAATGATTGGGGCCTTTGTAAATGATGCATTTTTAATATCATCAGCACAAAGAGAGTGAATCGTCTGTTCAGTTCCTGACACTGGTTTATTTGAGGTGCTTTCGTCATTTCGTGATTTTTGTTCTTTAATTTTTAACAGTGGCAAGAGCAACAGGAAACATCGAACTGCTGCCAGTCTATTGTTTGGAGTCTGAGCCCAATGCTGTTTGGTCACAGGAGGCCATGGAAGTTCCTGTGGCAACGTTCCATCTTCTCAGGTGGTAACTTAGCAACCTCTCTCACAGGGTCCCTATTTGTGTTAGGGACTCCCAAATGTGGGTGCTTCCCATTGGCCCTATACAGGTCTGTCAAATGCAGTCCCTCATCTCTAGTTGCCACCTGCAGCCCCACCCCAGTCTGAGCTGAGGTATCTATCCATTGGGTGCAGATGTCAGATTCCTCAACTCTCCTCTCTCTTTTGGCAGATTGTCTCCAACCAAACTCTCTTCCCATCTCAGTCACAAAGCAGAAGCCTCCACGTACATCCCCAGGGACACAAGATTTAGTGTGAGGGCGACAGGAAGCAGGGTGAGGTAGTGGGGTGAGCATGCACACGAGCAGCCAGACAAACGAGGGAGAAGCCTTCTCCTGTTTCTCTAGTGATGAAACAAAACCTAAGATCCTCGGTTCCCCCACAATCCATAGGTGTTTCTCAACTTACAATAAACCCTTAGTAAATCTGAAATACTGTAAGTTGAAAATGCATTTAATACACCTAACCTAGCAGACATTGAGCAACACAGCACACTGTGGTTTGTCAGTTTTTGACCCTCGTGATCTGTGGCTGCCTGGGAGCTGTGGCTCATAGCCATTGCCCAACATAGCAAGAGAGGGCTGGACTGCAGTTCACTAGCCTACTAGAAGATTAAAATCCAAAGTTCATGGACCAGTTTCCACTGTGTATTGCTTTCACACGTCATAAAGCCAAAATATCGTAAGTCAAATCATCCTAAATTGGGGACAACCGTAATTTCACTCAGTGTGTCCTCTGGGTGGGTACTGGCCACCTTCCCTTCTTTCTAGTGTCCAGGATTAGTCATCCTTTGAGTGGATTCCTCCTTGCCCTAGATGAGTATTTGTGTCTGTTGGGCACCTTGTAACTGAGGAGTACCCCCTTTCTGCTCCTCTTCAGTGAAGATGAAAATTTAGCCTTAAGCTGTTCACTCCACTCTGAGGCCTCTCAGAGATGGCAGGTGTGAATGCAGGTCAGACTGCTCAGTTTAGGTCAAAGGGAGAGTCTTTTTATTTGCTTTCTCTCACATCATTTCTTTCCTTACTCAGCTACAATTACATTTTCTTGCTCCTCATCAGGAAGAGCTTTGATTTCTTGTTTAGAGAAAAAACAAAAAAACCAAAAAAAACACAACATTTTCCCTCCTACTGTTTCTCAATAATCAACACTAGTGTGAACAGATGTGTAGGGTTTTCCCATGTTGACCAGTTCTCCTACACCAGCTGCATGTCCTACACTTCAACTCAGTCCTGACATTGGCAAGTGTGAGATCCCACAGGTTAAGGGCTTAGTCTCATAAGACACTCCCATTTCACATGCTGATCACAAGTAGTCGGTCCTCAGATGACCCACATCAAACTGGCTATAAATCGGAGGTTCCCCCATCCCTATTTAGGTTCAAGAATTTTCTAGAGCAGCTCACGGGACTCAGGCAAATAGCTCAATTATAGGTGTCAGTTTATCACAAAGGGTCTTTTGTAATAAATGAACAGCCATATGGAAGAGATGCATAGGGCAAGGTATGAGGGAGGAGGCACAAAGTATCCATTCCCTTTCTGTGCATGCCATCTTCCCAATACCTTCCTGTGCTCAGCAACCCAGAAGCTCTCTGAACCCCAGAGCTTGGAGATTATATGGAAACTTCATCATGTTTGTTGGCATAAGTACAGAAATGTTATGGGCTGATTTGAAAGTTAAGTCAGGCTGACCCCATTCTATTCAGACAGCTCACCCAGTGCAAAATTGCCACCCCTTCCTGTAACAGCCCACTCACATAGAAGCTGACACCCCTACTCACCTGCACCCTGACCACAATGTCTTTAAAGTATAGAGTAGACATTAACCTACTTCCCAAGTATGTACAGAAGGTACCAATTCTGAGAACTTGGTGACGCTTTGGGCACTTGACCACTGAGCCACATCCCCAGCCCTATTTTGTGTTTTATGTAGAGACAGGGTCTCACTGAGTTGCTTAGCGCCTCGTCATTGCTGAGGCTGGCTTTGAACTCGCAATTCTCCTGTCTCAGCCTCCCTAAGGGCTGGGATTACAGGCTTGTGCCACCGCGCCCGGCTCTTGGTGACACTTTATTGCCGTAGCCCAAAATCCTTAAGACACTGCTTGACAAAGTTCTGGTGCCTGCAATGGATCAGGGTGAAGAGATGCACTCCTCAATATATTTCTTGTTGGGATGCCCCTTCTTAGTTTGACAGAATTAATTGTGCTTGCTTGTGTCACTATTCCAATTCCTGGAAAGACGGGATCAGTCAATCCTGGTCCCCTAAAGTCTCTTGTAATTAAGGAGAGGCATTTGACCACCCAGGAGAATAAACAAGAAAATCCCCATCAGGATAGTACTACTGATATGATGTTTCTTAGAAGTAATTTTAAAAATTCCCCTGATGACAGCCTCAGCAATGGCGAGGTGCTAAGTAACTCAATGAGACCCTGTCTCTACATAAAACACAAAATAGGGTTGGGGATGTGGCTCAGTGGTCGAGTGCCCTTGAGTTCAATCCCCAGTACCAAAAAAAAAAAAAAAAAAAAAAAAAAATCCCCTGATGATAGTTTCACTTTAGATATAATATCCAGAACATTTAGGCCCACAGTTTCCCCGATTACATTTGGAAGTATTCTCAGGCCTGGCTACAGAAGGCTGCTTTGGCAACTTCAATAAAGTGAGCTATGGGAAACTGTGGCTCCAACTAGTCCTATGCCTAAAGTTCAAATGCTGGTCAGGCTTTCTCGCAGGCCCTGACCAAAATGGATTCCCCCTATAGTAGAATTCAGTCCTTATGTGATATTTGACATGGGTAAAGGCAGAAGATGGCAGGTGCCCAGGTATAAACAAAATCTAACTTAGGACTGGACCCTCCCCTACCATATACAGGAGCCTACATTAATGGAGAAAGAATGGTTTGGATTAATAGAAAACATGTTAATTATTGTTCTTTGTTTACATGGGAACATCTTAAGAGACAAAGGCCTAGATGCCTGCCCAGAAAAACTGAACTCAAATCATGTAAACAATGGTTGCTACAAAATAGGGCTCGGGGCAAGTTCAGGGAATGGTATTTTAATGACGTATGTAATAGTTAACAACCTACAGCTTTAGGCAATTCTAGCTTAAAAAAATAAGATATTAGCAGAAACCACTAACTACATGTGTACCAACAGCTATGCTAAAATATCACCCCATGTTTTTAGGTATAGTTACTACAATGGTCTATTAATCTATCACCTTACGTTACCTTCATAGTTGAATATATTTTTGTTAACTTCACCTTGTTTATTGGGGACACAATAGAAGTTAAGTAACCTGTAGTTTATTAATCTTAAAAAAGAGGATATGTGGACCCTTATGCTTCCAGTTTCTAGTTAAGATTGAAAAACTCTTTGAAGCTGACATAGATATCCGGGACAATTACAGATGACCACTCTGTGTTTATGAATAACTCATGATGAATTGTAACCCCCTTTCTTTTCTTTTAATCAATGGCCATAAATCACTATAAATAAAGCACTGGTCTGAACTTAGACAGACACAGCTGCACCAAACCTGGTCTCTGTGTCTCATTGGTGCTACCTTCTCCGACACCACTCATCCCACCTCAGGACCTGACACCCTGAGGAGGCTGGACCCCCACACTTTATGAAGTGTGTCTTATGATTGTACTTGCCCCTCCTGCCCACCTCCTTTGTGGTTTGAGGGTCTTGAAGCCTGCTCTCCACCTGCACTCTTTGTCTTCAATCGCAAGTGCTAAACCCTCCCCTAATACACGGCCATGATCGGGGCTTATAAAAAGTAATGCTCAAGGGGGAATGTTGTTGTCCTTTCTGCATGAGACAGCCTGTCAGGTGCCTGACAACAAATCTGTCTTTGCCACTGTCCTTGGTGTGTTTGTGTGGTCAGTCCTGTGCCAGTTTCCTTTCAATGTTTGCATATAACCTCAATCTTCAGTCTCTCTCCCCTTCCCAGAGGATGGGGTTGTTGTTGAAGTTTCTAAGCTCCTAGATCATGGCTTCATCTTCCTGGTGACCAGCCCCCATCCAGGAACCCAGCAAGAGCTGCCTCATTAGAACAAAAAACACTCCTGTCACCCAGCAAAGCCCAAGGGGTTAGGCACTCTGTGCCAGAAACCAGAGATGAAGACCAAAATATATATTTCTTATTAGAAATCATGATGCCACGCTTCTTTACCTTATTGTTTTTCTGACTTTAGCAGGTCTAAAATCCAGCTACATTTTAAGAAGGAAAGTACTGAGCTATAATTTTTAAAGAAACATTGGCTATGACAAGCCATCATTAAGAGGAGCAAACAGACCGGTTTCTCAATCTCACACTATACGTTATACATTAGAAAAAATATTATACATTAGAAATTGCTACAACCCACCTTTAAAAAATCAATGTCATATTCTAATAATGAGCAAATAAATTAAGGATGATGTTTTGGCTCCTTTGGGAAAAAAGTCTTGAACTAATTTAATTATAAAGATATTGTGCAAGTTAATATCAATTTAGCAACTCAAATATGAGAAGCCAAGAGTAGATAAAAACTTTTACACTGAAGCTATTTTTGTTGCTCATAGATTACAGGCATTTGTCCACTTTCTGTCTAGTATATTATGATGTTTAAAAAATCAAATGTTTATCAGATAGATACATATGTTAACAATAAATATTTTACTTGACTAGCCATTCAGTTTTTCTATGATAAACACCAGAAAATAGAAATCTGAGGAGAAATTTTAAAATATATATGTGTACACACACACACACACACACACACACACACACACTTTAATACTGGAGATTGAACCCAGGGGCTTAACCATTGAGCCACATCCCCAGCCCTTTTTTATATTTTATTTAGAGATAGTGTCTCACTGAATTGCTTAGGGCCTTGTTGAGTTGCTTAGGGCTTTTCTAAGATGCTGAATCTGGCTTTGAACTCATGATCCTCCTGCTTCAGCCTCCTGAGCTGCTGGGATTACAGGCATGCGCCATCACACTTGGCTTTAAAAATATCTTTAAATAATCTCACATTTCAAATAATTATATTTGAAAATACGGGTATTTTAAAAATAATTATGTGTTATACTATCCAGCTATATAAGTATATATGGTATATAGTTATTTAGTTGCAAGTGCTATAAGTAACAACAGACATATATTTTGGGGGAATCTATAACTCTTCTGGTGGCTGGTTTCTTCCATCTACCATAATTGTAGTCCATTGACTGGCAGCACTGGCGGCAGCTTTGAGCTTATTAGAGATGCCCATAGTTAGGTGAGGGGTACAGTTTGAAGCTAGAGAGCTTGCCCACCACGCTAGAGGACCTAGCGGTTCAATCCCAAGTGCTGCACGAGGAAAGAAAAGAAGGAAGGAAGAAAAGACACTCAAAATGGCTGACTTTGAATCTACAGTTTGAAAAGATTCCAGTGATACACATATACCTTAAAGTCTGAGGAAACCATGATTAAAGAACAAATGGCTTAAGGCTCTCAGACAGATGGAGGGAGGAAAAAATAACAACCTTCACAGTAGGAACTCTGAGCAAGACAGAATTGCTATGGGAGAGAGGCAACAATCTGAACAGGGGTTTTGGAGGGAAGTGAAATTAAGGGTATTATTTTAAATACTTAAAAAAAAAAATCCCTCAGCAAGGATTCATTGCTGTCTTGCAGAGTGAATTTGTTCCTCTTTGGTCTCTGGCTTCTTGTCTTATCCTGATCTCTCTTTCTCTGTCTCTCTCTTATATGCTTCCACCACAATGCCATCTGCCATGTCATGATACAGCCAGAAGGTGCTTACCAGAGGATGAAAGGATGGGGCTGTCCAAACTTGGACTTGAAGCCTCCAAAACTGTAAGCTAAATGAACTTTTTTCCCTATGAAGTACCCAGCTTCAGGTATTTTGTTATAACAGCAGAAAATGGATTAATAATCCAGAAACCTGTATGGGATGAGGAAGGGAAGGAAATTACCATGGAATGAAGAGTTCAGTAGGACCTCCAATTAGCAGAAAAACTAGGGAATGCAGAGCACCTTGAACAAAACAGCCAAATAAATAAATAAATAAATAAATAAATAAATAAACTTAAATGTAAAAAATGAAAAGAAAGTAAGTCCAAAAGTAAACATTAAGTAATAAAAAAGCTGTTATACTTAATATGAATGAGCTAAACCTTTTTGTTGAAAAATGGAAATTGGTGGTTGGGTTAGATAACAAATATAACAAAACTCAACAATATGTTGTTTTTAATGCTTAAAAGAAGTGATTTTTTAAAAGATTAAAGAATAAAGGGATGGACAAAACGATATCACAAAAGAAATCAGAAATTAATATTAATACCAGATAAGAAAGAATTTAAGTTTCAAACACCAATGAAGTTTAAAATGAGCATTACATAATGATAAAAAATATAATTTATAGCCAGGCATGGTGGTGCACGCCTGTAATCCCAGCACTTTGGGAGGCTGAGACAGGAGAATCGTCAGATCAAAGCCAGCCTCAGCAACGGCGAGGCGCTAAGCAACTCAGTGAGACCCTGTCTCTACATAAAACACAAAATAGGGCTGGGGAAGTGGCTCAGTGGTTGAGTGTCCCTGAGTTCAATCCCTTGTACAAAAAAAAAAAAGAATATTATATATATATAATTTATGTAAAAGATATACCAGTCATTACCTTATATGTATTAGAAAATGTAGCAGCTACATGTATAAACAGTTAAAAATTCAAGAAGAGCTTCATTAAAAGTACAATTAAAATAAATGTTTTAAGCCAGGCACAGTGGCACAAGAATGTAATCCCAGCTACCTGGGAGGCTGAGGCAGGAGGATCACAAGTTCAAGGCAACTTGGTAAGACCCTGTCTCAAAATAAAATTAAAAAGGGATGGGGATATAGCTTAGTGGCAGAGTGCCCTTGGGTTCAGTCCCCAGTATCAAAATAACAACAACAATAATAATAGTTTTAGTCAGCTTTTCTACTACTGACCAAAACAACTGTAGAGGAGGAAAGGTTTATTTAGAGCTCACAGTTTCCAAGGTCTTAGTCCATAGAAGGCTGGCTCCACTCCTTGGAGCTCAAGAGATGAAGCCAAACATCATGGTGGAAGAGTGTGGCAGAGAGAAGCGGTTCACATGGTGACCGGAGAGCAGAGAACAACGTCTCCATTTGCCAGATACAAATATATACCCCAAAGCCACACCCCCAATGAACCACAGCCTCCAGCCACACCCCAGCTGCCTCCAGTTCCTACTCAGTTAATCCCATCAGTGATTAATTAACTGATTAGGTCAAGGTTATAACCCAATAATTTCTCCTCTAAACCTTCTTGCATTGTGTCACACATGAGCTTTTGGGGGACATTCACATCCAATCCATAACAATAATAAGAGTAACATTTTATTCAGAATCATTCCAATCTAGTGTGAGTGTGGGGGAATTATAATAATAAACAGAAACTAAAGTTATTCAAACATACTACCCTGAAATATGGTGCCTTTGCATATTGAATATTTTAAGCTGAAGGAATCTGAGAAATGGCATGTGCAGGAAGGATCCTCTGGCCTTCTCTCCTCCCCTCAGACAGGACAGAGGATGCTCATGTGAGAGGCACCCTCTCTCCACTGAGAGGGAAGGAACATCCCCATCTCCGAAGACTGAAAGACGACGTGATGAGTGGCCTGTAAATAGGCCTCCTTAAGTGTCCTTCAGTTAATGACTCTGACCTCAAACCTCCTTCATCCTGTCTTACTTTTCTATGACTTTCCACTCTTCATCAAATCTAGTATAAAAACACTCAGGTTTAACTGCTTCCTGGGGTCTTCATTTCCTTGTGAAGGTTTCTGTGTTATATAGCACTTGTGTTAAAATTTTTGATTGAGATGAGCAGAACGTTGATTTCAGTTTTTTTTTTATTAGAATGGGCTGTAAATCACTTACTGTCACAACAATAGCCAGTTGCCATTCAACCATATTTAATTTATAGACCATTGACATTGATATGTCTTTGAGGCAAGCTAAGTTTCTACACATCCATCCTTTAATTGGTTTAGTTCAAGTTTTTGGCAGGATAGGTTAAAACAAACAAAGCTGAACACTAGTTAAAGGTGATAAAGACAGACTTTATTCAGTAACCACTGTTGTAGGAAAAAAGAGAGGTCAGTATAGAACTGAGCTCAACTCCAGTCCATATGGAGGTGACTAGGCATTTCAATTTTTTTTTTGTACCAGGGATTGAACTCCAGGGCACTCAACCACTGAGCCACTTCCCCAGCCCTATTTTGTGTTTTATGTAGGGACAGGTTCTTACTGAGTTGCTTAGTGCCTTGTCGTTGTTGCTGAGGCTGGCTTTGAACTCGTGATTCTCTCGTCTCAGCCTCCCAAAGTGCTGGGATTATAGGTGTGCACCACTGCGCCTGGCTGTGACTGGGCATTTTAAAGGGAGAATGAAGGTAGGGAATGGGGAAAATGACAGGAGGCTCAAGCAGAATCAGGGACGTGGAAAATTACAAAGGTTAGGTAGTGGGGTTGGTCGATGTAATTAGAACATCTGGGTTTGTTAACAGGCACTTATTAAAGTTAGCCTCCTACCCTCCCACAGAGACTGGGAGACAGGAGCCCTATCCACAGGGGTTGGCTGGAACAAACAGTAAATTCTTTTGACAGCTTTGAGATTTCCCAGGCAGAACTTAAAGGGGTGGGTTGACCCAGAGATATGGCCTTGAGCTGTTAAAAACCATACTATTGTTTAAATCTCAGTGTATGTATGTGTAGAGTGGGGAGTGAGTGAGGAAGAAATCAGTTGTGATGAGAAGAATTCTCACCTGTAACCCAAAGAAATCATGCTACAATAATGATCTTAATATGTATAGCTGTTGCCAAATGAATTTACTTTGGCACTAAATTTAAATTTTCATTTGCTAATATAAAGTTAAATTTATATTACACATAACTTTAAAAAAATTTTTTTTAGATGTTGATAGACCTTTATTTATTTATTTATATATGGTGCTGAGAATCGAACCCAGTGCCTCACATGTCCCAGGTAAGCGCTCCTCCATTGAGCCACAACCCCAGCCCTACACATGACTTTTTAATTCAAGAGGACTAATTGGCAGATCATGCCTCAGTAGCCCATGAAGACATTCCTGAATAACATAATAATATGCATAATAATGTACATATTATGCTCCAAATGATTGCCTTAAGCGAGCTGTCTGGAACAACTTTGTTAGAGAAGCAAAATTTTATGAGCATATAACTCAGTCAACTTTGTCCAATTTTAGATTGTGATAATAAATTCAAGAAGTTAGTCATCAAAACCTATACGAATAAGCCCTTGAACAAGTAAATACAGGATGGAATGATCTGCATTCTCTGTGGAGTTGTTAAAAGAATATGTGTCAAATTAGTTTTCAAAATATTTGCCTGATGCACACACTCTTTGGAAATGTGTGTGTGAAAATGCGAAAACCTTCATAAAGCTGACAAAAATGAAAAGCAGTTCTAGTGAAAGTGCCCTTCATTCATTCATTATTGGTCACAAAATGTTTTTATCTTTGCAATTTTAAGTGGTACTATGTGCAACAATCTGCTATAGGAAAATGGGATAAATGTGTTGCTACATCAGTGCAGGTTGGTTCCATACTACATGTTGAAGGCCCAATGGGTGGGGGTAGTTATCTTACGACTAACCACATTTGGGCTCAGAAGATGCCAGTAGATCAAGATGACAATAGGATGAAATAGTACTACCTGAAGATTAATAAACTCATAGCCAAATATTTAGTCTGGCATATAGTACGCATCCACATAAGTGGAGTCTTTAAATGTATATTTTAGCCACATGTCAATACAGTATGTGAGATATTGAGTGTTATTTATATTTCAACCAGTTGGGTCACCCCATATAAGCATCTTTCTTAAAGAGATAGCAAAAGGGAAGACACTCAGCTTGTTCAATTCCAAATCAGCTAGGTTATTAACACTATCCTTTCTCATTGTTGTATACATTTAATTTAATTGGGTACTACCAGCACCAAATCTCCCCTCTAAAACATATAGCTTAGACCTAAGAAAGAAGCGGGAATGCCCTCTGAACAGTTAACTGGAACTCCTGGAGTCAGAGCCAGCAGGTTTAGAGCCTTTATCGCAGAAGAACTCTCAGGTCCCAAATCAAAGCTTATTTAATCTCATTTTGCACAGGACTTAATTTTGTTTATTTGGTTTCTATGTCAACCAGCTAGAAGGATTTCCTACAATGCTCATTTCTTAGGGTAGAATTTTAAAGCAAGCATGCTTTAAGAAATACTAGATCTCACGTTGGAGTTTGAGGCCGGTTTCCTTTTATCCTTATAAAAGGAATCAGCCTTATCTCAGCACTTCCTCTCTCCCTAGTTTTTTATACCTCTGTATAAAAAGACAGGTAGTTCACTATGTCTTATTAATATTTATATTCCTCTTTACATCTAAATTCTTCTAAAAACCTTGAAGTCTAGGCATAGAATAAATGCGCATTAAGCCCGATGAATCAAAGGTAGAGAAACAGAAGAGTTGAAGTTCTGCTGGAAACAGCAAGAAGTCACATATAGAGGCTGTCAGTGTAGGAAGATGCAAAATCAAAGGAATAGCACATGAGAAAACCCAGTCAGCTGGAGCTGTTCAGTGTGGGGACGAAGAGCTCCATAGGCATCATTAGTCCCTGAGAACAGCACGGAGATACAGAGGGCTGCAATAGATGATGCTCAGAATGACCACGTGAATCATCAGATGGGTTTCAATGATGAGCTGTATGATCAGTTTACAGAGAGGGGCAGGGATGAGATACTCTTCACCTCTAAACTGTCAACTGTATTTCCTTTAGATAAAATCCGTTATGCTAGGGCATAGTAAAAGGGGCGTGCTTGTAAACTGCTGGAAGTTGGGTGAACAATTTAGGAAAAAGTCATATGAACAGGTCAGATATTTACAAAGCTGTATGGCACAAAGATGATCATTACAGTATTCTTATTTTAAAAAAATATTTATTTATTTTGAGGGTACTAGGCCTCACTAAGTTGCAGAGGCTGGTCTTGAACTTGTGATCCTTCTCCTTCAGTCTCCTGAGTAGCTGGGATTATAGGCCTGTGCCATGACACCCAGATAATCATTGCTGTGTTAATATACACTATGAAAATACCCAACAATAGAGAAAATCTTTACCACATGCACATCAGATAGAGCATTAATCTCCAGGATATATAAAAACTCAAAAAACTTAACACCAAAAGAACAAATAACATAATCAATAAATGGGCTAAGGAACTGAATAGACACTTCACTGAAGAAGAAACAATCGATCAACAAATATATGAAAAAATATTCAACATCTCTAGCAATTAAAGCAATTCAAATCAAAACTACACTGAGATTCCATCTCATTCCAGTCAGAATGGCTATTATCAAGAATACAAGCAACAATAAATATTGGTGAGGATGAGGAAAAAGGTACACTCATATATTGTTGGTGGCACTGCAAATTTTGTGCAACCATTATGGAAAGTAGTATGAAGGTTCCTCAGAAAACTTAAAATGGAACCACCATTTGACCCAGCTATCCCACTCCTTGGTTTATACCCAAAGGACTTGAAACTAGCATACTATAGTGCTTAAAACTAGCATACTATAGTGAGCAGCCACATCAATGTTTATAGCAGCTCAATTCACAATAGCTAAACTATGGAACCAACCTAGGTGCCCCTCAACAGATGAATGGATAAAGAAAATGTAATATATATATATATAAACACACACACAGTGGAATATTACTCAGCCATAAAGAAGAATAAAATTATGGCATTTGCTAGTAAATGGATAGAATTGGAGAATATTATGCTAAGTGAAATAAGCCAATCCCAAAGAACCAAAGGCCAAATGTTTTCTCTCATATGCAGATGCTAATTCACAGTAAGGGGTGGGGGGAAGAATAAAGGTGCTTTGGATTAGACAGAGGGGAGTGAAGGGAGGGGAAAGGGGGTATGGGAGTAGGAATGATAGGATGAATTGGACATTATTATCCTAGGTGCATATATGATTACAGAATCTGTATAACTCTACATCATGTACAACCAGAAGAATGAAAAGTTATACTCCATTTATGTGTGATGTGTCAAAATGTGTTCTACTTCGTGTATATAGCTAATTAAAACAAATTTTTAAAAATGAAAAAAGAAAATACCCAACAAAATAGAGGAATATTGTTAAACAAATATTTTTTAAAGTTACATTAGAGGATTCTGGGAAGCCAAGAGCCTCTCTCCCCATCTAGATAACAATGATACTGACAGAATCTCCCTCATTAAGTAGAACCCTGGAGTCTATTGAAAGCTTGCAACTTCTAGGGGAAGGACTGGGTGGCAAATTGGAATTATCTATGAATTTCAGTTCTTAACATAGTAGCTGTTCCCACCCCCCATAGCTGCATGGCAGGTAGTTGTGTGTTTTTGGAGCAGATTATACACAGTTTGTGGGTGCCAGGATGAGCAAAACATTCCCTGTCCTCCAAATACCGGGAATCCATGCTCTAAAAGCTGACTGATGTTTCTGATCACAGAGATGCAGACAAAGAAGACGACGACCACTGTTGTTGTGCCTCACCTAATTATTGCAAGTCCCTCTCATTCTAGTTGTAGTGACTTCTAGAGATTTAAAAAGTTAAAGCCTTTGCCCTCTTTTTAGAAATCATACATTGGAGACTAGTACATCAAAAGCAACCACATAAGAGGGAAAATTAAGTAGTCATGCATGCCCAAGGAAAGACACAGTCTCAAGAAAATATTTGAGGAGATATTAAATTTACTTTGATACAGAAACTGCCTACAACAATAAAAAGATAAATAAATAAAACAATAACAAAAACAACAAACCCTGCAGAGGGCAGAAGGAAATCTGATTTCCAGAGTTAGTATATTATTTGATTCAAATGCCTTATTATCAACAAAAAATCATAAGTTACACAAACATGAAAATATGGCCTATTCAAAGGAACAATAACAACAAATCAACATAAACTATCTCTGGAAAAGACCTGATGGCAAGACCTGATAGATAAAGACTTCAAAACAACTGCCTTTTAGATGCTAATGAATTAAAAAAAAAAAAGGTATGGAGAAAGTCAAGAGAAGCAATGTAGAAACAAAACGGAAATATCAATTTAAAAAAGGCAACATAAAGAGAAATCAAAAAGAAATTCAAGAGCTCAAAAGTACGATAGCTAAAGTGAAAAGTTCACTAGAGTGATTTGAAAACATATTTGATCAAATGGAACAATCAGTAAACTTGAAGATTGGATGATGGAAATTATCAAGACTGAGGAACAGAAAGCATAACATACTTATGGCAGGAGTCTAAGAAAAGAAAGGGACGGAGAAAATATTTGACTAAAAAAGTGATTGAAAACTTCCCAAATTTGAAGAAAGACATGAATATAGACATTTGAAAAACTCAACTAACTCCAAGTAAGATGAATTCAAAGAAACTCACATTAATGTTCATGAAATCAAACTTTGGAAAAACAAAGTATCTTCAAAGCAGTGAGAGAGAAGTGAAATGTCACATACAAGGAATCCTCGATAAGATTATCAGTAGATACAACTTTCCTATGTTCCCATATGAATGTTAGACCAGTGTAACTCCATATCGTGTACAACCACAAGAATGGGAAGTTATATTCCATGTATGATATGTCAAAATACATTCTACGGTCATGTGTAACTAAAACAAACAAACAAAGATAATCAGTAGATTTCTTATCTGAAACTTTGGAGACCTGAAGGGAATGAGTCAATATATTTAAAAGGCTAAGAGAAAGAAAGAAAAGAAAAGAAATAAACAAACAAAACCCTATCAAACAAAAATCTTATATCTGGTAAAACCATCTTCAAAAGTGAGGGAGAAACTAAGATATTTCCAGATAAACAAAAGGTGAGGGAATTCATCAGTAAATCTGTCCTTTAAGAAATGCTCAGTTTAGTGTGCTGTTCTTAGCATGTGCAAGGCTCCGAGTTCAATTTCCACCATCAAATAAATAGAAAAGAAAGGAAAATAAATGCTCGAGGATGTCCTATGCAATGAAATAAAGGGCCCTACACAGTAACTTGAAGACATATAAAGATATCAATAAAAGTAAATACATGGGCAAATACAAAAGCTAATATTATTATAACAAGGGTTTATAATTCCACTTTTTTCTACATTATTTAAGAAATTAATACATTAAAAATATTTCACCTAAGAGATAACACTATCATAACTTTCGCTTGTAATTCTTCATTTTGTTTTCCATATCATTTAAAGTACTAATGTGTTAAAATTCTAATTTACATATTTGGGCACAAATATTTAAAGATGTCATTTTGTGACATCTTTGTATCAGCCAAATGATACAAAGAACTGCCAAAACTCAACAACAAAAACCAAGCAGTCCAATCTAATGAGCAAAGACTTAAATAAACATTTCCCTAAAGAAGATATACAAATGAACAATAGGCACATGAAAAAATGCTCAACATCACTAACCACTAGGAAAATACAAATCAAAACATCAGGGAGAGCTGGGCACGGTGGCGCAAGCCTGTAATCCCAGCACTTTGGGAGGCTGAGACAGGAGAATCACGAGTTCAAAGCCAGCCTTAGCAGCGGCGAGGTGCTAAACAACTCAGTGAGACCCTGTCTCTACATAAAACACAAAATAGGGCTGGGGCAGCAGTCGAGTGCCCCTGAGTTCAATCTCCAGTACCAAAAACAAAACAAAACAAAACAACAACAACAACAAAAAAAACCATCAGGGAGATACTACCCATCAGGACAGCAGCTATAAAAAATAAAACAAGGCTAAGTATAGCTTAGTGGTACAGCAAGTGCTTAGCATTCATAAGGTTCTGGATTCAATACCCAGCACCACAAAGAAAACAAAACAGAAAATAACCAACGTTATAAGACTGGAGAATTTGGAACACTTGTGCATTGTTGATGAAAAGGTAAAATGATATACCTGCTATGGAAAACAATATACTGTGGAAAAAAATTAAAGATAGACTAACCATATGATTCAGCAGTTACATTTCTGGGTATATAACCAAGAGAATTTAAAGCAGAGCATCAAAGGAATATTTATATATCTATGTTGATAGCAGCATTATTCACGATAGCTAAAACATGGAACTCAAGTATCCATTGACAAATGAATGGATAAGCTACCTTACCTTGGCCCCAGAGCAATGAAATTGAACTACCAAGGACTAAACCTCTGAACTGTGAGCCAAAATAAACTTTTCTTCCTCTGAGTTGTTCTTGTCAGGTTTTTTGGTCACAGTAACAAAAAGCTGACTAATACATGCAGTTAGGGAAATGGATGATAATATGGAGATGGTGATGGTCATACATTACAGATATATTTAATACCACTGAGCTGTACACTTAGAAGGCTGTACATCGAAGCTGTACATCTTCTCATGGTTAAGATGTGAAATTTTATGACATATGCTTTTATCACAAAACAATTTGAAAATTAGTTAAATTAGAGTTGGGCCTGGTGATGCAATCCAGTAATCCCAGAGACTTGGGAGGCCAAGAAGTGAGAACTAATAAGTTTGAGGCCAGCCTCAGCAACTTGGGGAGATCTGTATCAAAATAAAAAATAAAATGGACTGGGACTGTAGAACCCTCAATGGTAGAATGCCCTTGGAGTTCAATCCCCAGTACTAGAAAAAATAAATGAACAAAAGAATGGTTAAATTAGAATATCTCATGATCATATACATGTATAAATGCACATTAAATGGCTCTATATGAAAGGATATATTCTAACATTAGCAGTGGATGGTAGGATCACAGACAGTTTTTATTTTGATATTTATGATTCTGTTTCACAAATTTTCATCAATGGATATGAAATAACGTTATAAGACACAAGAACAGATTTTGTGTGTGTTTAAGGATAAGCTTTACCTATGTGGAAATTCATTTATGTGAGAAGCCCATTCCTTGACCATACTGTGTTAGATAATTAGGAATGTCCTCTATGTACCTGATGTTTGTTGAGTCCTAAGTATTCAAAGATAAAAGACATGTTTCCTGTCCTCAGGGAGCTTAGACTCTATGAGAAGACAAGTTTTACTAAAATGTTTATTGAGCATGTGCTGATGTAAGCATTTTACTTAGGTTTTGTCATTTAATCCCCACAGTAATTCTGGGGACTAGATATCATGATTATTCTCCTTTCGCATGGTAGGAAGCTGAAGCTTAGAGAGGTCAAATGACTCGCTCAAGTTGACAGCATGGAAGAAATAAGGCGGAACTTCAAATCCAGGCAGCCCTGCTCCAGATATTCTTCACCAAGACTGCTCAAACTACCATAATCTAGGTGGCATGTGCTGAGATAGAGGTAAATATAGCGTGAGAAGAACATAACCAATACTTCGTGGAGGAAGGCTTCCTGGAGGAAGTGGCATCTTCACAGACCTGAACATGGACAGGAGTTACAGTAAGGTGAGGTGCTCAAGGGTGTTGGGGCAGAAGCAGCTGTGTGCTGCTCGTAGGTCTAAGAGACCACAGCACACTCAATGAATGCACCTGGTCTAGTGTGGATGGAGCAGGGGAGCCAGGAGGCACAATGATCCGGCGAGCCAGGTGCAGAGCTGGAACCCCATCACGAAGAGACATATTTGCTTTATCCAGTAGTATTGTGCAAAATGAAAATCTGTCCGTTCTGCACTGTGGAGTAAGCGAAAGGGTTAAGCAGCCTTCAAAATCCCCATCTCTGTTGGACTGATCACTGCCATGGTAACCCAGCAGCAGCCACCACTTGTCAAGGCCTCTTCTTTGGATACAATAATAAATAGTGATAAAACATTACCTCAGGGCTTTGTATTTTTGCCATCACTTAAAATTCTGTTCCTGACTATGGTGAAGATTTAAAAGAAAAATAAAAATGTATATTTTAAATAATGTACTAGAAATACTTTATGCATATGCTGTAAGAATTCAAAGCTCTAACATTTCAGGCACTTGAAAGGCTAAAAATCGTATCAAGGCAGAGTTCAGAAAGGGCTTTCTCCCTCCTAAGAAGCCTCCACAAAAAGTAAACAATGATGCTGCACCTTACAGCTTCACAAAGCATTAGCCCCATTTGTCTATAATGGTCTCTGTGCAGAGGAAAGCCACCCCTCACCCCACTTTCACTTTTAGTTCCAGCTGAAAGAGAGGAGGAGCTGAGTCTCACAATAGTTGCTGTGTGACAGCTGTGTGATGGGTGGAAACCCGTTTCTAAAACAATGCACAAATATTTAGATTTAGTACCATTCTCAAACCTATTCTCAACTCTGGCAGCTTCTTCAAAGAAGGCAATTCCTAGAGTACTTGGAAGCATCTCAGCTTTGAAGGGAGACCTGGCGGGGTTCGAATCACGGTTCTTGCACATGACAGCATCACCTTTCTTCCTACCTTCCTAACCTCCAGCTCAGCTTCCTGCTTGTAAAATGGGGATTTATACCTCCTCCTTGCAGCCTACTTGAAAGGACTGCAGATAACAAATGCAAATGTGACAGGGACAGAGCATGTGTTCAACATTGTGGTCACAAACTCAAAGTATAACAGGGATCATGAAACACTGTGAAATGGTCCAGGCAAAAAGTCTGCAACCCCTGATTTACATATCAGATTCCTTCCATTCTAAGAACTGTCATGTTTTAATATCCTTGAAATTGGGATGTGTCTCACTGCAGGTGATGTTTTATAATTTCATAGTGATTTTTCTTTCTTAGTTAATCCTAGAATAACAGAGCACCTTACAATGGAGGAAATCTTAGATTGGATGGAATAGGGTAGTTCCTTCCAGCATATGGAACATTTTATTTTGGTTACAGGCCAACATAAAAAAGGAGCCAAATCCTATTCCTGTTCAATAAATCTGACAGAAAAGATAAGATTCATGGCAAGTACTCATCTCATCTTTCTGAACTGTCGCAACCTGGCAACACATCTGTTCCTAAGAGAAGGCACGTCAGAATCATCCAGCGACTCAGGCTCCAGTGTGATCCATGCCACCTGGCCCCACCTTCCCATATCTCCTCAGCCTTCTTCTCCCCACTAAATGGGTTCCTGCTAAAGCAAAACCAAACCAAAAATACTTAAGTTCAGATTTTCAAAGCTATTTCTAAAATAGAACCAGGCAAGAATGTAATGAATGTAATTTTTCAGGCTTGTAGATCACATACTGATCACAACAGCAAGACTTACTGTTGGGGGAGACAGTAGGAAGATGTTCAGAGAGATAGGTACTTGTGACCCTGGAGTTGCTAGTGTCACCTACTTGATATCAGGAAGAAACACACACACACACACACACACACACACACACTTACCCTCACAGGTAGCAGATTCTGATTATAAAATGGGCTAAGAGGTACTTGCCTGAAGAATCTATTTAAAAGGATACTAAAATATCATCAAATACCATAAATTAGGAATACGATTCCAGTTAACTCTGGTTTTTGAAAGCAACTCTACATGGTGACTGAAGCATAAGTTTGGTCTTGTACCCATTAAAGAAGACATTTGCTGTTAGGAGAAATAGTTTAAAACAAAACAAAACAAAATAAAATCCCAACTCTTACATGTGCTAAACCTGTTTCAAATGAATATTTTTGTGGTGCTCATGAACATCACAGTATGGACCACTAATCCTATAAATCCTGTACCTGAAATTAATAACTGGTCAGTAAGGTAAAAGGACTGTCAGGAGCTGCCCAGGACCTGAGATTTTACCTTCATGACAAGTTAACAAGTCAGCCTGCTGCTGTTTCATGATGCCAGAACAAGACACAAATCTGAGTCAGATGGTGTGGAACAAAGTGCAGTTGGCACTTTGCTTACAAGATGTATAGAAATGTGAAGATGCTGGAGAATTGTCTTCCAACAGGGACATAATATGTTACATGCATGTGACAGTAAAAACAGTACAGCCATTTCCCACTCCACCAAACAACCAAATATTGGAACATACAGAAAGAGTTATCAACATGAAGAGGCACAGATTCCTAGACTACCTGGAAAGTTTGTAGGGCCAGCTCTCGCTGAGGGCAGTGCAGGTTTAGTCGTCTCATGGGAAGGAACTTGAATGAAAACATCAATTACTGGAGAAGGAAATGGGACAAAGGAAACTACAGATCTTCATTCTCTTTGTTCAGAGACATACATATTATGCATTTCATGATTCAGAGAAAAGAATAAAATTGGATGTTTAAAAGTAGTTGGAAAAAATCTTTCTCTAAAAGCCATCCATGGGTTCAAAGTTTAGTTATAGAGAACTATTTTTTTCCCTTTGTGCAAACAGAGGCCTTCTTGTTTCTTTTGTCTATATTATCAGTTTATAGTTCCTTGTCCTCCTATTTAAAGGACTTCAGTTGGGAGATGAACAAAGTTAACAGATTTAATATGAATGGAACTTGAAACATTTTAAACGTTCATATCAAATCATTTGGAACTTTTTTGTGTACTTTTAAAGTGTGTAATTCAGCTAACTTGAACTTCTGAATGTCTAAATTTCTAAATCCTAAGCATTTTCTCCTTTTCTAGAATGATTACGCTAATAGTCTTCTATGTAATTATCATTTTCTTAAAAACATTTTCTGACTGACAGCTTGCTGTTATTTTAGAAAATAACTGATATACAAATATTAACTAATCTGCAGACATAACTTACATCTCTTAAAATTTCCTCTTTCTGGACCAAAATTTAATTTGGGATCCTACCTTACGTGGTTTTTTCATGATTCCTTAGTTTCCTGCATCTTGAATGATTCTTCAGTGTTTATTTCCTCTGACCTTCATCAGCAGAGTATTGCCTACTAATCTTAGCTTCTATTGATGTTGCTACACTACAACAGTTATCATAGCATTTACCCAAGAGGGATTTTCTATTTCTACCATTCCTTTTGCATTTATATATTAGAATGCTACTGTAAAGAAGAATTGAATAATTTATCCATTCATTTATTTATATCTGTACAAACTCATGGATATTTATTTTATTTATCATCTTGTTCAATTTGTCCCCTTTTTGGCCTCACAGAGCTCCTTCACGCTGGCCTCTGGGTTCTTTTGGCATGCTTCTATCATATTTTTTGCACTTCCTTACTGTCTGGCATAACAGTATGGTTCAGACTTATCTTGTACTTTCCTTCACCGTCACTGGAATCAGCCTCTCTAAGGAGCCGGGTCTGCTTTTATTGGTGAATAATGTTGAGAAACTAAGATCTGGGTGGGTGCTAGTTGTGTTAATCATTACTGGGGTACCATTGCTTCTAGGTCTTTTCAGCAAAAGACTAGGAAATACATGTATGTATACACATATGCAAATATATCTCTATTGATCTATAAATGTTTGTCTGAAGCCATAATTTACAATGAAATCTCTGATCCAACTGCAAATCACAAGTCCACTATAATCTCCCCCTTTCCATTTACTGCTTCTTTGTCCTCTAAAAATACACCTGGCTTTCTATTTCCACAACCTTTTAAATTAGGTGTACAGTCATGTAATACACACAGTTTCAGAGGTGCTAACTTGTACCTTTGAGAAAATTTACTAATTAGAAAAAAAAATTCTATATATTTCTCTTTGTTTTTAGCTTTAAGAATATGTGATGGTGATTTTATGTGCTACTTGACTGGGCTAGAGGGTACCCAGATATTGATTAAATATTACTTCTGGCATCCCTGAGAAAGTGTTTGTGGATGAGATTAACATTTGAATGAAGAGATTGAGACTATTTGAATTTGCCTGAGAACTGAGAACATTTGAATTACTTGCCCTGCCCAGTGTGCATGGGCCTCATCAAATTGGTTAAAGTCCTGAATAGAATAAAAGACTAAGAAACAAAGAATCCTTTCTCTGTGCATGACTGTCCCCAAGTGGGGACATTGATTTTCTTTTGCCTTTAGACTTAGGTTCAGAATGGAACATATATCGTTGATTCTCCTGGTTCTCTGGCCTTTGGCCTTGGACTGGACCTTACATCTTCAGCTTTTCTGCTTCTCCTGCTTTCACATTCAGACTAGAACTATACCATCGGCTTATCTGGGTCTCCAGCAAATCTTGGGACTTCTTGGTCTCCATAACCACATGATCTAATTCCTTATAATAAATCTCTTCATTTCCCTAGAGAACCCAAACTAATAGATATTACATAAACAAAATATTATTTCCCAAAGTTACTTAGTTTAGTCTTTTCCCTTTGTATCCCTTTCATTGTGGTTATGTTGCTAATTTGTAATTGTTCATTGTTTACTATTTATATCGTGAGACTTAAGTCTGATTGTTTTTGCACAAAACCTTCCAGGACTTTCTGTTTTACTTAGGATCAAATTAGAAGAACTTTTAGAGTCTGAGCCCCACATGATCTGGCCTCCTATGTCTCTCTGACCTCATCTCCTGACCACCCAATCCCTTGCTTACCCCAGCGGAGGTTCTCTGGCCTCTTTGCTGTTCCTTCAGTATCTCATGTCCCCACCTTGGTGCCTTTATGCTTTCTCTTCCCTTGGCTTGAATGCTCTCCCTGAGATATCAACATGACCAAGGTCCTCACTTCCTTCAGAATTCTGTTCAAGAAGCACCTTATAAATTTGTCTTAGTATAAGAAAATAAGTTCCATGAGAACTTTGTTTTGTTCTCTCCCATACTCTCTGCTCTAGAACAGCACCTGTAATTATTGCTAGTAAGACAAAAATAAATAAATACACACATAAACACATATAACATATATATAAACATACATCTATGTATAAAGAGAGTGGGTTTTCCCCAGCTTTATTGAGGTATGATTGGCAAATTAAAATTATATATATTTAAAGGCTACAACATGATGATTTGATACACAGATACATTATGAAATGATTATCACAATCAAGCTCATTAGCATCAAACATTTGTTGAATTAACCTGATTCATATTTCTGTAAGAAATATCTTAAATGTTTTAGATGTTGGTGGTAAGTGTTAACTGATAACAAATTGTCGACATAAGGACCAACATTCTGTATTTCTCCCTTGGATCCATATTACAGTAACTCCAAGTACAGTATGCGATTCAGTCTATTCATTAGAATGTTTGCCTTCAACATACTCCTCCATATCTTTTCTAACAGCTGCCTGCCCTTATATAAAGGAAACATGTTTTTTCCCTCTGTGAGTCTCTACAATGAATAAGTATTATTTTTATAATCAGAGAAAAAGCAAAAGCTCTTAAAACAACAAGCTCATATGTTAAAGCATAAGTCATCGCCTACCCTAGAATTATTGTGATACTGCTTCTCATTCTTCATTTTCCTGGGGGATCTTTCATGTTGACAGGCTGCAGAATCGACTTTGAAAGTATTTGTGTGAAAAAATTATCCCAGAGCATATTTGCACCTACAGATAGGCCATTTGCTATTATGTAAGTCAGCCTACAAAAAGATAGTTATGCCACATCACTTAACAGGGACATGTAGAAGAAGGACAAAACAACAGGTGGTAGAAAATGAGAGGTCACCACTGTGCTGGTTTTCAGGCAACTTGACAAAGGGACAGAGAGGTGAGAAGAAAAAGGGATTGAGCTCTAGTGGGGTGAGGATGTCCTTGTCTTTTCCTGCATTTTAACACAGTGAAAGGGGTGAAAACTCTGGAGGGCAAGCTCTTACAGCAAGTGAATTTGTTTTGAAAGCCAGATACAAGATACCAAATTATGAAAGCAACTGAGTGATGTCTAAACTAAGAAATGGTAGCTACAAAGGTGTTTTTGCCAGTGGAGAGTGTAGATTTGTTTCTGTAAACTGAAAAGACTGGGAATAGCCAAAGAGGTTGTTAGGTTAATGGTATCCTCCACTGAGTTTTCTGGGGAGGAATCTTAGCAGCACCATCTCCCATGGAATGTTATCAAGCCTGGAGGTATGTGGACAGTGAGACTGGGAGCAGGGTAAGAGAAAAGGAGGACAGGAAGAGTTAATTTTGTAAATTCCCATGCGATACAGGAAAGACTTAAGGATAACAAATGTTGACAACAGGTGTGGTCCCTCTGGAATCAGATTCTTCCCAGATTTAAGGGACTCTAATTAGCAGCTTAAAACTCTGGAGGAAGGAGGAGTCACATCTACATTAAAGAATCAATGATGCATAAATTTGTGAAACAAAAGGGACGTTTCTTTTCTCCAGTAGAGGGCTTTGTGGAGAGCATTGGGACAACGTGTGGGAAAATAAAGCTTATGTGAACATTAGACTCAGCTCCTTAGGCTTTTGTTTTTTCCTCCTAGAAATTACCTAAGTCCAGGACAGTGGTAAACAAATGAACACTGAGGCCCCCATGAGGACAGGTTTCAGAAATGGTGGCGAATTCTGGTGTGGTGGTGCTCCTCTCTGCCTGTGTCTGCAGCAGCTGACACCTTTGGTTGCTTACCCAGTGGCTATCCCCAGCTTAGTCTGTTCTCAAGACCTAAATTTGTTCTTATAGCCACACTTTTCCAAGAAATCATGAACTTTAGGGAATGCCAGTCCCATTCTCATTTCTAAGCATTGAAGTTTGATTATATTAACCTAAAGGTGAACATTTCATTTTCTTTGCCAGAGATTGGCTTTGGGACAGCAGTTTTGGTCAGCAGGACAGGAGGGAAAGTAGCAGAGGAGGCTTCTAGGAATGGCCTCTTAGCTTTTTAAAGAGACAGAAGAACTAGGTATGGTGGCATGCACTTGTAATCTCAGCTATGTGGGAGGCTGAGGATGGAGGATCATGAGTTCAAGGCCAGGCTAGGCAACATAGCAAGATCCCATTTCAAAAATAAACAAATAAGACAGAAAAAAATCTCATTCCCCCCGCCGACCCCGTATATAATAGTATGAAGATATGATTCTTGGAACTGCTGCAGCCATTTTTTTGGCCACAAGAAAATTCAACTAATATACTCAGTGCTATGGTTAGAATGGTTGTTTTTCCTCAAAATTCATATATTGAAATAGTAACTCCCAAGGTGGATGACAGTAGGTGGGGCTTCTGGGGAGTGATCAGGTCATGAGGTCAAAGCCTTCATGAGAGAGATCCGTGTACTTAAAAGAGGCCCTAGAAATCCCCTGCCTCTTCCACCATGTGAAGACAGAGCAAGACTACACTGCCTATGAAGCAGAATGTGGGCCCTCATCAGATACTGAATCTGCTAGGTCCTGAATCTTGGGCTTCCCAGCTTCCAGAACTGTGAGAAACTAATTTCTACTGTTTATAAGCTAAGCACTTGATGGTATTTTGTTGTAGGCAACCAAATAGATTAAGACACTCAAGGTGTTAGAGCAAATGAATGAACTTGTGTTCTTGATGATGGTGTCAAGGAGCTGCATTGAATAACCCCGGGGCTATACTACTACCTTGGAACTTCTTGTAATGTGACATACCCAAATCCATTATCTGTTCCAGCCATCATTCTGAGTTGAGTTTTCCATTATCTGAATCCCATATGTTTCATTGTCTTACTCTTACAATGAAATTTTCAATATGCCTGCAATAAAACTACTTCAGTGTAGATTACTGAGTGATAATATGGCTTCTCTCTGTTCTACTCTGTGGGAGAACTCCCAGAGTGGGCAGACTGAAGCTCTTAGAATATCAGTCCCTCTAAAGTAGAGAAAGGGAGCTCCTTACAGAATGGGGACCAAAGGCAGCGTTTCTAGGCTCTGGTAACAATACAATAGCTGAAAACATGCGTAGTCTCTCTAAGGATTGATATATAGACCAAATTTAGAAATGAGTTCTTAAGCTCACATTTGGGCTGGGTCTGCCTCTACATCACTTGCAGTGCTCTGGTGTCTTCAGGATTCCCAGGCACTATACCTGTCCTGTGTAGTAAAGGGTTAGTTCAGCAGACTTGGATGCTCAAACCTTGCACATTCCAAAGAAAGGACTGGCCCTCGACTGGACCCTAGGAGATAATCTCTGGGCCCACAGAACGTCCTTCCTGATGAGAGCATCAGAATATAACTGAAGCCTTATATTACTAGGCCATGGTAGATAATTTGAGCTACAGTGTGATTCATGGTGAAAGCTGGTTTGACCGCTTGCAGCCTGGAGTGTGTTGCATCAGTTTGACCTATAGAGGCATGGAGACCGAGCATTAAGGACACTCATGCCTACCTGCCTGACCTTCAGTACCAACTCTGGACACCAAAGCTCAGACTCTAGATAGTGAAGCTCCCCTGGTTGGCAATAATATTTTGTATGTGTTTTCATGCATTGCTGCTGAGAAAATTAAGCACTGTCTGTACATCTCCCCAATGAGATGGACAACTGGAATCCTGTGCCTGGATTCTCCCAGACTCTGCTTTATGCACCTTTGCCTTTACTGAATTTCATATGAATCCCTCCACTGTATTAAACCATAACCATGTGCATAACAGCCTTTCTGAGTTCTGTGAGTCATTCCAGTGAATCATTAAATGTGATGAGGGTCTCCAGGACCATCTGTTAAGTTGTATAAGTTCCTTACATATTTTGGATATTAACCCATGCTATGGTTTGGATATGAGGTGTATCTGGAAAAGCTCATTCGTGTATTAGGCAATGCAGGAATGTTCAGAAGTGGATTGATTAGATTATGAGAACTTAGCCTCACCTATGAATTAATCCATTTTATGGATTAATAATTCGAATGGACTACTGAGTGGTAACAATAAGTGCAGGGCTTGGCTGGAGGAAGTAGGTCACTGGGGCCCTTCCCTTGGGAATATATTTTGCCCCTGTCTCCCCCCCCCCCTTTTCCCAGCTACTATGAACTGAGTAGTTTTCCTGTCCTGCCTAGCTCAGTCCCAGAGCAATGGAGTCAGCTGAACATGGACTGAGATCTCTCAAACTGTGAGCCCCAAACAAACTTTTCTTTCTCTAACTTGTCAGGTAATTTTGTCAGTGACAAAAGCTGACTAACACACCCCATTATTATATGCATAGTTTGCAAATATTTTCTCTCATTCCATAGGTGGCATTTCCTTTTGTTGATTGTTTCCTTTGTTGTACAGAAGTTCAATGTAGTCCCAATTGTTTACTTTTGCTTTTGTTGCCTGTGTTTTAGGTATCATATTTTTAACAAAACCAATGCTAAGACCATTGTCAAAGTACTTTCTTCCTATGTTTTCTTTAAGGAGTTTTACAGTATCAGTTATTACATGTAAGACTTTAATCCATTTAGAATTAATTTCTGTATGTGGTATAAGATAAAGGTCCAGCTGGGCACGGTGGCGCAAGCCTGTAATCCCTGCACTTAGGGAGGCTGAGACAGGAGAATCACGAGTTCAAAGCCAGCCTCAGCAATGGCGAGGCGCTAAGCAACTCAGTGAGACCCTGTCTCTATATAAAACACAAAATGGGGCTGGGGATGTGGCTCAGTGGTTGAGTGCCCCTGAGTTCAATCTCCAGTACCAAAAAATAAAGGTCCAATAACTTCTTTTACATGTGGATATCCAGTTTTCCCAACACTATTTGTTGAAGAGCCATTTCTTTTCCCATTGTGTTTTCTTGGTGTCCTTGTCAAATAGTAGTTGACCATGAATAGGATAAAAATGTAGATTTATTTTTAAGTGCTCTATTCTGTGCCCTTGGTCTGAATTTTTTTTCCTAGTACATGCTGTTTTGATTACTATATGTTTGTAGCAGATCTTGAAATCAGGAAGTGTGATACCTCCAGCTTTTTTCTTTCTCAAAAAAAAAATTTTTTTTAACATTTGAGGTCTATTGTAGTTCCATACAAATATGAGGATTTTTTTTTCTATTTCTTGACAATGAAAGTACTGGAGGGTTCTGAGAGTGATTGCACTGAACCTGTAGATTGCTCCGGGTTGTTTGGATATTTTAACAATATTAATTCTTCCAATCCATGTACACAGAATATCTTTCCATTTATTTATGTCTTCAATTTCTTTAATCAATATTTTATAGTTTTCAGAGTATAGATCTTCCACTTCCTTGAATAAATTTATTCCTAAGTACTTGTTTGGATGTTGTCGCAAATGGGATTGTTTTATTTCCTTTTTCTATATATATAAGACAGTGTCTTCTACAATTTGAATTCTTCCTATCTGACTTGGAACTCCTTCACTCTCTCCCTGCTTTCTGCCTGCCTGCCTGTCTTTGTTCCCTCCCTTCCTTCTCTTTTTTCTTCTGCCTAATTGCTCTGGCTAGAACATCTAGCACTATGTTGAATAGATGTGTCAAGGGTAAGAGTCATTATTTGATTTCTTATCTTAGAAAATCTTTCAGTCTTCCACCATTGGTATGTGATGTTAGCTGTGAGCTTATCATATATGGGAGCTGTGGGCTTGTCATATATGGCCTTTATTATGTTGAGGTACATTCTTTCCTAATTTGTTTAAAATTTTTATCATGAAAATATGTTGAAATTTTTCAGATGATTTTTCTGCATCTATTGAGATGATCACATGATTTTTATCTTTCATTCTGTTAATGTGATATGTCACATTTTTTGATTTGCATATGTTGAACCATACTTGCATCCAGGGAGAAATCCCACTTGTTCATGATGTGTGGATCCTTTTAATGTGCACTTGAATTTGGTTCGCTAGTGTTTTGTTAGGGATTTTTAAATCCATGTTCATGAGGGATGTTGACATAATTTTCCTGCCTTGCAGTGTCCTTCTATGGCTTTGATGTGAGAGTAATGCTGGTGTGGCCAAATGCGTTTGAAAGTGTTCCTTCCTCGTCAATATTTTAAGTTTGAGAAAGACTGGTCTTAGCTCTTTAAATGCTCAGTAGGATTCACCTGTGAAGCTATCTTGTCCTGGGGTGTTCTATGCTGGGATGTTTTTGATTACTGAGTCAATCTCTGTATACATTAATTTCACTCCTACTACTCATATTTTCTACTTCTTCATGATTCATTCTTCTTAAGTTGTATTTTCCCAGGAATTTAGACCTTTCTTCTAGATTATCTAATTTGTTGGTCCATAATTGCCTATCACAGTCTCTTGTGCTTCTTTGCATTTCTGCTGTGTCAGTTGTAATGTTTCCTCTTTATTTGTAATTTTACTTATTTGATCTATTTTTCATTGGTTAGTCTATCTAAATGTTAGTCAATCCTAGCTGAGCGCGGTGGTGCACGCCTGTAATCCCAGCACTTAGGGAGGCTGAGACAGGAGAATCGCGAGTTCAAAGCCAGCCTCGCAACGGCGAGGCACTAAGCAACTCAGTGAGACCCTGTCTCTACATAAAACACAAAATAGGGCTGGGGATGTGGCTTAGTGGTCAAGTACCCCTGAGTTCAATCCCTAGTACCAAAAAAAAAAAGAAAGTTAGTCAATCTTGTTTCTTTTATCAAAAAGCAACTCTTAAGTTTCATTGATCTTTCCTATCATCTCTCTAGTCTGTTTTATTTCTCCTCTAATGTTTATTATTTCCTTCCTTCTGATAATTCTGAGCTTAGTTTGTTCTTTTAGAATTCTTTGAGATGTAAAGTTGTTTATTGAGATATTTCTTTTTTTTCTTAATATTGACATTTATTGCTATAAACTTCCCTCTTAGAACTTTTTAACTGCATCACAAGTGTTGGTATATTGTGTTTCTATTTTTATTAGTCTCAAGATACATTTTAATTTCCCTTTTAATTTATTGTTTGACCCATTGATGAAGACTTGTTTTTTGGCCTAACATATGATCTACACTGAAGAATGCTCCACATAAGCTTGAGAAGAATGTGTATTCTAGCACTGTTGGATGGGATGTTCTGTGTTTGTCTTTTATGTCCTTTTGGTCTATGATGTTATTCAAGTCTGCAGTTTCCTTATTGATTTTCTATCAATATTTTCTGTTGAAAGTGGGGTATTAAAGTTCCCAACTATTACTATATTGCTACCCGCCCCCAAGTTCTGTTAATATTTGTTTTACATATTTAGGTGCTCCATTGTGCGTACATACGTATTTACAATTATTATAGTCTCTTGATGAACTTTATCATAACATAATGATCTTTGTCTCTTGTAACAAATTTTAACTGAAAGTCTATTTTGACTAATACAAGATAGCCACTTCCACCCACTATCTTTTGGTTAGCATTTGTCTGAAATACTTTTTTCTTTCCCTTCATTCTCAGCCTGTTTGTTTCCCTAAAGCTAAAGCAAGTGTCTAGTAGGCACCATGTTGTTGGATCTAATTTTTTACTCATTCAGTTGCTCTGTCTTTTGATTGGAGAACTTAATCCACTGACATGCAGTGATTAATAATAGAAAGGACTTATTATTGCCATTTTGTTAATTGTTTTCTAACTTTTGTAGTTCCTTTATTTCTTCCTCTTTTTCTGTCTTCCATGGTGATGTGCCAATTTTTTTTTATTTTTTATTTTTTTTTTTTGTAGTGCTACACTTGGATTTCCTTCTCTTTAACTTTTGTGTATACTAGAGTTTTTTCTTTCTGGTTACCATGAAGTTTTCATAAAACATCTTATAGTTATCATATTCTGTCTTAAAAAGCTAAGAACTTCAATAACATGCAAGAACTCTACACCTCTACTTCCTCCCATATACATTTTATGGTATCAGTGTCATCTTTCTATATTATGCCTTTATTAACAAATTATTGCACAAGTATTTTTGATGTTTTTATCTTCTGACTGTTGTCCTAGAGTTAAACATGATTTACCCCCTACCATTATAATATTCTAAATTTGATTGCATGTTTACCTTTACCAGTAACTTTTATACTTTCATATTGCTACTTAGCATATTTCTGTTTCAATGGGAAGAACTCCCTCTAGAATTTCTTGTGAAATATGTTGAGGAATATCTTTAGTGCTCTTTCATTTCTGAAGGATAACTTTTCTGCATATTATACTCTTGGCTAGCAGAATTTCTTTTACCACTTTGAATATATCATCCCATTTCCCCCTGGCCTATGAAGTTTCTGCTGAGAAGTCTGCCAATAATCCTATGGAAGTTCCCTTATATGTGATGATTCTTTTTTGTCTCACTGCTTTCAAGATTCTTCCTTTGTCTTTAGCTCTTGACAATTGGATTACAATGTGGGGGGTATTCTTTGAATTCATTTTTCTTGAGGTTTCTGGGGATTCAAGAATCTAGATGTCCATCTCTCAAGGTTTTAGACATTTTCAGTCATTATATCTTTAACAACTTTCTACTTCTCTCTCTCTGTCTCTCTCTCTCTCTCCTCTGGCTGCCATCAACATGCCCTTCCAACATAATGTTTTGTCTTGGAGCTCTTATCAGATATTTTGGACACAATTTTAAAAAGCTGACTCACCAACTATCCCTAGACCAAGAGCTCTTCAGGAAATACACCTGTCATACTTAAGAAGGCTTTGTTTTATTTTTATTCAGGATATTTAGCAAGTAAATATATCTTTGTGAATTTAGGGGCAAATTAGCCAACAACACTAAAAATAGGAGGGAAATTTGCTTCTCTTGCTTCCTTTCCCTGTTTATACATTGCATTTTGGATATCTTTACTTTCTTCTTTTTGTATACAACCAACACAATCATGACTAGGGAGAAAAGT
Organism: Geosciurus inauris; assembly: GCA_004024805.1. NCBI lineage: Eukaryota > Metazoa > Chordata > Mammalia > Rodentia > Sciuridae > Geosciurus > Geosciurus inauris. The sequence continues at coordinate 100,686 of PVHX01001533.1, forward strand.
TGTTATTTCTTTTGCCAAATATGTGAAGTTTTTTCCACTACTGAGATAAATGAAATCTTGGTTGTGAAAGAAGTCATCGGTTTTTCATTTTTGATTGTATTTTCTATGTGGGTCATGATGGAGATGGTATATAATTAATTCATTAAATGAGGCTTAGGTACAGATATTAATTTGTAAAACAGAGTTGAAAGTAACAACATGTTTTGCTGTCCTTCATCCACTTCTTGGAAGCCCAAGGCACTGGGGGCATACAGGACATACAGATAATATAGACCAAGAATACTTGGGCTTCCAAACCCACATTTTAACCAGATTTATAAATGAGTAAATTTAAAACTCTACAGTTACTTAAAATGTATTATGGATTTATTCTGCAATCTATGCTTTGTTGCATTATATATTAACGAAATAGAAAGGTATTAGATTTCCAAGATCATGATGATTAGTAGATGTAAAACAATGTTCTTTTTCAGAAACATCCATGCATTATTAAAAACCTGAATTATTTAGTAGGCAAAATTTCTTGATAGTGTGAACTAACATATGTATGGTGGTATTTTAATTCTGGGAACTTGTTCAGAAATAAATAATAAGAAATAAAATGTTTCCTTTCTTTTCAAGATAGGGTTTTCAACCATGCTGGCAGGATGAGTCTTGACAACTTTTGTTGTAACAAGAGTAGTAACTTCAATGTGCATATATACCACCAAACACATGCCACTCCATATATACTGTCTTCTCACACCCAACATTCATGCATATACTACATACCATCCACACACTATGCTATACACATATATACCAAACCTCATATATATTCTACTCTCTGCCAAGCACATTCTATACATACATACATACCATACCACACACACCATCACACATACACATATACCTTTATATCAAATGCATACATGTACATACACAAACCATAATATATCACACATATTCACAAACTATATATAAACACACACAAAAGAAATACAAGACTTAACCATGCATGCACAACACATACCTTACCATACACACACTTCCACTTATACCAAGCATACACACATATACACACAATCAGACCACCTGCTATAATCCTAATTTTATTTCCAACCCTCTCTCCCTTTTTCATTGTGCTTTATTTAGCTATATCGTTTTCCTTGTCAGAACTTGAACACCTCAAACATACTCCTCCTTAGGGCCCTTGCATTTATAGTCCTCTCTGCTAGAACTTCTCTTTCCCTGGATACGTAAATAGAAAGCTCCATTTCTCTTAAGAGATCCTTTTCCTAGCCCCCGCAATCTAGGATAGCCCCAAGATAGCTCACTCTTTGTGACTGCCTGTTCCTGCCTCTCACTCTTCTGACTTATACTCTGAATATCAAGCATAAGATGTAAATGGTCCTTAGAAATCACCTCAACTTTTGCCAGAAGATGAGAGTCCCAAAAGGAGAAGTATCTTGTTCAAGGTTATAGGAATCACTACTTTATCCATTCAGCAAATATTTAAAAAATGCCTACAATACGTTATATATTGTTCTAGGTACCAGGTCTCAGAGGGGTACAATAAGGTCAAGAGCTTCAATCCATGAAATTTACATTCTATTTATGTAGAATCTGATAAAAATAAATATATACTGCAATGTGAAATAATAATTGATGATGTAAAACAAAACAAAACAAACAAACAAAAAGCCCAACGAGGAAAAATGAGGCAGAAATAAGAAAGCTAGGAATAGTTGAGAAACATTATCCCAAAGGAACATGGAGAAACAAGTTGCTGGGAATCTCCCAATATTAAAATATTGTTTATTCAAGATGGTAGCCAAATGTCAGGCTGGAGTGTGAATGCATAAGATTTAGCAAGGAAATCATTTGGACTTGGAAAGGAGGCAGTTTCTGAGTCCAAGCCCAAGGCAAAGATGGTATAAAAGACCCTTATGTGTTGTGATGATTTTGTGGTAGGAATAGCTGTAGTTAAGATAATGGTGAAATATGAACCAAATCTACTCAAAGCATTGTACACAATGAATCCCCAGAAAGTTAGGATAACTCTTGTTCATGTCAGTTACTGATGATGGCTAGTGCAAACTTAAAATCTAGGAACACACAGTTTCTTCTGAGAAAGTAATGAGCAGCCTAAAAATGGGATCCAGGTTACTGAAAGTTAGAAAAGTCAAAGTGGTCACAAATAAGAAGACTAAAGTCAGACTCCCCATCTAGGAATGTCCCACTCTCTACTTATTCTGGAAAGATGAAAGTCTACTGGTGTCATCATGAGATGAGCTTCAGCAATAAAAGCTGAGAAAGGAAGACTAGATCTGAGAAAAAAAGAGACTAGAGACTGAGGGCCCAGGGTTGTAGCTCAGTGGTAGAGTGCTTGCCTAGCACACATGAGGCATTGGGTTCAATCCTCAGCACTACAAAAAAAAACCAAATTAATTAATTAAATAAACATATTTTGTCCATCTACCAAAAAAAAAAAATTTAAAAAGAGAGACCAAGAAGCACCTTCTCCTGGAAAAACAACCTTCCAGGATCTCAAAACCCTCTCTGTCTTCTCATGTTGGAAGTTCTATCCAGAAAGCAGGCACCAAATAGATATGTCCAGGTATACAGGTGGAGTATGTGTGTGTGTGTGTGTGTGTGTGTGTGAAGGAGATAAAAGAGCAGATACGTTATGGAGTCATCCCTATATGTTTAACAACATATCCTTTCTTCCAGGTCTAATACAATTAACCCTACTCATTTGCTTAAGAAAATGATTCTTTTAGGAATGGTAACCTGCACCTCTATGTTATGTGAAGCTCCAGAATGAGGGTGGCTTTTCAGATCATCTGAGCCATTCTCAGGCAATTTCAACAAAATTGACCATTTGCATGTAAATAATAATAGTACCCTCTTTAGTGAAAAGTTTGAGTGGTTCTGACTAAAGTTTCAAATTTCTAAAGTGGCGCAGGTCTCTGAGATTTGAGGTAAACTTCAGAAACAATGAGGATTTGAGGACTATATAGCCATTGTGAATTTTAAGCATTAAAACAATTCCTTTTTTGAAAGACAAAAAAACTTTCCCAAAATGTTTAGAAATTAGGAGAGGGACACTTTAGAAACACATAAGAATCTCTCTAAGCCAGGCGGT
>PVHX01001533.1:103912-203796 GCA_004024805.1 Geosciurus inauris
AAATATTTTATTTCCCACAGTACATATATCAATTTGCCGGGGGTGGGGGGGGAGGGCGGGTACTGAGGACGGAACTCTGGAGCATTTGACCACGGAGCCATCTCCCCAGCATTATTTTTTGTATTTTATTTAGAGACAGGGTCTCACTGAGTTGCTTAGCGCCTCACTTTTGTTGAGGCTGGCTTTGAACTCCGATCCTCCTGCCTCAGCCTCTCAAGCTGCTGGGTTTACAGGTGTGTGCCAGCGCGCCTGGCACATATATCTTTTTTTTTTTTTTGCAAAAGATTGTTTTGGATATGTTGATTCCAATTCTGTTCATTTGTATATTTTAAGATGCATATTAAACATGATCTAATAAGAAGCTAAAATGTACAAGTTTAATCAAAATGTGTCATTGTTTAAATATGAAGGAAATAAAATGAAATTAAGGATATATTTATACCTCTTGCATAGGAAATTCTCATATTAACTTTTGTCAAAGTACAACATAACATTTCACAAGTTGGAAAACAGAGAACCAAAAAGATTTTGCTGAAAATAATCTACAGATGTCTTGTTCCCAACAATTAAAGTAACTGAGAGTTCTATGTGATTAGAAAAGTGTCTTACCATGAATTCTTTGTTTTGTTTTGTTTTGTTTTATTTAGGCTTACATGTTAACAGTGTAAATTGATTCATTGTACATAGATAGAGGATAACATATCAATTCTCTAGTTGTAAGTTGTATAGAATCACAACATATATGCAGTCATACATAATTTCATGAGTAAAACAACCTATTTGATGGCTAGAAAAGTTATTATTTTCACTTTATAAGTGAAAATACTGAGCCATAGAGCACATGAGGGATTCGCCTGAGTTTACATGGCAATAAAATGAAAAAGCCGTATCTAGAATCCACTAATTTTTACATATCAGCCTTTCTATAATGCACTGCCCTGGCTGGATTGTGACTTATCTTGTAGAATACATTGACAGATCCCAACTTAAAGATTTGCTCAGTGTTATTTTACAGTGATGCTTAGATGCTCCAAATGGTACTTAAAATTTGTGAGCACCATCATTTAAAATTTGGAAGATTCAGCATTTTGAAAAATATTAAACAGCTACTTGAAAGAGTTAGCTTTCTGAGTTCTGGCATGCAAGTTTTATGCAGATTTCAAAGGCATGAATATTTGGCTTCTTTCCCATCGATGAGCACTCAAGTGTCCCTTGGGTACATCATGCTGCCTTCTTACTATTCACTTGTCCTTTAGAGTAGGTGAAAGTTTGGCTCTTGCCACTTCCTATATTTCATTTTTAAATAGAATCAGACTGAAATTCTTCATACAAGAGGACTTAAGAATTCCATCTGTTAAGATGAAGGAAGAAAATAATTTATTTCCACCATTACAAACTTTTGACAGATGGACACTTAATTTTCTTGTTATACAAAGAGCTCATTCAAATGAGCTGAAAAGCAAGCAAATCAATACAAAAAAGGAATAAGATATATGACCAGCAGCTTATAGTACAAAATTCAGATAGCTAATAAAGATATGAAAGATGCTTACAAAAAAGAAATGAATGACAAAACATGATATATATACACACATGTATATATATGAGTATATATGTTAAATAGCAAAACATGATATATATCAACTATATATACATAATATATATACACATACATACATCTGGAACTTGACAGATGTGCAGTACAACTGCTAATCTATCTTCACCATCAGATGGATCCTGCCCCTTGGCTTCAGGACTTGACAGACAATGCTGGGTGTAAGGGATTGTTTTCCTAACAATATAAAGACTGCATTCAAGTCTCGAATTATATATGCAAGGGCAAGTCATTTAATTCTTCCATAGCATTGAGACATTGATTTATTTCAGAGGATTAAGTCATATTAAAATGATAACAGGGTCTTATTTTTAGTTTGGTTAAACAGAATCAAAGCTCCAGACTGCCAAGCTTAAGTACACATAAGCATAAAAATTAATTAATAAAAAGTTTTTATTGTGTTTTTCTCCCCCTTAACTATGTTTGCGCACATCCACTTAAATAAATCAAGGTTCCACTTCAACTGACTTGTTTAGACATTCATATGCAAATTAGAGAGATGACGCAAAGGAAAGGGGCAATTTACTACTTATTAATGTAAGTACTGGGAGCTAGTCATTGTTCTATTAAAAACAAAACAAAAGGCACAGGGGAATATTGCAGTGTTGACTTTCATGGTGATGACTTGCCTTGTAGAGTTTTTTAACTGCGCAGACCATCTACTTGCACTCCAACTGCCACACCTTTTATGTAAATAGGAACCAAAACAGGAGGATCACGTCAGCCCCTTTAGGCTGTTGGGTCAAACTGTAAAAGACGCATGAAGGAAAACCATGTTGCTCCCTTCAACCTTCCTTCCCTCTCCCCTTTGTGCTCAGTGGTACCAACAGTGAGAATTCTCTGGAGTAATCTCAGCCAGGACTGATGGGGAACCACCGTGTACACATTTGGGTGTTCTTACTTTTTTACACTTTCAATCTAACAAGTCTTCTGGGAAATAAGACTATTTGAATAATTATCTGCTTAAACCGTGGACACAAGGAGATTCTGAAAAGTGCCAAGTCCTTTCACTAATAAGGAACATCTTGGGGGCATTCTCAGGATGTACTAGGGGTAGATTTCCTCAGCCCTAGGAATGGAATGCTTAATAGTGTTTCAACAGTTTTATTTGTTGTGCTAGCAGGTGATGGTGGCTTCACATTATCACGGGATGAATCAGCTTTTAAGTAAGTGGTAGATATTGAGATGTCCCAAATTCTAGAATAAGGATATAGTTCCTCAATTATAAAAGTAACTCAGGGTTGTAAATACCATGATGTCTTCAGTGTTCATTTTTGTTTGTTTTGGTACTGGTGATTGAACCCAGGGCTGCTTTACCACTGAGCTATATTTCCAGTTCTTTTTTATTTTTTATTTTGAGACAGGGCCTCCCTAATTGCTGGGGTTGGTCTCAAACCTTGCCATCCTCCTGCCTCAGCCTCCTGAGTCACTGGAATTACAAGCATGCACCACCATGTCTGGAATGTCTTCTATTTTCAAAACTGTTCTTGCATATGACCGAGCATGCTGAATATAGTTCCTGTGATAAAATACCATTATACATTGACCTAACATGTGAGGCACAAACAATTTTTGTGATGCCTCTCAGTTCATCAGTTCATTATAAATAGCTAATTAATATGACTTAGACCCTGATGTGGCAGTGTTCTGTGTCTGTGAACTGAGTCAAACATAAATGCCCTATGAGATACTATTTTAACTTATATGAATTTATAATCTGATCATTGCTTTTGTTTTTTTTTGTTTTTTTTTTTTTTGTTTTGCAGGGCCTCACACATGCTAGGCAAGTACTCTACCACTGAGCTACAATCTAGCCCACAATCTGATCATTGTTATCAAAATACTGATCAAGCATATGTAAATAATCACAGCTAAATAATTTTCCATAAGAACATCTAAAACATTAAAGCATTTGTGATAAAGACTATAATGTTGCAAATTAAGCTTATTAAATTTTCCTGTTTAGCATTCCCCAATCTTCTTACAGAAAACTGGGTGAAGTGTATGTACACGACGTCTTATAGTTGAGTGTGTGTCTTATGAACTTTTACTGTTTGAAAATAAACAGCACTTCTCTTTTAATGAGAGTACTACTCTACCTTTTAAAAAGAAAATTATCCAAACAAACGTTTTTCTGCTCCTCTGGCTCAGGGGCACTCAAAGTATTTTTGAATAGTAGAATGTCATCTTCAAGTGAAATTTCATTTGAAAATCCAATAAATAAAAGTGAATAATATGAAACTGCTCTAGTTGAAAATGGGTACACCTAGCTCTGAGTCTCACATACTACAGTTTCTCTTTTGAGCAGAGTTCAAGACTTTTTGCCAAGCAGTTTGGAAACCACAGCATTAGCTGGTGATAAGGAAATTGCTGCAAGTCCAGTCAGTGTACACTATAACTATACTATTGAAGAGCACTGTAATGGTCAGGCCATGTCCACACCTGACGGGTACACTGCCCCCTGCTGGGATTCATCAGAATCCCTTCCAGACACAGCTTCCCTACTCCATCCTTTCTGTACCTTGTGGTTCTGCCACCTTAGCTTAGGTGATTGGACTAGGGGTGGGCACCTAATCCAATGAAGCTTTCTATAAGCTGTCAAATGGTGATTCAGAAACATGGCATGAAAATTCTTCCCACAGGGGCACTCCATTCTGGAAGGTTGACTTTCTCTGCAGGGAATTTGAACTTGAGGTGTATAGAGTAAAAAGTAGCAGGGAGACATACAGAAAGCAAGCAGAATCCTTGAGATAAAAAGAATTAGAATTTGCCATGGCAGAAGCTGTGAAAGAAAAGGAGAGAGAAGCTGAGTCAAAATAAGAGCAAAGCACTAGGAGAGAGCGATGGTTGGTTGTTCGATGTTCTCTTGCCAGCTCACCAGGGTGACTGATGTGCCTGCAAGAAAACTCCAAGATGGCTTCCTGCACAGCCTAACTTTCCCAGGTGTCCTTATAAAAGTCTCTCTCCTTCATGGTTACCTAAGCATTCTCAGTTGATTTCAATTTGGAAAAGCCTCACTAACTCCATTGCATAGTTTTCCTAATTTATCAAACATGTAATTCAACCTAGCAGATATCATGTAAAACTAGATTTGAATATCAGATTGGTATGTTATCTCAAGACCAGGAATACCAAATGCATGGCATTGGAATCCTTGACAGACATCAATAATTGAACATATTCTCTTATTTTATTTATTTATTTATTTATCTACTTATTTTTTGTGGTACTGGGGAGTGAGCCCAAGGATACTCTACCAATGAGCTACATCCCCCCACCCTGTTTATTATTATTTCGTTTGGAGACAAGTTCTCACTAAGTTGCCCAAGTTGGCCTTGAAGTTGTGATCCTCCTGCCTCAGCCTGCCAAGTCACTGGGATTGCAGGTGTGCACCACCACACCCAGCATATTCTAGTTTTACTGTTGAGATAAAAATTGACTTCAGAAAAATTTTCAGTTCTCTAAGCAGTTTGCCAATTCATATGGTTGACAGGAGAGTTGAAATCTATTTACCGTTCTACTCCAGTGAGTATTTGGGATCGTCTTTCTGTTTATCAGAGTATTGGGGCAAATCTGTGGTTTTCAGTGTTTTTCATCGTCTTAGGTGTTGGCTGAGGTGCCTTGTGGGTCATCTCTGAGAGAAGGAGAAGGGCCCAAATGAGGCTGAGCAACTGGAGTCCAGGTGAAGGTGGCCTGTCTCCATCCTTTGTGCCTTCAACATTTTTAAGTAGATAAAGACTTTTGTGGGTTATACATATTTAAGTACCTGGTAACATTTTATTTGAGGAACGGTTTCTACAACTAAAGAAAAAAAGTAAGTTGAAATCAGGAACACTGTCATTAGTGTTTAGACCTTTGTGTATCATTTCATAGATCGGATTGAAACTGCCAACTGGCATATCAGCCAAAAATTTAAACTTTTCATTTCGGGATTTAAATTTATAGAACAACTTCTTCGAGTACTGTTTTTATGGTGCTGCTATTAATGAAGGATGCTCTCATGCATCAACAATAATATGTTTCCAGATGACGGTCACAGCTTCTCTTATGAAGTATTAATTAAGCATTAAAAGGTATCATGATGCAAAATGGTACGTGCACTCTTTCAATAACTGACCTGTGTTGACAGAAAATCATTAAGTATACAATAGATGAACAACACTCTCAGCTAATTTGACCTAATTTTCACTTACAGAATACCCAACAACAACAATATGTATACCTATTCTTTTAGGCACACATAGTGCAATCACCATGGTAGATAATATTCTAAGCTATATAATGTATCTAAATACCTTTTAAATACCTTTTAAAGGTTTTAAGTCTGCAAAGTATGTTCTTTTACCTCAATGGAATTAAATGTGATATCAATCACAGAAAAAATATCTGGAAAATTCACAAATATTTGGAAGCTAAACTACACATTTTGATATAACCTCTGGGTAATGGAAGAAATTAAAGGGAAATTATTAAGTATTCCAAACTGACTGTAAATGCAAACAAAATATCAAAATTTGCAGCATACCACTGACGCAATTACTAAAATAATCCTGTACTGTTAAAGGAATAGATTTTGAACTTAAAATCTTTGAACAAAGAAAATTCCAGGCTCAAAAAGCTTCCATGGGAAATCTGACCAAATAGTAAAGGAAGAAAAAAATAACAATTTTACAAAATTCTTCAAGAGAATTACAGAATGAATACTTCTCAACTCAGTGAGGCAGATGAGAATTATCCTGATACAAAACTCAAAGACATTGTATGAAAAGAAAATATTATGTGCAATCTCCTTCATGAAACCCAATGCAAAAATGTTTAACAAAAGTTTAGCAAATTGAAGCTGGGTGTGGTGGTGCACACCTGTAATCCTAGCACCCTGGGAGGCTAAAACAGGAGAGTCACAACTTCAAAGCCAGCCTCAGCAATGGCAAGGCACTAAGCAATTCAGTGAGACCCTGTCTCTAAATAAAATACAAAATAGGGCTGAGGATATGGCTCAGTGGTTGATTACCCCCTGAGTTCAATTCCCCGTACCAAAAGAAAAAAAAAAGTTTAGCCAATTAAATCCAAAATCATATAAATGGAACAAAACTTCATAACAAGTTGGGTTTATCCCATGAATGCAAGGTTATTTTAACACCAGGAAACTAATCAATGTAATTACCAATGTAAACGAGTTAAAATGAAAAATTTGTGATCATCTCAATAGATACAGAGAAAGTAAAATCCAAAATGCTTCCTTATAAAAATTCACAGTAAGATAGGAATAGAAGAGAAAGTCATTAAGAAAAGGGTTTTTACAAAAAAAAAAAAAAAATCCAACCACTTACATTTACCATCATACATAATGATGAAAGGCACACTGAATGTTTCCCTGTTAGATTGAAAACAAGGCAAGAATGTCCACTCTCATTACTTTCATTCAATACTGTACTAGAGAACCTAGCCAATGCAATAAGAAAAGAAAAAAAAGTTCTTTTAAAATGATATTTAAAAGATTGTAAAGGAAGAAATGAAGCTACTTATTGCAGATTAGATATGATTGTCTATATAGAAAATTCTATGAAATTTACTTTTAAAATAATGAGAACTAATAAATGAGTTTAGCAAAGTTTAGAATACAATACCAGAGTGAAAATTCACTTCTATGTCTACATAAGAGCGAAGAACAATCAGAAATTGAAATTTAAAAATGCAATTCCATTTTATATAAATAGAATCTTAAAATATATAGTCTTTGTGACTGGTTTCTTCCACTTAGCATCATGTTTTTAAGCTTCATCCATGTTGTAGTATCTGTCAGTAATTAATTTCTTTTTATGACTGCAAAATATTTCACTGTATGAATGTACCACATTTTCTCAATCCATTCATCACCTGATGGACATTTGCATTATCTCCACTTTGTGGTTATTATTAATGCTATTGCTAATAAACATTCATATACAAGTTTTGGGGTATGTAACTAGGAGTAGAAATGCTGGGCCATGAGGCCACTCCTTATTTAGCTGAAGAACTGTTGGATTGTTTTCCAAAGTGGCTACACCATTTTAAATTCCCACTAGCTTTGTATGAGGATTCCAATTACATGTCCTTGGCAACATTTATTATTTGCATTTTTAATTTAATTATCTTAGGTGGCACAAAGTGGTATCTCACTGTGGTTTTGATTTGCATTTCTCTAATGATTAATAATGTTGAGCACATTTTCATGTGCTTATTGCTATTGTATAACTTTCTTGGAGAAATGTCTATTCAGATCTTTTTTCCTATTTTTTTAATTGGACTATATATTTTTTTATTATTGAATTGTAAGAGTTCACATGTATTCTGGACCCAAGTCTAGGTGCTAGTTAGCTTTCCATTGCTGTAGCAAAATACCTGAGGGATGAGGGTACTTAAAAGGAGGCAAGATTAACTTTGACTCATGGTTTCAGAGGTATCAATTTGTGGTTTGGGGCTCCACTATTTTGGGGCCTGTGGTGAGGGGAACATCATGGTGACAGAGGAAACTGTTCACTTCAAGATGGCCAGGAAGCAAAGAGGAAGAGGGAAGGACCAGAGTCCCAATACCCTTCAAGGTCAGGACCCCCAATGACCTAGCTTCCTTCTACCAGCTCCTATCTCCTAAAGATTTCACTACCTCTTAACAATACCATCAGCTAGTGACCAAGTGTTCAACACATAAGCCTCTGAAGAACATTTAAGATCCAAACCATAATAGTCTCCTACCAGACATATGATTTTCAAGATTTCCTCCTATTCTATGGTATGTCTTTTCCCTTTCTTGATAGCATCCTTTGAAAGACAAAAATTTTAGTTTTGATGAAGTTTATCTATTTTTTTGTTGCTTGTATTATACTAGTAGTAAACTATTATAAAGTTGTATGCTATTTAACACTTAGGATAAAATTTAGATGATAAATATGACACATTTCCTTATCTGATATTACATTTCAAATATCAAAATCTCAAAATAAAATAAATTATACAGTTTTGGAACTGGATGAAATATTGAATATAGGCCAATCTATTTTTATTACACAGATCAAAAATCAAACCTTCACTCTTTTCATGATAAAGATGTCAACTTTTGCCAAACTGTGACCTAAAAATCATTTGTTCCATTAGACTTATTTGCAGACTAGAAATAATTCAAGTGTTTTGACAGCCTGCATTAAAAGCCTCTTTAAAGGGAACTCATAATTATTGGTGTGAATAGAGCTTATCAATCTCTCTTGTAATCAAGACTCATCATACTGTGGGTGTGTCTGCAACTATTTGGATTATAAAATTTTGTATTTGTCTTCTGGAAAATTAGCATCATGTAAACTCTGCACAATATGTTAATAGTGAAGGTCATTTTAAAGTAGAAACAATTTATGACAATAGTATCTTATTTTAGACAAAACATTAAAGAAATGTACTAATAGAAATCATGGAGCAAGCTGGGCTCAGTGGCACATGCCAGTAATCCTAGGAGCTCAGGAGGCTGAAGCAGGAGGATCACAAGTTCAAGGCCAGCTTCAGCAAAAATGAGGTGCTAAGCAATTCAGTGAGACCCTATCTCTAAATAAAATACAAAATAAGGCTGGGGATGTGGCTCAGTGGTCGAGTGCCCCTGAGTTCAATCCCTGATACCCAAAAACTAAGAAGAAGAAGAAAAAAAAGAAATCATGGAGCAATTGATTTGGAAATATTTTCTGGTTCAATATTCCATGTATATTTAAATTTTTCATCATTCTTATTAAATAGATTTGTGCTCTGTGTTGCAGTAAGACAGTCATGACAGAAAGCTGGATGCATGCATCAGATAACTCTTCAAGGCTCACCTGAGGCCTGTACTTTGGTGGTGGTCTCCGTGATGGAGGCCTCCATCACTGCTCAAGCTGGAGGGCTTGGTGCCAGCAGCTTTAAGCCTTCTGGGATGGGAACATGTGCTTTTTCTAAAGAAAGCTCTGTAGGTCATGTGATAGCAGGAGTAAAATCTCAAACTTAAAGATTTTTTTGTTTTTCCTTTCCTAATAGGAGCCACAAGAGGAAGAAAGAATTATGCAGTCATACAAAGGGCTTCACAAGTGTGAGCCTCCAAATAAATGATATGATTCTCAAAACCACATTCTTTTCAAAGAGATCATATTTCGGGCTACCCTTTGGGCATATATATATTTCTCTGTACATGTGTCCCACAAATTTTCAGTACAAATTTCTAGGCAGTTCAAATCTGGTAAAAACTGGTTATTGGAAGCCTTTTTGGGGTAGTGGGGTCAGTGTGGAACAAGGGAATGAGACATGAAGCAGGGAGTGTCATTAGTGGAATAGTCCAGTCAGAGCTATCCAACATGTGTTCAAGAAAAGTTGTATATTTTCATTACTTATCTGTGATTTCTAAATCCAGAGATTGACCCATCTTCTAAATTCCCACAGGCTTTTCTTACTACTTACTGTAGTAATTGAGTGATTCTTCTCCCCTACTCCTTCAGGACAAGGACCCTCTCTAGTGCCAAGATCTCTTATTCATTGAGATCTCCTATTCATCCTCAAATAGTTGGGAGGGGGCTGTGTACACTTTTAAAGACGTCTAGTTCTATTAGCCCATTTTAGATAACACACTACCTCCCAAGAGTGGAGGATATCAGCTAATGGGATTGCATTTGCTTTTGCGCCCAGCAGGGGAGCACTACATACAAGGAGGGTAGGTCAATGACTATCACTCCACGACCAGGATGCTGTTATTGCTACCTGCAGCTTGAGGCTCTTTGCCATAGAAATGAACTTTAGTCTACTTGCTGAAGGGAGGAGGGACTTGAATAATCCCAGTACACCTTGGAGCCCAAAGGAGAAAGGAGGAGTCTTTTAAAGTGATAAGGAAAAGGCAGGTATTATGGGTATGACAAACTTTTGCAAGTGATGTGACTTTGTTAAAAGATTACAACATTAGAAAGCATAATAGTAAAATAATGCACCTGGGAAGTTGTGTCCTTATGAAAACAAACTCTCAAATTTCTATTTATTAAGGTCCAACACTTAGATTGTGATCCAAATCACAAGCATACCTCCAGCTAAAATCATTTTTTTTGTGAAATAAAAACAGCTAGAGAAAAATCAGTGGAAAAGGTTGCTTCATTTCCCACACTAACACTATGAGATATGGAGATATATATTTCCCTCCAAAATAAAAACTTAATGAAGTGTGGAGAAATTTGCCTTAAGACTCTTATTGCAATGGCACTTGGTTAAAATAAAATTTTCTGTAGTACAGATTTTAGAGTTTAAACAACTGAGACTTTGGATTTGAAAGGCATTAGGAAATAAAGCTACTTTTCAGTGGATGGAGAGGCATCCCCTGAAGCAAGCTTGACAGATGCATCTCTTGAATAATAGAGAGTGTATCAAATAATTCCAGGTTTTATGCTGTGCTTGGTGCAACGTTGACCATATAACAAGTGTTAAATAAAATAAGAGCAGCATGTAACACGGAGAGCCTGATTCTTGTGTTTTGACTGCTAAACCTACATACCAGATGGTGAAATGCATCGTAATCTAATGCGGAAGGTGTATGAACCAGCCTGGAGGCAGCTCCAAGTCAGGCCAGTTGCCTTCTTCTCCGGCCCCCTTGTGGGAGAGCTACAGGACCTCCACATTTTGAGAGCTCACAGTGCTCATGGATGGGTCCAGACGATCCATGAACGATGCCCATTTCCAGCAACTCTGTGTGCAAAATGTAACATCCTCTCAGCTCCCTTTTACCACTTATTAGAAACCACTTATTAGAAACCACTTTCTAATAAGCCTTGTAACAACCTGGGATACCTCAGCTAGAATGCATACAATTGGTTGCTCAGGAGACATTTCAAAGTATTAGCTCTTCAAAAACCATCTACATGGAAGAGAGAAGTAAGCCAATCACAAAAGGACAAGTGTTGGATGATTCCACTATGAGGTAGCCAGAGGAGTCAATAGAGACAGAGAGTGGAATGGTAGTTGCCAGGTCCTAGGGGGAAGGGCAACAGGGAGTTATTGTTTAGTGTGTGTGTGTGTGTGTGTGTGTGTATGTGTGTGTGGTGTTACATTATGCAAGAGGGAAAGAGTTCTGTGGATGGCTGGTGGTGAGGGTAGCACAGCAGTGTGAATGGATTTAAGGTCCCTGAGTTGTCCACTTAAAAATGGCTCAGATGGCAAATTCTGTGTTATTTGGATTCTGTCACAATTTTAAAGTATAGAAATAAATAATACATATGTAAAAATCCGACAAGCATTTATTTCTTCTGAAAGTCAGTGAAACCATGGAGATGTTCCTCCTATCACAAAGTCTTTTGAAGGCTGTCTTCCATAACCCTCTTGCTAGGAGGTGTTGGTTCCCCTCGAAAGAAAGTGAACTACTCCTGGGCAGAGGGAGGTTGGCTTTATCTTTGTGTCCTTGTCGCTTTGCACAGGCCCTTGAAACATGAGGTTCACAGCATCCCTAGGCTTCTATTATCAAGACAACCCAAACATTAAATGGACTCTTCACTTCTACCAAAAATGAATTAAAAAAAAAAAAACAGTTTTAAAATCAGACTTCTACAGCAGTTGAATTCAGTGGGAGGGGAAACGTATTTCTCTTTGAAATCTGAAGTTACATAAATCAAACTTCAAAGAGCAGTAGTACATCCTTTAATGCCACATATGGTTTTTGAACCGAAGAGCTCAAACCTTTGGTGCCGTGACCTTATGGTTCTCTGCATTTGTGGCCTGAGAAATCAAACCTCACGTTGGACCAACCTCTTTATCTGTCTGTTATTGACTCAGTAGAGAAGGGCCTGATCAATAGCCACCTAAAGGAAAATGCCAGTTTGATCTAAAAATGAAGCTCATGTTTTCATGATCAAAGCAGATTCTTAGGGAGCTTTAGACCCTTTCAGTGATGCTGTTCCTGAAGGGTGACAGACATTTTTCATGTGAAGTTCAAGGTGAGGCTGCTTCTCTTGCACTCGAGGTCTTCATCATGTATTTAAGAACAATAATATGTAGTGTCTTTGTGAGTATTGACTCTTTAACAATGTTCTAAGTCCCGCGTTCAGCAGAAATATCATACTCGGTTAGTAAACTTGAGCTAGGTCCTATGCTGAACCTGTTTTCTTGTCAACCACAAACTGCCATCAAATACTTCCTGGGTAAAATATGTTTCCAGTTCATAACTAATTGACTGAATAGCTACTGAGTAAAAAATTATTCACGGAAGTGGGTCTTACTGTAACTCCATCATTCTTTCATCTTTATTGACAATGTCTGAAAGCTCACTGGACATTTCTGCACACAATGTTTTTATTTTTAACCTCAGAGTGGTTGCTGGCTATCCTGTGGATTAGCATTTACATGTCTAACTATCCTTTCATTTACCCTGCTCTGTTCATCTACCTTTCAGCTCAAAAAAAAAAAAAAAAAAAAAAAAAAAAGCCTATTATTAATGCTTCATTTAGAGATATGAACACCATAGGGGAAGAAGGAAAATTCTTGAATGATTTTGACTACCAGCAAGCATTCTCCTGGTCAACCTTTTAGGCCAGTTCTAAACTCCATTGCACTGTGTGGGAAGACAGAATCTCCATTTTAACAGGTTAAAAATTACTGAAGAGTGTGATAAATTGTCCAAACTTAACATGCTTTAGAATCTTAGAAATGTTCTTTAGAAGGAATATCAGAGATCATCATGTTCAGTGATGCCCATTCTTGGCTGCACATGAAAACCAGCTGAGGCACTTAAAAAAATAAACTGCAATTCCGATTTATCTGGTCTAGAGAGTTATCTTTAAATTTTTTTAAAAGAAAAAAAATTAAACGTTTTTTAAAAAATGTTTTTTCAAGTAATTCTAATGTGTAGCCAGGGTCAAGAAATTCCGATGTGGATCAACACCTTCCCCTACTTACAGAGAAAGAAAAGCTAAATGATTTGCTGAAAGTGGCATGAAGATTGCTAGAAGGAGAGAAGCAGGGATTTTAAAACCTTAAATCCAGTTTGCTGAACTTCTCAAATTTCCTTCTTTTTTACTCAGCCTCCAAAACATTCTTTAGACAGTGCAAAAACAGAAGTAAAGCAGTGCTATCGACTGGGTGATTTTCACTCGACCTAGAATGATTTTGAGTTGAGTTAGAAGACAAAGCGGAAAGTTTATTTTAGTTTTCATTTCCAGATCTGAACATGATGAATCCACAAGATAAAAGAGTTCTACCTATTGTCAGGAATCTGCCAAAGGAAGACAAACAAGGTCTGTGTGTGCACAGACATGGTATACACTTCTAAAATTAGACTAATCAGAGGCATGAAGTTTCAAGAAGAGAGGTAAACAAAATAAAGCAATGGGAATAGCCACAGTGAATGCTGGGCTCAGACCAGTCCCCAAGATGATTCCATTCTGTTGTCAATGTCAAGTAAGAGAGACCTAAGAGAAAATGCAAATAGCCAATAAATATGCAAAAAGACACTCAGTCTCAACAGGGGTCAGGAAAAAGGGAATGAATCTACAACAGTTTGATTTATCTGCTTAGCAAAAAGTAAAAAGTTGATTATCCAGACAGGGCAAAGATGTGAGGAATAAATACTCAGTGGGAATTGTGTCAGCTTCCAGACAGAATCTGGACATCAGGAATATGCAGGGTACAAAAGATTCTGGGAGAGGATGTCATAGGAAAGACCTGCTGTTCTTCACCATACCTGTTACTTTTCTTTGAGGTTGTTGAACCTGCATGCTTAGCTGTGTGCTTGGTGTATTTGGGCAGTTCTGGAATTGGCCCCTGAGAAGCTCAGCAGCATTGAGTTGCTTTCACTTCTTTTTGTCTGCTGTCCTATCTAGTCCCTACCTCAGCAGCACATCTCAGGGTTCTCGAACTGGAGAAAGCCAGGCTCATTCATCCCATCCACTCCATCTTGAATCCTCATGGCCAGGGCAGTCAGTAAGTTCTCCACTCCTTTGTAACTTCCCACCGCTCCACGGCTCTCTACCATTTACTGGGTGCTCGCTGGGATCAGTCAGGGTCAAGTAGTCATTTGTCCTCAATTAACCCCATAAAGTAATTATTATTTCTATCTCTATTTTACATACGAGGAAATTGAGATTCAGAAAGATTAATTGGTTTTCCTGAGGACACTCAGCTGGCAATTGGCAGTAACAGTCCTGATTTCTCTGTATTGGGAGTCTCGTCTCTTTGTGAGAGAAGTTTTGCGAGTGAAACATACTTTCCCACCAATTTCCTCTTCCAGGGAACACTGGATCTGAACAGATCCTCCAGAAAGGGCTCCTGTGTGGGAGGCGAACCCATGACTCCAGAGGCTGAGCCTGAATCCCAAGGCTCCTTTCATCCCTGAGGCATGGCAGCCTTCCTGCCAGGGTCACTGCCAGCTGTCTGCACACTGGTCCCTGTGCCACCTCAACTGCACATTCAGTGGAGGAAGAGGTTTCTGCTGCCAGTCCCACTACCTGCTGTGATCTGGTCTCTCTGCCTAGGCTGGTGTCAAGCAATCGGCCTGGCCCTCTCTAGTTCTCTAACCCAGGCGCCTTATGCGTCTTCTGGGAAGATGGGCAAAACATAAACAGTTCATCTCAATTTACTTCTTGTGTTCAGGACCTTAGGGCTGCTCTCTGTTAGTTCCCTCCCTGTAACACAGAAAAGGGGAGCGTAGTTTCTTCCTCTCATGGCAGAGTATATGCTGCCTCTATCCCATAGACCTGCGTGAGAAGCCAAGACAATGGTCCATGAAGATGGGTGAGACTTTGACCCCACCAAGATCCCCAGCCTCTGATACAAGCACA
Source organism: Geosciurus inauris (assembly GCA_004024805.1). NCBI lineage: Eukaryota > Metazoa > Chordata > Mammalia > Rodentia > Sciuridae > Geosciurus > Geosciurus inauris. The sequence continues at coordinate 119,318 of PVHX01001533.1, forward strand.
GATAATTCATCTTGACTAATGGCACCTGGCCCAGGCATTTGCCTATCAGAATTTTAGGAAAATCTTTCATAAACATGAGTGATGATGAAGAATATCAAGGCTGACACTCCTGTCACCTGGAGCACAGCTCTTACCCTCTGGAACTTACCAGTAACTTTGTGTTCTGCTTATTTGCAGTGGCTGCTTTCTCATGGTAATCAAGGCTGGATGCCCATAACCACCTGCTCTCAACTGCTAACTGCCAACCCCCTAGAAATGACAGCTTGCACACTCTACCCTCCCCCATGTAACGGTTCTAATAAAAACCCAGACCCCAGACCTGCTCAAGGAGAAGTTGCCTTTAGAGCATGAGATTCCCCTATCCATTCTTTTGTCATCAAATAAAAATGTCTGGCTTGCCTTAAAACAATTTGAGTATATTATTTGCACATGATAGCAAGTAGAGAAAGAACCTGCAAATTCAGTAACAGTCCCTGTGCCCACCTTTGAACAAAGGCTTGGGGTACGTGGTATAATGAGAATTGCTTCAAGGAAATTAACCAAGAAAATCAGAACTTGAGTGGGTTCACTTTAAGATACGCTCAGCATCCCAGCCACGAGTAACATCCACCCTGTGAAATATTTACAACATTAAGTGCTTGCTTTCTGTATTCATGTGGACCAATCATCAGAGCATGATAGAAATTGGCTTAAACTCACTTAAGCTGATACAGGAATTTAAAGTCTCCTATACCCTAACCAGGGAATAAGCCACAGAGGACTGATCTTGGGGATATCTGAAGCTTGAACTTTCACTTTGGGATTCTCCTTACTGATCTCTCATCTCTGCTTCTATCTGCATGCTGGCTTTATTCTGAGTTCAAAGGCACCAGTTGGGGGGGGGGCTGGGGCTCAGTGGTACAGCGCTTGCCTCGCATGCATGAGTCACTGGGTTCGATCCTCAGCACCACATACAAAAATAAATAAAATAAAGATATTTTTAAAAAAAGGCACCAGTGGGGAGTCCCAGGGAGGGAAGGAGGGTCATAGATAGTAGCAGCCCAGACCCATAGCCTTCCATTTCTACCGCCATGGGCAAAACCCCTCAATGGCCCCACTAGAAAAATCCTAGAGCAAATCCTAGAAAAATCCTAGGCAAATTCAATTTGCCTTCCTTTGGATCATTTGTCTTTAATAACCTGAAATGAAACAATAACCTTTGTTACTGTCAGAAAGGAGAATAGTATGGGGCAAACGATGAAAAATAGACACTATAGTTCTACACAATTAATAAGTATTTATAAAACATCTATTTATTTTATTTAATTCCCATGATAAGTTTTGATTTTTTTAATAGTATAAAATAAGTTTCCACAAACAGAATTCCAAATGATAAAATTGAGACCACTGGAAGTTAGGTTTTAATTTACTAACCATGTTTTCCTTTATCTCGTTCATCACAATTTTAACTATATGTCTATTGCATGGTTATTTGGTTATTGATTGTATGCTCAGCAGGGATGTGAATTCCACAAAGACAGGGACCCCTAGCAGTTTAATTTACTATGATTTCCTCAGCATCTAGAACATTACTGGCACAGAGTGGGCATCTAACATACCCTGCAAGTGACTGAATAAAGAACAAACTTGAACTTGATGCTAAATACAATACACTACATGATTCTGAGGTTAAGGAATTATAAGTGAAGAAACAGTATAGGAAAGAAAAAGGAAATGAGTTGAATACCTAGAGTTAGAAGATCCAACTAGCCTCCTCATTCCTGACTTTCCAGGGAATACACAGAGCAAAGACTTGGAAATTGTAAAGAATAAGTGCCTCATGAGCTAAACACTAAAAACTCAAGATGATCATAAAAGAAAAAGGCTCAAAGTTCTAGCTGATTCTGAAAACTTAAAAGTTTGCAGACAGTTGAATTAAATAAAGGATAAGATTGAGCCTGGGACACTTACCATCTATCACTGTATTTCTATTTGACTCAATTTCAAAATGGAAATGTCATCAAGCCAGAGACATCCAGATAGGTCTCTTAAGTGGCCCATTAATGGAACAACAACCTAATGAAAATCCCCCTACTTGAGCATGTTATGGGTTGTGTTAAAAATTATAGCCTTTCAGATGCACAGACTCTTGCTTTATGAACATTTTTTTCTGAGCCTCTGTTAATTGAGTTCTGCAGCTTTCCTGATCAAAGCTTCCTGTGTCTGAGTCTGGGCACATCACTGAAATGGATGGAAAATAGTCTACAGTGACCTAGGGTGGGTGTTGGGGTGTCCCTTCTAGAGATGACAGTTTGCACACAGTACCCTCCCCCTTGTAACGGTTCTAATAAAAACTCAGATCCCAGTCCTGCTCAAGTGTAAGTTCTTAGCATACAGGTCTGGGGGAGAAGGTGCCTTAGAGAGAAGGCTGCAGCGCGGAGACAGAGGAAGAAGGCTCCTAAGTATGTTTGGGTCATCTTCCTACTCCTCCTTATCCACCCTCCATTATTTGTATGAAAGGCAGGAACATAAAAAAGGGTTGGAGGAAAAAGGAACATGCTTTGATTGGATGGACTTTTTTTGTTTGTTTGTTTTAAACTTTTGCTAGGATAGGTGAGGAACTGTGGAGGAGGAATAGGGAATTGAGGCCGATGGGTGCCCTGTGGGGAAGAGCATCCTCAGAGGTGGAAGGAGGGGTTCTGACCTAGGGGAGGGGTACCAAGAGACCCTGTGGACTCTGGCAGGAGGCTCTCCATCTACCCATGTAGGATTAGAGATGGTGTTTGCTGATGCTTCTCAGGAATTCATCTTACCCTGAACACCAGGTAAGAAGAGCATGGGTCCAAGGGAGCAGGGGCTGCATAGAAGTCTGTGCTTTCCTTAGGCATGTCCTTTCCTTTCCATTATGCAACTCACACTCTGGATGGAGTTATCTTCAACAGGAGAATTACTTCACACTTAATGATTTAGTGCAACAAACAGGAAAAAATAATGTAGTAAGGAGCCATGAGATAAATTTATCTAACAAAACATTCCTGACTTTAGAAGGAGAAAATACAAACCACCAAAGTCTTCTATTCAGCCATGAAATGGTCTCTCTGGACTTTTGTGGCCAAGCAGAAAGAGCACTAGACTGGGAATCCAAACACTTACCTTCTGGCAATAAATCCAACACTCATGGGCTGGTGACTCAGGAGGGTTCTTCACTGTTTTGTCCTGGTCTTTCCTCTATAAAATGATAAAAGGATATTTAAGTTCTCCAGGTTAAATTTTCTGATATAATTTTTTCAATTAAAAATTGCTACAACTTGTTAACTACATCATTATAATATTTTTCTCTTCTTTATGGAGTGATCTGGAAAGGATTTCCATACTGATGGAAAATGAAGTAGCTGTGAGACTGTGCTGGTCACATTGAGCATCAATTCACATGCACGTTCTTTTGAAAGACATCAGTGCTTTCAGTCACTCTTCAATTATTCACATTCTGTTCACTTTCCCCCAGTGACTTTTACTCTTCCATGAGCAGTTTCAAAGCTACTTCACACTAGAAGCTTTATATAAAGGGCAAAAGTTTTGCCCACAAAATCCAGCTAGGATTGACTATTTGGGATAAAGAAATGACAGAACAAATTTTAAGACTCAGTAATGAGCAATAGTTTCCATCCCCTTAGTGTATAATCAGAGAGCTGCTCTAATTCATTATATTTGCCTTTTCATTCCCAGGTTCCTATTATCTCAGACCCTAGCCCCCTAATTAATCTTCCTCTCATCAAGCCTCTTCCTGGCAATTCTGCCTGCACAGTAGTACACTCTCCCTCCAGCATCCTTCGTCCACGCTCTGTCATCTGTATTGATGGCAGGATAAAGTCCAAGAGCTTCATCTGACCATTCTGCCCTCATCCCTGTGGATCTCAGCAGCTTTGGCCACTGTCACTCCCCTATGCAGCCCGTTTCAGTCTCTCAGTTTTCCCGTACCAAGCACACCCCAGACCCTTCCTATTCTGCTCTCGAACCTACTGACTTAAAATATCTCCCTTCTAACTGCCAACCAAGTCTTAATCTTCCTTGCAAGCTCAGGTAAGACCCTCTTTCCTCTATACACCTTTCTCTGAACTCCACCCTGAAGGCAGCCATCCCTACTTTGTGTAGTTCCCTGCCTGATGTGGCAAAAGAAACAATCTAGGTAGACTCAGGTATTTCTTGATGGGACCAGGACTTCCTCAGTCTACTTTTGGTTGGCATAAGCTTAAAGTGCCCCTAAACACAGTCAGAAGACAGAAGAGATAGGAGTCAAAGTGCAAGTTGGGCTCCTGACTAGTCCCCATAGCACAGGGGGAGCTGTGAGAGGTCAAGAGTGAGCCTGACTCTCTTGAAATGGAGAACCAGTGGGAGGGCTGAGGAAATGAGACCTGGCTTCTATGGCAGGAATTTGGATTGCCCCAGTGGAAGGTGCTGTGGTGACTTCCCCTTCCTTCTGGATCCCATCTACTGTCTTTCTTCTGCCTACAGCCTCCACCCTCAAAACACAACACAACAAAACACCCTGTTAGAGTAACTAACGGAAGTTTGGTAGAAGTTAAATTCCTTATTACCCTAGAGACATGGCTACCTCTGTTCTTTCTCCAGGGACTAACAAAATTTACCCTAATCCTTGTCCCAGTGAACATCTGAACACTCTGCAAGTGGGTATTTGGCCTAGGCCTAAAACCCACAAGCACTCAGAAGAAGCCCATGTGATAATGAGAACAACACAAGTAGCTAATATTCACTGATCTCCTACTATGTGGCAGCCACTGTGGTAAGCACGTTCGTTCACTCGTGTTTAATTCCCATGATCACTCCCATTATATAACGGAGAAAATCTGTAGTGTCAAAGGTCAGTGGCTTCGCTCCAAGTCACAGAGCTAGTGAGGGTCAGAGCCCAGCCCCATAACTGCTATTTTCACTTTGCTTCAATTTAGGGGAATAGCCTTAGTGGAGGCAGATGGAAACTCCCATGTTTGCATGAGGTAGAGTCTTCCACACTTTCCTGACTTTCTCTGAGAGCATCCTCTGGGACCTGAGGGCCTCTCATTACCTGAACTATGAAAATGGCACATGTTTAATTATTCATTTCCCATCGCCCTTAATGAGGGGATTAACTGCTGAGTGAAACAAAAGGAAACAGTCTGACCTTCAGGCTGACAGGAAATGATAATTAACTGAAACCTCAAGTCAGTTTAAATGGACAAATGAAAGGGTTTTACTGATCTTGATGCAAATGAGTCATGGGGTCACTAATTGAAGTCACATAATGGAGCGATGACAAGGAGAAAATAAACATGTGCTAAAAATATGTTTTCTTAATGATGTGCACAGGTGCTCTTCTACCTGCCGCTGAGGGCTGGACCGGACACAGGGCTGTGGCTTGCAGGGAGGAGGGGAGAGTTCCATGTGGGGGTGGGAGTTTATTTGATCTCAGATTCGGAAGAGCATCCTGAAGGTGGAGGCTACTCTGAAGTCTGTTCATCACAGCTTGAAGACCAACTGGTTGGTTTTTCTTTACTCGGTTGATTGGTTTGACCAAAAGTTACTGTTGGAATGATTCGTGGAACCGTTTTGCTGCTTGGCATGTAAACACAGCCTTCTAATCTAGACCTTTCGCTATGAAAATGGTCATAAATAGCTGCGAATTACTACTGTTGTGCAACTCCTGAGTTTATCGTGGCTTCTGGCAGAGCAGATGGGAGCCACGTTCCAGGCTTTGCTGCAGTGCCCGTCTTTCCCGTAGCATTTAACAAGCACAGTGCAGTAGGTGCTGCACAGAAGACAAGACGGCACCCCCCGGCCCCACTCTCTCCCAGGATAACACACTTTTCAAGAAGGCCATCAAGCATTGAGAGCCTCCACACACAGATACTGCATGACATATAAATATATATCTGTGCAAAATATGGCAAAATGAGTCACTATTAATAACTCAGAGAGTCATGGGGATTCAGGCAGTCCAATTCCACTGCCAAAAGTTCAGAATGTTTGCTCAGGGCTTTGATTTTTTTTTTTTTTCTTTTTAAACTCTGTTCTTGGTTTGCCTCAGTACATTTCCTATTTAGATACTTCACCAAGTATGTCAAATTTTATCTGTGACCTTACTAGGACATACCAGAGCATACAGGAGGGGAAGGCCTCTACAGCTATTGGGGCTTTAAAAATCATATTTGCCCAACAAATATTTTCCATTTCTCTTTCCCATAGCAACCATCATCTTTGCCATATATGCAGAAATTGCTAGAGGAGAAAGTGAGGAAATTCTCCAACTTATTTATATGGATAATAATATTCTATTATTAACTATTTCTTGAACATTTATGACTTCCAGACAGAATACTTTTACATCTCTTTGCCAAGCCTGTGGCAACCCTGCAAAGCACACGTTACGCTCCTTGCACAAACCAAGGCTCAGCAGTTAGGTAATGGGCCTGAGCTGATGCAGAAATGACTTTCAGGACTGGAAAGCAAACCCAAAATTCTTTAGCTTGAGCCATATGAAACTGACATAGTCAATTATTTCTGATCCCAAATGGCCATATTCTGGTTCAACCTAATGCTGTAAAAGCACTGATCCTGCAAGGACACCCAGACTCTCCTACCGATGTCATGAATTTACAGACTGGCAACACCTTGATTGGAAGATTGTGTGACATACTGCTGAGGTGGGGGTGGTGAGGGAATGGCTATATAATCTATTATCCTTACACCCATTATTGTTATTATTCCAGAAAAAGACATGATGTGAAACTGAACTAAAAAATGGCAAATCATGCCAGAAATTTTTTTTTTTTTGGTACTGGAGATTGAACTCAGGGGTACTCGACCACTGAGCCACATCCCCAGCCCTATTTTGTGTTTTATGTAGAGACAGGGTCTCATTGAGTTGCTTAGCGCCTCCCCATTGCTGAGGCTGGCTTTGAACTAATGATTCTCCTGTCTCAGCCTCCCTAAGTGCTCGGATTACAGGCTTGAGCCACCGAGCCTGGCTCAGAAATTCTTTAATATACTTCCTTTTTTTTTTTTGGTACCAGGAATTGAACTCAGGGGTACTCGACCACTGAGCCACATCTTCAGCCCTATTTTGTGTTTTATTTAGAGATAGGGTCTCACTGAGTTGCTTAGCGCCTTGCCATTGCTGATGCTGGCTTTGAACTAATGATTCTCCTGTCTCAGCCTCCCCAAGTGCTGGGATTACAGGCATGTGCCACCACACCTGGCTATACTTACATTTTTGACATATCCTATCAAATGCTCACATGTAAGCATGCTCACCAGATTTTCACAAGCACTGAGATGATTTTGAATACTGAAAAGCTAGTGATGTGGAAATGTTATTTTGGCACACTATGTTTTTTCTTTAATATTTTTTTAGTTGTAGGTGGAAACAATACCTTTATTTTATTTTTATTTATTTTTATGTGGTGCTGAGGATCAAACCCAGTGCCTCACACGTGCTAAGCAAGTGCTTTACCACAGAGCCACAACCCCAGCCCAACACCATGTGTTTTAACGAGCAGGTAGCCTCTGAGTCTGCAACAAGGATGTATTCAAAGGATAACTTGGTAAGATCAATTTGCTTTCTTGATCACTGGGCTAAAGCTGCTATCTATGAAAGAAGCTACAATCTATGAAAAATTACTTCTGTAAGTTCTTGTCTTTGAAATAATACATAGTAATTCAAATTTTTCCTTACATACTTTTCTCAATTGATTTAGTTAAAGTGGGAAAGATTCAAAGGGCTAATGATGATTATACATTGAAAACATAATGGCTACTGAACAGTGGATTGTTAAATGCATAATACTTGAGAAGATTTTGTTATAAGTTTTGGGTCTAATGATAAACAATGAGAAACAGGTCAGTAAATGAGGCTTAGAATGAGATATCAGGCACTCATTTTATTGAAGGGGATGCTGAAGCACAAGAAAACCTAATGAGTGGCAGCCATTCACCTCATGATGAGCCAAACACTGTCACAGTGACTAGTGTTCAGCTTCTGTGACTCCTGGGCAAGCGTTCCTGCCCATACCCAACCCCTACCCCAAATCACAGTTTGGCTACAAGTCATATTTTGTTCCTTACTATCAATACTTCTTTTTCTTGAAAGTATCTGGTATAAATAATAAAAGATGGGCCCCCAAAATAGCATATCATAATGAATCCAATATCTTAGATGACTGTAAGATGGGACAGAGTAAACTAGAGTCTTCATATTTGAAACAAAACAAACCTACTTAAACAAGTGAAGACATAGGTGTATTATCAAAATCCATAGTCTTCTTGATTTTTCTCCAGGCCAGAAAAAACTTTTCCATCCTACCTTTCCAGATAACACTTGCCTCCCATATAGAAGGTACTAGATCTCATACATTGGAAGACTGTGCCTGACTGAAATTTCCAAATCAACATTTTTGATAGGAATATGAACCAAAATAAGGTTCAGGGAAGCTTTACTACACTACTTGTGAACTAAACCAAATAAATGAAAGGAAGAAGTGCTTGAAATAGAAGGATTCCTAATACCTTTTCTACTGCAATGATAAGTGCATAGAAGAAAAATGAAAACAAGGATATTGATTGACAGAAGGCCGAATGATTCAGCTCGGTTCTACCTTCACAATGACTCATTCTGCAAAACTGGAATGTTTAGCAAATAAATCTTACTATTGTACCAGAAAAGACAAGAACATAAAATGGTAGAGAACCAAGCATGCCAAAACATCTTTTTCTTTTATTTTTGTATATGACTTTTCAGTATTCTGAATATTACTCTGGTCTTTAATGATACAGAAAAGGGAAAGAAAATGTTAATGATAGTCTGTCAGATAAAGCAGTCCTTTATGAATGAAAACCATTTTTCTAAAACAGCATTTATGGATAGTCCTAAGTTTCTTTTCTTTCCTCATTAGCTTACATTGAGTCTGTGAGAATGGCCCTCTTCCCAGTGAGTGGCTGGACACTGCACCACATGGGTCTTTGGCACTCCAGGCTCCCACACCCAGGCCTGCCCTGGTGGCCCCCGGCTGTGTGCCTCTTGTGTCTCCAGTGCAAAGGCAGCTTTGTGATTGGCATGGGATGGATCCTGCATCCCAGGTTGGTATTGCCCAGATGGAATGGGAGGGTGTGCTGGCTTAGAAAGATAGTGGTTCCTTTAACCACCACTTTATAGATGTGACTGGGTCAATTCTAATCCCCCACTACCACACCGTGCTAAGTAAAAGCTAATAATGATTTCTTATCTTCCCTGTGCTTCAAACAATTCTAGCAGAGCTCACAGTATTTCAAAGGTGGATAGAGGCCAGAAGGAGTGGCAAAAGGGGATAGGAGGGTTTCTGCACATCAGGCCTAAAGTTCTCAGAATACTCTGATCAGATTATATGTAGGATATGTATCCATTCAAAAGAATACTGAATGGAGGTGCTCAGCATATGACATGGAGATGTCACCCTTGTTTTCAAGTCATTTATGATTTGATACAAGAGGTGGTACAGTAGGTGGTGTGTGGAGCATTGGAGGAAAGGTTTAAGTGTGATGGTAAGCAGCCCTTTCAGGCAGAGTGTGTGGTTGTCTACTGAGACAACAGGAGGTACTCAGTGTTCCTCCTAAAATACATCCCAGCTGATGCCAAATCATGGCATCATGAATTGTCGTTATTCCTTAGTGTCTTGTTTGGCCTTCTCACCATTATGCTCTTCTAAGATGCTACTGGAAGAGTCAGAAAACTAAGTATTAGATAGTGTGAGTGTTTTTCAGAGCCTTTCTTTCCTGACAGCAGAGAGAAGGGCTGAACCAAAGCACCGGGTGCCTGGGGAAGAGGAAAAGTCCCTTCAATAGAGGTTGTTGGTTGCTAGGAATCAAGTCTCTCTCTAATCAGCTGAAATTAAAAGAGAAATTCACTGTAAAGATTAAGATGGCAGTTTTATAGTCATCTATGAGCAAGAATCAAAGTCCAGTTGGATTCATAGGACCAGTGTTAGGAAATAGAAAGCTAGATTTTCAGGCTGGTTGGTTTTGGTTCTCTATTTTATTCTTTTGTTTTTGACTCTTTCTCTTTGACTTTGCTTTTTATTTTTTTCTCTTCACTGCTGGGGATCAAATCCAGGGACTGGCACCTGCTAGGCAAGTGCCAGCAACACCCAAAGCCCTCCATTGATTTTTAAAAGCAGGTCTAATTTCTTCTCCCCATAGATTTTGGCTTCCTCTGATTATAACTTTGCTTTCCAGTGGGTTTGATTGTATGGGACTTGGGTTTTCACTGATGCCAACCTTGGCCCTCACTGAACATGGGCTCTTAGCTGTGGTCCACAACCATTCATTGTAACTTGTAATCTGTAACTTGAATCAAAGCTGTAAGAGAATTTGATGTTGCTGTCCAGGAATCTACCCTGGCCTAATCAGAGTGGGGCAAAGGGGATGCAAGGTGAGTTCAGGGTCACTTAGGCTTGCCTTTCCTGCAGAGACTGTGAACTGCAGGGATTGCAGAGATGTAACCATAGGAGGTAGCACAACTGTCCCAAAGCATGTGAACTTCTTCCCCAAACCAAAAGCTTCCTCTGCACAGTGGACATGGGGCAAGCCTTTCTTGGAGATGGCAAGACTGTTTGCTATGGCATAAAGCCAAGGTAAATAGTTTTTGGAGTATCTGCTTCTCTGTCCTTTTCTCCTTCTACTACAAATTCCACACATCTATAAACCATTAAAACAAACCACTGTTTTAATGGTGGCACAGCCACAGCTCTGAATTTGTGAACAGGGTGCACTAGGGGATGGATCTGGGACTGAGGGACTTTTCATTTATTCATTGGACTAACTTTAGTAAGCACCTACACTGGGCTTTGTGCAAGATTCTTAACATCCTCCAAAAGTCTGTTTTACCAATCGTTCTTTGGCACTTGTGTTAGCTGGCTTTCCACTGAACTACAATTTAAATTTCACCACTTAGAAGTTCCTAAAATACTCCTGGAATCTATTGTACCTAAAAATTTCTAAAAGGAGAATATTTTTAATAAATTCAGATACATAAACAATGATAATTTCTGGCTCTGGAAACTACATTCAGTCCAGTGCCTGGAAACAAAAACTAAGCACAGGGCTAAAATAAACATGATATTATCAACATGGCCTTCTCTTCCCCACTGATGGCTCTAATGTGAGGTTCCAGGAAACTCACTATGTTTGCTCTAGACAGATGTTTACATGTGTTTTGATTCTTTCAAATCTAGTGATATGGAACTGTGAAGAAAAAGAAAGCAAAGAGCTGAGCATTTAAGAAGTTATAATTAAGCTGTGAATTTTGAGGCATGTACTTTCTATAGACACATTCATCTTTATACACATTTATTTGAGGTATTTAGACTTTATTTTCAGTATTTTTAGCTGATGTAAATAGGGAATCAAACTGGGCATCAGAGAACTTGAATTCACTTTGCCAATAAAAAGTGTATAATGTAAATTCCTTGCTTCCCATGGTCCTCTGCTTCTCTATCATTTTTGCTTAATCCATCAAGTTATTAAGCCACCAAGAGGCTGAATATTAGTGCTCTTTGAAAACTACAAAATTCCATTCAGCAAGTGTTTGAATTTGACTAAGTAAATTCAGGACTTTATTGAAAAATCAATATTCTTGCTTGGCTTTGCTACTGAAGTTATTTTATGTAAACTTACATTATCAAGTTTTGGTAATTATTTAACCAAATTCCATTGCAAATATATATGTATATACATACATGTTTCTATTTTTGGTCTGTTTGTTTGTTTTCTGTGGTGTTAGAGATTTTGAACACAAGGGCCTTGTACAAGCTAGGCTAGTGCTTTACCACTGAGCTATATCCCCAGCCCTCAAATATATTTTAAACTAACACAATTAACTTACATAGTGGCCGTGTTCTAAATTTACTTTTTAAAGTATATAACAGAAGTTAATTTAAGCATTTGTTAAAAAGCACATGCATCTCCAAATCAGATGATTATTAAACAAAATAAGAAATATTTATAATATCCTTTAAATGAAAATTATGATTTTTAAATATTGGTTTCTGTTAAAGCAAGGGACAGATTTTGCAACTGAATCCAATCAGCAGACTTTCTGAGTCCAGACAATGCAAAAGTTTTGTGCTAGGACCTGTAGAGAATGAGAAAATATAAGAAAACTGCCTCTGCCCTTAATGAGCTTAAAAGGACAAGATACAGGGAAACTGAACACATAGAGATGAATTAATTTTTCTGTATAGCTATATGTTATTACATTGCTATCTATCAACATGGCCATGTGTTGACAGAGATGATAAGTAGTTAATCCTTCTGTACCAAAGAAAATGCAACATCAATTTTAAAGATGAACAGATCTTTGAAATGAGTTAACCCAATTAGCTAAATAATGTTTTTATTACTGATTCATGTTTATCCAATGCCCAATATACGATACAGTCTCTAAATGGCAGTGACAGTAAGATATTTCTAAAATTCTTCAATTGATGGGATATGATGCCCAGAAATGGGTTTTCCAGAACCAGAGGGTCAAAGTGCAGGTGCATTGCTCAGGAATGTTCGGGCACTGACTCTGTTGGCTCCTGTCCCCAGTATGAGGGTGTGGTTCAGAAACGAGGAGAACTCAGTACTGTAAACATCCTCCTAAACTGAGGCATTAAATATAGAGAGTGTTTATGTAAATACTTCCTGATTAGGGATGTAGATGTTAAGTATAGGGCCTGGAATCAGACTGCAGGAGACCAAGCTTCTCCAGTGTTGAAGCCAGGGATGAGCCAAAAATTAGAGTTGCCAGATAAGGAATATAAAATACCCATTAGTAGGATAAAGAAGTCGGAGGAGTGGCACACATATGCAATCCCAGAGGCTGAGGAGGCTGAGGCAGGAGGATTGAGAGTTCAAACCCGCCTCAGCAATTTAGCAAGGCCCTAAGCAACTCAGTGAGACCCTGTCTCTAAATAAAATATAAAAAAAGGTCTGGGAATGTGGCTCAGTGGGTAAGTGCTCCTGGGTTCAATCCCTGGTATCCCCTCCCCCGCCCCCATAGGATAAAGAATGTAGTTAAATGGTTAACAAAAAGAAGAATTTTACTAGAAAGCTGGAATATATTAAAAAGTCAAATGGTCCTCCTAGAACACTAAACATCTGAAAATTTCTGAAACTAGGAACCCAAATGGATAAGTTATACAACAAACTGGACACAGAATAGTTATAGGATAGTGAGCTGCTTTGGTGAGTTGAAAACCAGTCAATGAAAAATACTTTGAAGCAAACAGGAAGAGAACAAAGAATAAAAACAATAGCTAGACCACGAGCTTGGAGAATTTCACATATATATGTAATCGGAGGTCCCAAAATAAGAGTGAATAGAGAAAAAACAATATGCCACGGGATAATGAACAGGAATTTTTCAAAGACAAAGTGTTCAATACATAGATTCAAGAGGAGGATAAAACTGCAAATACCCATGTCACAAACTGAAAACCAAAGATAAAAAGAAAAATCCTAAAAGCAGACAGAACAAAAAGGAAAAAGAAAGAAAGAAAGAAAGAAAAAAGAAGACACTATCTTCAAAAAAGCAACATTAAGATTTACAATTGACTTATCAACAGAGATTATGGATTCCACAAGATAATGTTTTCAACTTTAAGTACCTAAAGAAAATGACTATTGGCCTAGAATTGTAGTTTGTAAAATCATCCTTCAAAAATGAAGGTAAGATAAAAATGGTTTCAGATAAACTAGAAAATATTCTTCAGGTCGAGAACAATAATCTCAGACAGAAATATAGAAAGGCAGGAAGGAAAAAAAAACATTGGAAGGGCAAATATATGGATATTTATAAATTGTTATTGACTACACAAAATGATAAGTGTAATGTCATTTATAGTATAAAATAAATATATACAATTAATCTGCATGGCAAAAAGAATACAAAAATCATGAGGCGTAAATAGTTTATTATTACTGTTATTATTATTGGTACTGAGGTTTGTTATTATTATTGGTACAGGAGATTGTTATTATTATTATTATTATTATTATTACTAGTAGTAGTAATAGAAGTAGAAGTAGTACTGGGGATTGAACCCAGGGGCACTTACCACTGAGCTACATCTCCAGCCCTTTTTATAAAGTCTCAACAATTTCAAAATATTGAAATCTTTCAGAATATCTTCTCTTACCACTGTGGAATAAATCAGTAACAAAGATCAATAACAAAAGTAGAAAAAAGCCCAACTTTATTTAAAAATTAAACAGTACATGGGATTAATAACCAAGAAATTAGAAAGTAATTTAAACTGAGTAACAAAAATATATATTTCAAAGCTTATGGGAGCAAACTTAAATGGTGCTCAAAAGGAAATGTGTAGCCTTAAATGTGTATACTACAGTATAATATTAAAAAGGTTGAAATGTACTATTTAAGTGTTTATCACAAGAAACTGGAAAAAGAACAGCAACCAAACCTAAGGAAAGACATGATAAAGACAAAAGCAGACAGCAAGGAAATAAAAATCAAACATATAAGAGAGAAAATCAAGAAAGCCAGACTAAGGGCCAGGATCATAGCTCAAGGCCCTGGGTTCAGTCCCCAGCACCACAAAAAAAGGAAAAGAAAAGAAAGAAAGCCAGACTAAGTCTTTTTGAGAAGATTAACAAAATGATAAAATTTTAACAAGACTGACTTAAAAAAAAAACAAGTAGGCACAGCACAAATTAGCAACAACAGCAATGACAAAGAGGATATCACTATAGATCACACAAATATCGAAAAGATAACTAAGGAATGCTAAACACAACTTTATGTTGATGAATTTAACAACTGTGTAAAATGGGCAATTCTTTGAAAAATACAACTTACCAAAGTTAACAGAAGCAGAAATAGAAAGCATGAATATTTCAGTAGGCATTAAAAAATTCAGCCCATAATTAAAAAATAAAAACTTTCCTAGAAGAAAAGCCAAAATAAGCTAAAATAGCATACTAACAGGGTTGGGGTTGTGGCTCAGTGGTAGAGCTCTTGCCTAGCATGCAAGAGGCACTGGGTTCGATCCCTAGCACCATATAAAAAACAAAACAAAAACAAAAAAAACCAAAAAAATTAAATAAACAAAATAAAGGTATTGTGTCAATTTGCAACTAAAATATAAATAAAATGAAATGAAATAGCTTATCAATGTATTCTCCCAAACATTTAAGGAAAAATTACTACCTATCTTTTATAATTCTGCAGGGTGATAGAAACAGAAGGAGAGCTGCTCAAATTTTTAAAAAAATTAAAATAGAATAAATTTTATTTTAAAACTCTGAGAAGCTTTGTGAGAAAGAAAATTATAAACCTACTTTCCTCATAAACATTCCTGAAAAATTCTTAACAAAATATTAGGAAATCAAATCCAATGATACTATAAACTGAGGGAGCAAGTT
This sequence comes from Geosciurus inauris, assembly GCA_004024805.1. NCBI lineage: Eukaryota > Metazoa > Chordata > Mammalia > Rodentia > Sciuridae > Geosciurus > Geosciurus inauris. The sequence goes on from PVHX01001533.1 coordinate 134,747, forward strand.
AATCCAGGTGTGCAAGGATGGCTTAAAATTTAAGTATCATGAACGTAGCTCAACCCAATAACAGAAATATGAATAAAATCTTACGATTATCTCAAATGCAGAAAAAGCATTTGATAAATTTAACATTCACTTGTGATGAAAACATTTAACCAACTAATAGAACTTTCTTAATTTGATCAAGAATATCTATAAAATATGTGTAACAAGCATTATTCTTAATGGTAGAATATTAAAACTTCTAAACTTGGGACTAAGTCCAGCTTGGCCACTGTTGCCACTTTTATACAACACTGTAACTGGAAGTCCATAAGAGAAAGAAATGAGTGTCATGGAGACTGGAAAGCAAGAAGTAAAATCATGGTTTCCAGACAATAGCATCATGCACATATAAAATTTCTACAAATTCTTCATATCTGTATATACTGAAAATAAACAAATAGAAAATAAAACCTATTTACAATTGTATCCAAACACTCAAAACACCTAGAAATGAATCTAACTAAAGATGTACAAGACTGACAATTATAAAATAGCACTGAGAAAAATTAAAGAGCCAAATACATGGAAGTATACACATGGCTATGATTAGGAGACTCAATATTGTGAAGATGTTAGTTCTTTCAAATTAATATACACTTCCAGTAACCACAATCAAAATCTGAGTTTTAGGTTTGTTTTATTGTTGTCAGAAATTGACAAATTCTTTTAAATTTCATAGGGAAATGTGAAGTACTTAGAAGAGCCAAGGTACTCTTGAAGGACAAATATGGAAAACTTGCACTATGAGATGTCAGGAACCCTGATTATAAAGCTAGGATAATCAAAACTGAGTGGTATTGGTATAAGAACAGGTAACTGTCCAGTGGAACAGAACCAAGAGTCCAGAGGCAGACCTGCACATATATGATCACACGATTTATGCCAAAAGTGACCCTGAAACATGGTAGGGAAAAGGGTGGTTTTCTCAGTAAATGGTGTGGGCCAATTGGATATGTAAATGGAAAAAGGTATGTTGACTTTTACTTCACACTACACACAAAAGGCAAGTCTTAATGGATTGCAGAAATAAATTGAAAGAAAAAAACAAAAAAGATTTTTGAGGAAAACACCCTTGTGAACTTGGAATAACAATGTTATCTTAAATAGAAAATAACCACCCTCTCCCCCTAGAAAAAGAACCATAAAAGAAAGGGGAAGAAAAGGGTAAACTTGATAAAACTCAGAACTTCAGTTCACCAAAAGTGTCTGAATTGGCAATTTGCAGATGGGAGAAAATATTTATCTCCATATTAATTTATGTATATCACACACATATATATGATTTTAAAATATCACAAACCAGAATATATAAAGAAGTCTTAGAGTCAATAAGAAAAAGATGGACAGGTCAACAGCAAAATAGTCAAAAGACTCAGAAAAGATGATGTCTAAATGAACATATGGGAAATTGCCCAAGTTCATTAATTATCAGAAAATACGAATTATAACCACAATGGAATAATAGTACCACTGAAATGACTGAGGTGAAAAAAATGGAAAATAGTTAAGTGTTTACAAGGATGTGTAAGAAAATGCTATCTCATATACTTCTTGTGAGTGAATAAATTAGTACGACACTTTGGAAAACTGGCAGCTACTGCCAGAGCTGAACACGTATGTGACCTCAGCAAATACATTCTCAGCCATATGCATCCAGGACAACACACAAAACATCAGATGAACCTCTCCAACATAAGAGACAGAAGCCAGACCCAAGAGTATTCATTCCATTTGTCCAAAGTATAAAAACAGGCAGAACTAATCTATGTGGTTAGAAGCCAGCAGAGTGGTTGCCACTGGAAGGTTAGCTACTGGAGGGGAAAACAGAGAGCTTTGGGAGTGCTGGTAACTGTCCCAATTCTTCACTTGGGTGACGGTTACAAGGGCACAGTGCTAATCCTCTTCCATGCCTGCCACATATGTTGTCTCATAACTATCTTTGCTGGAACTTTCTTTTCATCGGAATAGTTAAGACAGAACTCAATTTCTGCTTATGGAATTGCTCGGTATATTTTCAAAATAGGTATTTATAATTGTATTTTGTTGAGGTTCTGTAAAATGCCAGCTCCTTGTGACTTTTTTCAGGGAACTGGCTTTTCTCTCCAAGGAGTTGCACAGCTTTCTGATAATGTATTTCTGATACAGGTTCTATATTCTTTGTTCATTTGCCTTCCTTCTGTGTGATCGCTGTTCTGCCTTCTGTATGGTGGTGCTCTATCGTTCCACCCTCTGTAATCATACTGACAAAGTAAAAGAGAAGACGAGAGAAGAGATTATCTTTACTAGAATACTTTTCTCATTGGGGCAAAATCAGGGTGCCACTGATTACCTGCTTTGCACCTTCTGCTCAGGGATAAAAACACCCCATGCAGCCAATCTAAATATGTGATCATACTGGCAGATGATCACTCTAGTGTCGATGGATTTGTCATACTTTAATAACCTGAAACAACTAAAAAACTATTCTCCTTTATTATTCCACATTTACAAAACATATTTGCATCTATGAACTTGGCTTTGCAGAGAAAATGATTAGGCCTGTATCAGGTTCTGATCCACTTGGTTCTTCTTTAAATTGATAGGTAGGTGTTATTTTTTTTTATTTTTAATTCTAATTAGTTATACACGACAGCAGGATGCATTTTGATTCATTGTACACAAACGGAACACAACTTTTCATTTCTCTGGTTGTATACTATATAGAGTCCCACCATAACAATCAGACACATACCTAGGGCATTGATGTCCATCTCATTCCACCATCTTTCCTGCTCCCATGTCCCCTCTCCTCCCCTCTTTCACCTTTGACTAAAGTTCCTCCATTCTTTCCATGCCTTCCGCCCATTATGGATCAGCATCCACTTATCAGAGAGAATATTCGGCCTTTGGTTTTTGGAATTGGCTTACTTCGCTTAGCATGATATTCTCCAACTCCATTCATTTACCTGAAAATGCCATCATTTATTCTCTTTTAATGCTGATTAATATACCATGGTGTATATATATCACAGTTGCTTTATCTATTCATCTATTGAGGGGCATCTTGGTTGGTTCCACAGTTTAGCTATTGTGAATTGAGCTCTTATAAACATTGAAGTGGCTGCATCAGACTAGTATGCTGTTTTTAAGTTCTTTGGGTATAGACCAAGGAGTGGGATAACTGGGTCAAATGGTGGTTTCACTCCAAGTTTTCTAAGGAATCTCCATACTGTTTTCCAGATTGGTTGCACTGATTTGCAGTCCCACCAGTAATGCATGAGTGTGCCTTTTCCCCCACATCCTCACCAACACTTGTTTTTGTTTGTATTCTTGATAACTGCCATTCTGACTGGCATAAGATGAAATCTTAGAGTAGTTTTGATTTGTATTTCTCTAATGGCTAGAAATGTGGAACATTTTTTTATATGTTTGTTGATCGATTGTATATCTTCTTCCAAAAAGTGTTTGTTTAGCCCCTTAGCCCATTTATTAATTGAGTTGTTTGGGGTTTTTTTGTTGTTAAGATTTTGAGTTCTTTATATATCCTGGAGACCGATGCTCTATCTGATGTGTGTGTGGCAAAATTTGCTCCCATAATGTAGGCTCTCTGTTCACTTCATTGATTGTTTCTTTGTTGAGAAGAAGCTTTTTAGTTTGAATCCATTCCATTTATTAATTCTTGATTTTATTTCTTGTGCTATAGGAGTCTTGTTAAGGAAGTTGGGGCCTAATCTGACATATGAAGGTTTGGGCCTTCCATTTCTTCTATTAGGTGCAGGGTCTCTGGTCTAATTCCTAGGTCCTTCATCCACTTTGAGTTTTGTGTCTGTATGGTGGGAGACAGGGGTTTAGTTTCATTTTGCTGCATATGGATTTCCAGTTTCCCCAGCACGATTTGTTGAAGGGGCTATCTTTTCTCCAATGTATGTTTTTGGCACCTTTGTCTAGTATGAGATAACTGTACTTATGTGGGTTTGTCTCTGTGTCTTCTAGTCTCTATCATTGGTCTACAAGTCTATTTTGGTGCCAATACCATGCTCTTTTTGTTACAATAGCTTTGTAGTATAGTTTAAGGTTTGGTATTGTGATGCCTCCTGCTTCACTCTTCTTGCTAAGGATTGCTTTGGATGTTCTGGGTCTCTTATTTTTCCAAATGAATTTCATGATTACTTTTTCTATTTCTATAAGGAAATACATTGGGATTTTAATTGGAATCACATTAAATCTGTATAGCACTTTGGGTAGTATGGCCATTTTGACAATATTGATTCTGCCTATCCAAGAACATGAGAGAGCTTTCCATCTTCTAAGATCTTCTTCAATGTCTTTCTTTAGTGTCCTGTAGTTTTCAGTGTAGAGGTCTTTCACTTCTTTCATTAAATTGATTCCCAAGTTTGTTTTTTTTTTGAGGCTATTGTGAATGGGTTAGTTTTCCTAATTTCTCTTTCAGAGGATTCATCACTGATATATAGAATGCATTTGATTTATGGGTATTGATTTTATATCCTGCCATTTTGCTGAATTCATTTATGAGTTCTAGAAGTTTTCTGGTGGAAATTTTTTGGATTCTCTAAGTATAGAATCATGTTGTCAGCAAATAATGAAAGTTTGAGTTCTTGTTTTCCTATTTATATTCCTTTAATTTCTTTTGTCTAATTGCTCTGACTAGAGTTTCAAGGACTATGTTGATTAGAAGTGGTGAAAGAGGGCATCCCTGTCTTGTTCCCACTTTTAGATGGAATGCTTCCAATTTTTCTCCATTTAGGATGATGCTGGCCTTTGGCTTGGCATAGATAGCTTTTACAGTGTTGAAGTATATTCCTACTAGTTTTTCTAGTGTTTTGAACATGAAGAGGTGCTGTATTTTGTCAAATGCTTTACAGTTTCTATTGGGATAATCAAATGTATTTAAGTCTATTGATGTGATAAAGTATGTTTATTGATTTCTGTATGTTAAATGAACGTTGTATATCTTGGATGAAACTCACTTGATTGTGGTGCACTATATTTTTAATATGTTTTGGTATGCAATTTTACTGAGCATTTTGGCATCTATGTTCATCAGGGATATTGGCCTGAAGTTTTCTTTCTTTGATGTGTCTTTGTCTGGTTTTGGAATGAGGGTGATACTAGCCTCAGAGAATGAGTTTGGTAGGATTACTTCTTTTTCTATTTCATGGAATAATTTGAGGAGTATTGGTATTAACTCTTCTTTGTAGGGCTTGTAGAACTTGGCTGAGAATCAGTCTGGCCTCAGGTTTTTCTTGGTTGGTAAGCTTTTGATGTTGTCCTCTATTTCCTTGCTTGAAATTGATCTGTTCAAGTCATGTATGTCCTTCTGATTCAGTTTGGGCAGATCATATTCCTCTAGAAATTTGTCAGTGTCTTTTGGATTTTCTATTTTACTGGAGTATAAATTTTCAAAATAGTCTCTAATTATCTTCTGTATTTTGATATTGTCTGTCATGATATTTCCTTTTTCATCACATATTTTAATAATTTGAGTTTTCTCTCTCCTTCTTTTCATTAGGATGGCTAAGAATTTGTCAATTTTTTTATTTATTCAAAGAACCAGCTTTTTGTTTTGTCAATTTTTTGAATTGTTTCTTTTGTTTCAATTTCATTGATTTCAGCCCTGATTTTAATTATTTCATGTCTTCTACTTCCTTTGATGTTGATTTGTTCTTCTTTTCCTAGAGCTTTTAGATGTAATATCAGGTCATTTATTTTGATTTTTTATTCTTTTAATGAATGAGCTTAATGCATGAACTTAATGCAATGAACTTTCCTCCTAGCACTGCCTTGATAGTGTCCCAGAGATTTTGGTATGTTGTATCAGAGTTCTCATTTACCTCTAAGAATTTTTTTTATCTCCTTCCTGATGTCTTCTGTTATCCATGCATCACTCAGCATTTAGTTTCCAGGTATTGGAGTAGCTTCTATTTTTTATTTTATCATTGATTTCTAATTTCATTCCATTATGGTCTCATAGAATTCAGGATAGCATCTCTCTTATTTTATATTTGCTAAGATTTGCTTTGTGGCATAACATATGGTCTATTTTAGAGAAGGGTCCATGTGCTGCTGAGAAAAAAAGTGTATTTACTTGTTGATGGTTGAAATATTCTGTATATATCTGTTAATTCTAAATTATTGATTGTATTATTGAGTTCTGTAGTTTCTTTGTTTAGTTTTTGTTTGGAAGATCTGTCCAATGGTGAGAGAGGTATGTTAAAGTCACCCAGTATTATTGTGTTGTGGTCTATTTGATTACCAAAATTGAGAAGGGTTTGTTTCATATACATGTTCAGGGCATAGATATTTATGATTGATGTGTCTTATTGATGTATGAGTCCCTTCAGCAGAATGAAATGACCTTATTTATCCCTTTCGACTATCTTTGGTTTGAAGTCCACTTTATCTGATATGAGGATGGAAACCCCTGCTTGTTTACATGGTTCATGTGAGTGGTGTTTTTTTCCCATCCTTTCATTTTCAGTCTGTTGATGTCTTTGTCTATTAGATGAGTTTCTTGAAGGCAGCATATTGTTGGGTCTTTCTTAAATCTAATCTGCCAGTCTATGTCTTTTAATTGATAAGTTTAGGCCATTCACATTCAGGGTTATTACTGAAATATGGTTTATATTCCTGGGTTTGGGGCACTTTCTTCCCTTGTTTTTTCATGCTGATTATGTTTTTCTTTCTTGCAGTGCCAATCTGAGGTATTGTGGTTTCTACCTTATAATCTTGTAGTGACCCTACAGATTACCTGTACCTCACCTTGGAGTTCACTTCCAGTCCCCAGTAGGTGTCCCCAGATGGATGCTATTGCAACTAAACATGGTGGCAGTGGTAGTGGAGATAACTCAAGATAGCAGTGTGGGTGGCCCAAGATAGATGCCTGTATATGCTCTCTAAACTCTGTTGGATTGATCAATTGTTGCCAGTAATTGCTCTCTTGTAGGAGCACTCTCCATACCTTCAACCTCTCCCTTCCATCTTTCCCCATTCTATGCTAATGGACTGTGTGCTTGACAGAGAGCACCTCATTATTTGTAACTTTGGGCCATGATTGGTCCAGGACTGTATATAAGCTTCTGTACTTTCTGGAATTAACGGTGTTTCTTGCTCCAGCAGAACAGTTTACCTACTCTGGAGTCTGGGTGGAGTGATTCCACGGACCGCCAACCCAAAACCTCGTCCCATGAGACCCCACTTCGTCCCCCAAGGACTCCCTTTTCTCGTCTCTTGGGACCCCAACTCCTGTTGAGTGGACCCACGAGGCATGATTTCAAACAATTCTCTCTCATATTATTCTGTACTTCATAGATCATTTTAATCATGTATGTTCTGAACTCCTTCTCTGACATTTCATCTACTGTGCTTCAATGGATTCTATTATTGTAGCATCTTGGTTTGTTTGAGGCATTTTCTTCCCTTGTTTTTTCTTATTGTTCATGTGTCTTCCTCTCTAGCAGTGCTGATCTGAGATGTTACAGTTTCTACCCTATAATCTTGTAGTGTTGCTGCAGGTTACTAATACCTCACCTCTGGTGTAATCAGGCCTGCAGGGACCTTGGTGATGGTGTTCTTGGTCCTGGTCATTGTCTCTAGATGGAAGCAGGCCAGGACAGCCAAGTGTTAGTAGATGGGGGGCTGCGGCGCATGTGCATTAGGTCTCCTCTGCACATGTCTAGTTGGACTCCTCCTCTGAGTGTGGGGTCAGGGTCAGTCTCCTCTGCCTCTTCTGCACATTGGGCTGGGTTCCATTATTTTGTTTTTATTTCAAATAATTTTCCATGTATAAAATTACCAAATTTCTGGATCTGCCAAAAGGAGCTATGTTGATGCTACCAAGGTGGTCCTGCCTGCAGAGCCCAGGGTCCAGTTTTTACCAGGCTCATCCTACAAACTAGTAAGCAAACATTGAATACTCATTGGGTTAGTGGATAATCTGCTTCTAAAAATAGAGCCAAAGAGCCAAGGTTTCAATGCCTACCTGACAAGTAGCATTTAGAAAAGAGGAATAAATATGTAGAATCATTTTAATAAATCAAGTTAAGTGAATGGAAAATCCTACTTCAAAATAAATGTGGACAACTGCCACAATAAGCATGTTTTCCATCATCCTCCTGTTTTCATAAAGAAGGAAATGTCAGTGAGCAGACTCATCCTCCAGGAACTTGTTCAGATTGGCACCTGACCTCTTCTACCTAGCAGCTGCCAAGGAAACCTACACTGGTTTCCTATCATGTATTTTTATCACAATGTAACAAGCAAGTAGCAGCATGTCAAAATTGCTCTCTGGACAGTGTGATTATTATTATTATTATTTGTTTTATTTTGCTTTTTCCTATAGTTTGAAACCCCTTTGGGTACTCTCCAGTGTGTACTGAGATTGTCTATCTTCACTTCTAACTAAAGGTCTCCACTGGGGATGCTCCCCATAACATGTCACTTTCAAGTTTCCAGGGGCTCTGAGAAGCCCAGGCATGCAGACCAGTGGACTTATTCCAGTCTGCAGTTGTTGAGACAGAGGACCACAGAGAGCAAGGCAGAGCTGAGCCAAATGAGGACCTGCTGTACTTTGGTACAGGAGGGCTCGGGGGAGCTGTTTAATTAGTATAAACATATTGTGGTGAGACACTACTCCAGCTCTGTTTATTTTGTACATAAACTCAGCCATTAGGTTCAACAAACATTTATTAAACATCTGTGCTGTACCGGGCCATGTCCAAGGACCAAGGGTAATAAGACATACTCTTTTGCAACTTTATTGTTCTCAAAGCACTTTCCATATTTCATCTCAATCTTATGGAATCAAGCAATGCATATGTTGGTACTGCACTTCCATTTTATGAATGGAGAAACTGAGAATCTGAAAGGTTGAGTCACTTACCCAAGATCTCATAATTAATAAACAAAAATTTTGGGACCAAACCCCAGGGATTTGATTCTTTATTCAATGCTCTATTTTGCCATATCACCATTTTTTTTCAGACACTGCCATTTGGCATTTAATTAGAAGATGTTTCAGACTCTGGTGCATGCCAGGAGAGAGCGACTACTTTCCTTGCTTATAAGTCTTTGTTGCTAATGCCACCGAGAAGATGAATCATGAGGTTCATGTTATCATTGCTTAATTCAAAGAAAAAGTTTTCATTTCTGGTCATATAACTGTTTTCCCCAATTTATGTTTTTATTTGCATATAATTCACTTTACTGAATTAGATACTTAGTCAATAAAATGAGTAAGATCTGAAATTCTTTAGGTATTTGGAATTTTTGAATGCCCCAAGTACGTGTAGTCTGTTGCAAGTATTTTGGCTCCTAGTTAAATCCAATTTGGAACTGAATTCTATGACTGTCTTATATCCTATATTTATTTCTAATAATACTACAAATTCCTAGAGGAGAGCAACCATGTTATGGCCCTGGGAGTGTAGCCAAGACTAACAATATTTGCTGAATGGAATTTAAATTATGGCTAACCCTGCTACTCCCTAAATGGGAAGCATTAGAGCTAATGGTTAAGTATGAGACTAGAGTAAGACAGGCTTTGGTGAGAGAGCTAGTTCTACCACTAAAGTTGAGCAAGTTACAAACACCAGCTAAGCACCATGGCCCTCGTTAGAAAATGGAGACGCTAATGGCCATCTCTTAGGACCTTCATGAGAATTAAGCGAGAAGCTTGGTATTTAGTGAGACTGAGACCTCTTGCAATTAACAAGACCACTTCTGTGATCTCTCCAGAAGTCCTTATGCCATCTCCTATATTAATGTGATGTTTCTTTTCACTGTCACAAACAGAAAGGTCAGAGTTCCAGAGCAAATTGCCCATGGAGCATCCAGCAAAAAGGACTTTGCGTTTGCTGGAAATAATTAAGTATTTGAGATAGCGCTGGTTGTCTAGTGGGGAGAGCTTGTTCTTTTCTCTCTCAATTTTATTTTATCTTGATGGTGGTTGGTGAATAATCATTGCTTCAGATTGAATAATCAGAGTCACTGTTATAAAGCAATGATAAATTAAGTACTGCAACAGGAAATTCAATTTTTAAAAAGACATAAAACAGGAATCTGAATGCCTCATACAGTTTTCTAAACCAGGTTTGTTAAATATTATCTGTATTTATGAAACAGATAAAATTAACCCCAGTTTTTGAGGGATATAAAAGCATTTAGGAATTCAATTAGATGATCTCTTTAGGATAATAATGAGCAAAATGAAAATCAGATCATTTACCATTTATGACCCAAAACTTAAGAGGTAACCATAATGCTACTTTCATGGTTTCAACACACTGAGTTTTTAAAACAAATCTCATTTGAGTATTTCATTCCTAAGGCTGAGAATTTTGGAGTATTAAAGAAAAAGGTTTGCTTATTTCTATCATTACACAATTATGACAACGAAAAAAATCGTTTGCAAACTTCTCAGGTTCCTCACTTCAGTGGATTTATTCTTTAAGCAGAAACTGTAATTTACCAGTGAAGTTATGGATGGCATTCTCTGATTCTTCATATTTTTCATATACCTTCCAGTTTTTCTACAATAAGCATGTAGTACTTTTCAAATCAGGGAAAAAGGTGTTTAGTAATTTTTTTTTTCTCATTGAAAAATAAATGGAGCAATGGAGGAGGGAGCATTCTACCTCACCAAAGGCTGGCTTAAGATTATGCCTTTGGAAAGGACTCACAGCTGTTGGGGGTTGAGTCCCAAACCTAGGATATGGACTACTGGCCAATGAGAAATACACATGAGACTACTGTGTGCTTTTAGTCGGAAGTGTGTGGTTGTCATAGCACTTACGTAACTCTCAGACTAAAGAGTAGTAACTGACACGTGGTAGACACTAAGGAATTATTTGCCAAATAAACACCTGTGCTAAGGTAGGAGAATAATTATTGTTCCTCAAAAACAGGGGCCATCTCACTTCCTGTCTGAGAAGCCAGAGAGGGTTGTGCCTTCTGAAACTACAGAACTTAATCACCAAGGAATCACAATAAGCAGAAACCCATGAAAAGCTGATGCACATGACTTTAACCAACCAGAAGTTTTCATTGTACTTTTCTTACCACAAAAATATTGTAGAATAACACCCAGATAAGGAAAGAAGAAATATTTTTAAAACTACTGTTAAGACATGGGAATATGCTTTTTCAGATGATCTCTCCGTGCATACCATATAATTGATATGCAAATATATTTTTCTTTTATGAAAATTAGAATTGGTCTATTTTATAATGTTTTGCTATATCACCAGATATTCCCCCTCCACATTATTTTGAAGAGCACTATAGTATGACACCAGATGGGTGTACATTTATTTATTTTTCCATATCCTTGTGACAAATTAAGAATGTGTTAATTTCATCCTGCTAGAAATAATACTGCAATGAATATGTGATCCCCATTATAACTGAATATTAAATAATTTAAAGTGATCTCTCAACAGTGGAGAACTTGCCTGAAGTTGTTTTTAAGAAGCAATGGGATTGACATCATTCACTGCAGAGAGAAAGGAGGAGCCTGTGTGTCCAGGGAAGTGAAAACTGACCCAGACAAGAAACCAAACCTAGACCTGCTCAAACTGGTTAGCACTAATTGGTTAGTCTGTTCCTGGGTTTGGGCAACAGGGGACACATCATTTTCAGAAAATCACATTAACTTTTTGAAGTTGGAAGGAACTTTAGAAATTATCAATTGCCATCCTCAGTTAACTCTTGGGATTATAGAAGCTAAAGATTTTTACTCAGGTCTAAATCTTAGGTCTCCTCACCTTGTGATTCTAGTAGGTTTCTGTACTCATCCAGGGTCTAATACTTTGTAATTGAAGACTCTGAATAAATGGGGCTTTGGGCTCCCTCAGCCACATTCTAATTCAAGTGCAACTAAACCAAATATGCAAGACTTTCACCAGGATGTCCCAAAGAGTTCCACAACCCTTAGCTAAAAAACCCTACCCAAACCCTAAAAGACCACATATTGCATGATCCCATTTATATGAAATGTTCAGAAAAGGCAAATACATATAGACAGAAAGTAGATTAGTGCTTGCTAGAGGCTGCAAGGAAGTGGAATGGGAATGATTACTCAGTGGGTCTGGGGTTTCTTTTAAGGATGATGAAAATAATCTGGAATTTAACAGTGGTTGCTGGGCACGGTAGCGCATGCCTGTAATCCCAGCAACTCAGGAGGCTGAGGCAGGAGGATTGCAATTTCAAAGGCAGCCTCAGCAGCTTATCAAGGCCCTAAGCAACTCAGTGAGACTCTGTCTCAAAATAAAAATTAAATATAAAAAGGGCTGGGGATGTGGCTCAGGGATTAAGTGCCCTGAGTTCATTCCCCAGTATGAAAATAAATAAATAAATTACACACACACACACACACACACACACACACAGTGGTGATGGTTGCATAATATTGTGAAGAGACTAAAAAATTGCTAAATTGTACATTTTAAAATGGTTAAGATAGTGAATTTTATGTCATGTGATTTTAATTCTCTCAACTGAGTTTAAAACAAACATGTCTAGCCTATGCTAATGAAGGTAAGAGAAAGATGGGAACTGCTTAATGAGTTGTTCCATTGTGAGCTCTCCCTGGGGCAGGAATGTTGTCCCTGCCCCCATCCCCTGCGTTTCCAGCCAAGTAAAGGAGCTTCCAGAAAAACAAGCCACAAGTTGACATATACTTCCTGGAACTCAGGGGCTAGAGTCTGAGTCTCCTCTGAAAATATGTCTCCAAATTGTGAGAGACATAGGATGGGTGAGAGATCTCATTCCATAGCAAATCTTGGGCAGTTTTACAAAACCAGCTGGAGCAGGCCTAGAGAAGGACAGGCTGCTGTAAAAGCTAGGGGCACTTCCAGAATTGGTGGGCAAAGCTATGCATTTTCTGACTTAAGTCAAAGTGTCTCTGGGTTAAAAAAAAAAAGCGAGGGGGGACTAGATATTTGCTGGTATCCAAATTACACTAGATTACAGGATACTTGCTAGAATCAATTGTGAGAAAGAATGTGGAAGTCCTTCATGGGATTAAAAAGTTCTATTAAAGTGTTCATTATTGGTAAAGATGACCGAGAAGCATCAAACTAGTGCTGTAACAATTTCTTGTCTCATATTTCTAATTCTTTAAGTCTTGGAATATAACCTAAGAAATTCTGGAAATCACAGGCCTGGAAGAACTCCTGAGATTTCATCTACTCAAACCACTGCCTCTAGGCAGGAATTACTTCCAAACACAGAAAGACATTCACATGACCACACCTGCCTCAGCACATTGGATCCAAAATCATGCCCAGTATCAATTTACTTTCTATTATCCATTAGAGTCATTAACAAATAGTCAAAATACCAGTAGCTTATACCATGTGGAAGAGGGCAGAGGAATAGCTTCCTGTCCTATTTTAAACTCCTGGGAAGGCAACTTGACCATCTGTTTTGGTACCCATTCCAGGTTGGAACCACTCTGGCAATAACTTTTCTATTCTGTTTAATCTAAATCCTTCAAATGGAACCTTAAGGTTATTTCAATTCACTCCATTTTTTTAATAATTTGGAATACAGTTGTTTACCATCTGGGTTGTAGGATTATATAATGTCACAGGGTTGAGGTGAACATAAAAATGAAGTAATATATGATAACAGAACTCAGAGTCTGGCACATAATTATGGTCCAATATATATTTATTACCATCACTGTATTCATTACGACTCTGTCAGTCACAAATGACACAATATACTTCAAAATAATTTAGGCAAAAATAAGAAAATATAATTAAATAAGAAGTATAAGTGTATAGTGGCTTTCAGGCACTACTGGATCCAGGATTCAAATAAGGGGACTCTCACCAGAGGCCAAACAGACAGGGCTGCCTGATTTCGGACTTTCTGCCTCAAAGAATGTGAACTAAATAAAACTCTATTCTTTATAAAGTACAGAGCCTCAGGTATTTTGTTATAGTGATAGAAAACAGACTAGTATAAAGGAAATCTGTTAGAAAAATGATGAAGTTTAAAAAGATATCATAAAATAAAGACACATTTATACCATTATGGAGGTCGAGTCCGCTTTCCCTTCTCCAACCTAAGAAACCCATCTCTTTTACATCTCTCTTTTCATTAACATAGGCAGGGAATCCAGTTATCAGGGCTTTCAATGATTAAACAGCCTTGTCTGTGGATTTTGAGTGCATTTAGTTTACTTATGCTTTGTAATCACTGCATAATGTTTCCATGGTATGCCTTCAGCCATAACAACATAACCTTATGTTTCCATTTTTAAAGACACTTATTCTTCTTACAGCATTTTTGTATTAAACATAGGTATTTTCTCCTATCTTCATGGTTTTCTCTGAATAGGATGTTACTTAGGAAAGCACTGCAAAAACCTGGTCTCATTTACTAGTCATTTAAAAAGTACTCGGGCACTGAGTAATTTTAATTCTATTTTTTGGTTAACCATATTAATCCTATAAAAACAATGAAGTAGAGACTGATTTTTTTTTTGAGAACTCCAGGAGGTATGACCTAATAGAAGAATACCTCAACTTCTGCCTCTTCCCTGGAAGTGAACAATGATTTCATGAAGCATTTCAGGCTGTATTCTTGTGATAAAATTCAACTTTTCATGAAACGGAAACTAATCTGAATCAAGTTGCCCTCACTTGAAAACACTTTGAATTTACCATTGCTATTCTGGTTTATTCCACGAACAGGTAAGTAAACAATGCACATGATTCCATTTAAATTAGGCACTGGTCTTTAAGATGCTAGCACACCAATGTATTGACCGACAACTTTAACTAAACTGAAGGTTGTTTGAATGTGGGGTGGAGGATACTGTTTATCACTGTCATTGATTTATTTTTAAGTAATATTATATATTATGTGTCCTGTCCCAACTTTTTTTCTTCTGTTTCCCCCCAATTTAGTCTGCTTTTCAGTTGGTTTCCCTATCCCTTCTGCTGTGGTTAGCATCTTTTGTTAGGGCAGTAATTTCTTTCTTTTAATCCGGATATAATGGCCAAATGGGTCACTTGGCTCAGTCAAATCCCATCGTTAAATCTTGGAATTAAGCAAAAATGGATTTTTAATCGAAAAGCTCATCAGCCTCATGCTCCCTACCTCATTTTTGCATGGCCTTGTTCAGCTTGTACCTTCCTAAGCCTGCTGGACAAGCACGATGGAGCCTGGCCTCTCTGGAAGGATCTAAATCCCACTGCGCAGACACCCCTTCTGGGATCAGTCCTGGTCCTGGTCCAGCCGGAGTCGCCAGCAGTTTGTCAAAAAACAAAAATAAAACAAGCAAGAAAGCAAGAACCAGTCTGGTTCTGGGAATTTTTTCTTTAAGGTTAATTCTCTTATCTTTGCATTCAAGCCAAAAGGGCCAGCTCCAACCCATCTTTCCAGCCCTCCTGCTTCCGAATTGGGCACCATCCCTGATGCCCGCCTCCTGAGTTAGGAAAGGGATACAACTTTTCCAGGGAGCAGAGGGGTGTCCTCGCCGTGCCTTCTCCGCGTTCCTTCCCCCAAGCAGAGATTCTGGTGGCCCTAGAGGAGGAAACGTGCTCGAGTCCCCATTCCCCCCCCCCCCCCGCCTTCTCACCCAAATGAGGGCGGAGACGAAGGCAGCTTTTCTGTTTTCTAAACCTTTAAAGCCAACTGAACTTAGCACTGATGAAGCTCCCTTAGCCCCCGCCCGAAAGCAGAGCGTGAAGAGGTCCGGGAATTGCGTGGACTACTGGGGGAGAGATGCTACCTACATGGCCGCGGCGAAGTGGGTCCCCAAGACTTCGACCCCTCCCTCTCGGACTGGGCGTCTCCTCCTGAGCCTTTCCCGACCCCACCACCACCCTGTTTTGGGCTGGACAAACGGACAGGAGAGTGCAGGGGCGCGAGCTGGGGCCTCCGGTGTGGATCTGGATCCCCGCCTCGTGGCCGCTCCGTGGGTCGAGGGGAGCCAGAGGAGGAAGGCAGGAGGCGGCGGCGGGGTGGGAGTGAGGGGGACGCCGGCCGCCTCTCCGATTGGCTGCGCCGCCTCCCCCTCCCGCTCCGCTGCCCCTGCCGAGCGCGAGGCAGTTCCCTCCCGCGGCTACCGAGCTGGGTCCCGCAAGAGCGAAGGACGCGCAGGGGCGGGACCGACCTCCCCGCCCGCGCGCGACCCCGGGCGCGCGGGGATAAAACCCCGGCGGCGGGCGCGGGAACCTCGGGCCCTGGGGCCTCCCGAGCGTCGAGAGGTGGGGCCGGCCCGACCCGCTGCCCGCGCCCCCGCCTCCTGGACGCGGCTGCGGGAGCGGGGCACCCCGCGCGCGGGCACACGGTGGCCAGAGCGCCTAGGCGGTACCTTCAGCGGTGCAATGAGAAGAGCCCGGGAGAACCAAGTGGAGCCCGCGGAGAGGATTGCTGCGCCCGGGGTTGCTGCTGCCGCCGCGGCTGCTTGAAACTCTCCAAAGTTGAGAGACAGCGAGAGGCTGCCTCCCGCCGGGAGCAAGAGGGAAAGGAAGGCGCCGGAGTGACAGGGACGGACGAACGGACGCACAAACCTTTACGAAAACACCGCCGTCGGCGTCTTGTATCCGCAGCCCGGGAGGCTTCCCAGCTCTGTGAGTTGTTTTCTGGAGGGTGGTTTGCTAAGTATTTCCGTTTAATTGTTCATCGGGTGCGTTTGTGTATTTTTGTGTTTGTTAGAGGGAGTTAAAAACGGAACAAGATGCAGCCCTTTAAAACCGCGAGTTTCTGATGGTGAGATAGTTGTATTGAGATAATGTGCCTATGATGTCTTTAAACAGGAGTAACCTAGGGAAAAATGCGTTCAGTAGTTAAAAGGCAGCATAGAGCTCCCTAGTATGAAATGAACCCCATTTCAAAAGTTATTGGAAAGAAAGTACGATATGACTCTTAAGGATTAACTAGTGATAATTAACATACTTTTTTCCCCTTCTTAAATATTAATTATTTACCAGGTTGACTGGTGGGAGGTTGAACTGGAGAAAAGGCTCCTGGAAAAGACGCAGAGGCGACCATAATGTCTTTACGGTTACGCACACGGCCCACCCTGCCTGGAGTTGTCAGACCTGGTTGCAGAGAACTGCTGTGTTTGTTGGTGATCACAGTGACTGTGAGCCCTGGTGCCTCCGGGGTGTGCCCCACCGCTTGCATTTGTGCCACTGACATTGTCAGCTGCACCAACAAAAATCTGTCCAAGGTGCCCGGAAACCTTTTCAGACTGATTAAGAGACTGGATCTCAGCTATAACAGAATTGGGCTTCTGGATTCTGAGTGGATTCCAGTATCGTTTGTCAAGCTGAACACTCTAATTATTCGTCATAACAACATCACCAGCATTTCCACAGGCAGTTTTTCCACGACTCCAAATTTGAAGTGTCTTGACTTATCATCCAATAAGCTGAAGACAATGAAAAGCGCAGTGTTCCAAGAGTTGAAGGTTCTGGAAGTGCTCCTGCTTTACAACAATCACATTTCCTATCTTGATCCTTCAGCGTTTGGAGGGCTCTCCCAATTGCAAAAACTCTACTTAAGTGGAAACTTTCTTACACAGTTTCCTATGGATTTGTACGTTGGAAGGTTCAAGCTGGCAGAACTGATGTTTTTAGATGTTTCTTATAACCGGATCCCTTCCATTCCAATGCATCATATAAATTTAGTGCCAGGAAAACAGCTGAGAGGCATCTACCTTCATGGAAACCCATTTGTCTGTGACTGTTCTCTACACTCCTTGTTGATCTTTTGGTATCGTAGGCACTTTAGTTCAGTGATGGATTTTAAAAATGATTACACCTGTCGCCTGTGGTCTGACTCCAAGCACTCCCATCAGCTGCTTCTGCTCCAGGATAGCTTTATGAATTGCTCTGACAGTGTCATCAATGGTTCCTTCCGAGCACTTGGCTTTATTCATGAGGCTCAGGTCGGGGAAAGGCTGATTGTCCACTGTGACAGCAAGACTAGTAGTGGAAATACAGATTTCATCTGGGTTGGTCCAGATAACAGACTGCTGGAGCCGGATAAAGAGGTGGAAAACTTTCATGTGTTTTACAATGGAAGTCTGGTTATAGAAAGTCCTCGTTTTGAGGATGCTGGAGTGTATTCCTGTATTGCAATGAATAGGCAACGCCTGTTAAATGAGACTGTGGATGTCACAATAAACGTGAGCAATTTCACTGTAAACAGATCCCACGCTCATGAGGCATTTAATACAGCTTTTACCACTCTTGCCGCCTGTGTGGCCAGTATCATTTTGGTACTCTTGTACCTTTATTTGACACCATGTCCTTGCAAGTGTAAAACCAAGAGACGGAAAAATATGCTAAACCAAAGCAATGCCCATGCATCTATTCTCAGTCCTGGCCCTGCTAGTGATGCCTCAGCTGACGAACGGAAGGCAGGTGGAGGTAGAAGAGTGGTGTTTCTGGAGCCTCTGAAGGATGCTGCAGCAGGCCAGAATGGAAAAGTCAGGCGCTTTCCCAGTGAGGCAGTGATAGCTGAGGGCATCTTAAAGTCCACGAGGATGAAATCCGACTCAGATTCAGTCAATTCAGTGTTCTCAGACACACCTTTCGTGGCATCTACTTAATTGTGTGCCTGTATTTGTATGATGTCATAATTTAATCTCTCCATATTTAACTTTGTGTGGTCTCCAAAATAAATAGTAGGGAAGAAATTGTGTGGGAGGCTTTTTTATTTTTTTGGTAGTTTGTTATTTGAGATAAAACCAACTGACAATCTATTAAAATGTTTGATAGAAAATCAAGTAAAACACTTTGGTTGCCCAAGGTGCCAGAGAAAGATGGGGCTGTTTTCCAAAGTCTTAAGTTCTAGATAACAATATCTTAATCCTTAGCATCACTGATAATGCCAAAGGGAGCCCAAAGTTGATATGACTGATATCCCTTCTTTTAAGGACTCTTAAAAGAAAAAATGAGCTATGTATATTAGTGCTCTTTAAAAAAATAGACTTTGCTAACTTATTAGGACCAAAATTGAGTTATTTTTAAAGCATTAGTGTCCTGCTTTATTTTTCAAAAGATACAAAGGCAGAATCAAGCAGCAGTGATTTATAAAGCATAAAGTTAGATTCAGGAAGTAGCCAGAATTATCATTTCAGACCAGAATGAACTAACTGCACTGATAGAATTTACTGGATAATGCCATATTTTCTACAGTGTTAAATAAGTAGTGCAAGGAAGGTGCATCTGTTTGACTGTCCTGTTTCCATTCTGTACATTCTCTCCATTCTGTATCCTTGTACAAAAGATCTCATTGAAAATTTAAAGTCTTCATCATTTGTTGCCAAGAATATGTGTTAATACCAAAATGTCAGAGTAACTTCTTAAAACTTTGTTCTAGCATACTAATACTTGTTCATAAGCTTGTGTATATGTAAAGCTTAAATTATATGAACTATTAAATAGACCTGTATTGTGCTTTGGACATTTAAATTAATGTAAATATATGTATTCTGTGACTTGATGTTTTGGTTTTTTTTGGCTATTTAAAGGCATAAATCTAAGATGTTTTATGTGATCTGATTGTGTTATTTTGTGTAAAACACCACCAATAGCAGATTTCTCTCTAAAATTCTTGTAGTTACAGTAGAGAATTTACTTTTAGAGAGAGAAAAGGCTTTAATGTGTTTTAGACCAATTTATGCTTTCTGTATCACATTTTACTCATATCATTATGCACTTCAATCAGGTTTGGAAGACACTCGAATTTCAATTTTTCCACAAATGAGAGCCTAGAGATCTCCTCATTATTTCCATTTCTGCTTTGAGGTAATCAAGTACCTTTTCTTGACCGAGGTTTTCTCAGCTGTAAAATGAAGGTTTTGGACCAAAAGATGTTTATATTTTCTTCCCACACTGAAATCTATGATTTCCTGGTGGTCCTAGCTCCATCCTATGCCCACACTAGCTTTCTAAAACTGGAATCTCTGAAAATGGATGGATTAAGATAGATAAGCATAGCACTATAAGCTTGGGAGGGACAGTTCTGGATCATCAAGTTCAATTCCTTCCCCTTTCTCAGGCATGACTGAGGCCCAGAGAGGGTTGTAGTTTATCTAAGGTAGAACTATGAACTAATGTTGGGTGGAAGAGCTTCAGCACTGTCCATGGCAAAGATAAGGAGGTCAAAAGAATGGTTATCTTGAGCAGGGATGAGCATGGAGAAGAAGCCAAGAAATAGATACATGTGTGATCAACAAAGGCAAAGGAAAGTCAAGCATGCATTATCCTGGGACTAAGAATTTTTAAATGATGGGAGTGGGGAATAGGGACACGTATCACAGAGAAGTAAATGAGGATGGGAGATGGACCACTGCTTTGGCAATGGTGGGTTTGTGGGAGCAGTGTCCATAGTAATCGTGAACACATGGGGAGAGCTCCCTAAGTGCCCTGCTTGGTTCTCTGTGACGGACTCTGGTCAGGAGGGAGTTCAGGATCAAGTGTCCAAGAAGCACCCCTTTAGGGAACAAGATATGGAACTATTGCTCAGTAGCACTGAAAATCCCTTATTGTGTGGTGTTAAAAATTATTGCCCCTGCCTCTTTAAATACCTCACCCTTTAGAAGGTCTTTCAGAACCCAGGATGTTACAAGAAGTACTTTATTCTAGTTATTGTCATTTAAGTAATTAGGAAGAGTTCTATGATTTGGATGACCTTGGAAATCGTGGCTTCTACCTTCATATTTAGAGAGCCGCAAACCCACCAGATGCTGTGATTGGTTTAGGATCACAGAGCTAGCCTGGACACAAGGAAAAACTTGAACTGCTAAAGCTGTTGGGCCACAGAAAGGGCTGCTTTCAGGGGCCGTGAGCATTTGGACTTTGGAAGTGTGGTAAGAGCCAGGACCACCCCCTAGCGAGGAAGTTACAGAGAGCCTCCCCGAATTGAAACTTTTTTTTTTAAATATATTTTTTTTTAGTTGTTGATGGACTTGTATGTATTTATACACGGTGCTGAGAATTGAACCCAGTGCCTCACACATGCTAGGCAAGTGCTCTACCACTGAGCCACAACCCCAGCCCCTGAATTGAATCTTTTCTGGATGAGATCTTTAAGATCCTCCTAGCCCTTGAACCTAGGAAATAAGTGTTGCATTTGGCAGGGAGATACAGGAAGTGTTAGAGCTCAATGGCTGATGCTAATACTACCACAGTTTAAAGTTAAGGATGAGCTGAGATAGAAGTCAAAACACTTAAAATTGGAAGTGAGAAAACAGAAAAGATCCTGAATACTGAACAAAGCTATGTTTTGAGTAAAAACAGATATAGTGATAAAAAAGCATGGAACTGAATGTTATGATGTGGAATTATTAGTTCTTAGGTGTATCAATTTTTTTTAGCAGGAGTCTGATCTCATGCATTTTAAATATAGGAACAAAATTAATATATGCTTTATAAATTTATCTCACACGAAACTTTTATGTAATTTTTATTCCAAGTACTAATCTGGACTTATGTAAGTGGGTTGTTCTTTAAGCCACTCAGTATTGTTCATGTTGTAGTGGCGAGAGGTGGGGACTTATTGAGGAAATTAAGCAACAATCACAGAAGTGAAGTTTTCACAGGCTTAGCATATTTTTTTCACTACAATGAAGATACTGGATCCACTATTTTCTGTATATTTATAACTATAAGTAATAGTGAGTTAAACATTTAATGCTCACATTTAATATTCATAGTCTGAAATAGCTAAAAGAATTTCTTATTTATACTGAGATTCTTTATTAGTCCTCACTGCTGGATTAGACACATTTTAGCATATTTATTTTTAACTTTGATTATTTGCACAGAAAATTGTTTTTATTTTTCTAAATAAACATTTTTCTAAAATGTTGATCAGAAAGGGACATAAGTGAAACTTTTGGGGGTGGAAACATAAGAACAGGCAGACACGGTCCAAATTCCAGAAAGACATTTGATTATGGATCACTCTGCGAAGCCCTGGTAAAACAATATACCCTGAGCATCCTCCATCATCACTGGCTTTCCTTTGCCATAACTGCTGCCTGATTGTTGCCACCTTTTGGGGTCATCTGGTTTATGGAGTGATTAGCAATAGGTCCAAAAACAGCCTTCTCAATAAAATCTCAGGGGAAAATATAATAAAGGTTTCCAGCAGGTACCCCTCCACACATTCCTACCAGAGACTCTGCTTCAGGGAGTTTGAGGTAATACGGTAATATGTGCCTCTTGTATGTTTTTAAAATTAATTTGCCATGTACTTCTGATTTTACCTACTTTGATTAAACATATCCTGAAATTGGACCATAGCAAATCTTGTATTTGAGGCTAGGGCAAAACACATTATTCTTACTTGCTAATGGATTTATTAATAAAAAGAATATTCTAGTCCTCTAAAAAATTATTATGTATATGTATTTTTTAAAAACCCAAATAAATAACCCAAGAGTTTGCTTCACTGATCTTAAATGCATCTTAGAGTATATTGTCTATAATTTCTGATTTATATTTTTCTAAATTATGAAATCTGAAATTACTTTGAGATGAATAAATACCTGATTCATTTTTTTTAAAAAAGCTATTTTTAGTTTGAAAGCAGCTACAACAACAGATCAGATTCATAACAATGAGCTTTGAAGCTTTCAAATTAGATTAGATCATAGTAAAGTGAGGATATATCCCAAGGATATTTGAGAACAGATTTCATCTACAGAGAACCAAACGTCTTTGTTTTCCAGTGGGTAGTAGAAAAATATTTTTTAAAGGAAGCCCTAAAATTTTTTCATGGTTCGCTCATCCCTCCCTGCTCAAGAGCTAACCCCCAGACCCATGTTTCTTATTTATTATAATATGAAAGTTAGTGTGGAAAGATGATGATTTATTTGCCTTTGTAATCATTATTGGATGATAATATAAACAAAAAAATAAAAACCCTTATAACAACTTCTTGAATAATTTAGAGGACTGCTTAAGGGGCATTGTTGTTTGTGGACAGATTCCAGGGAAGGGAACCCTTTTTATAATAAGAACCAGAGTAAATAGAACATGGATAGATAGATAGATAGATAGACACTTAGTAAAGAGTAAAATGTACACATGGTCTTCACATTGGCTTTAACTTGTTAAGCAGAGGTAGCATTTATTTGTTTTTTATTCTTCATCACAGAAACTTTCAAAGAAGGGAAATATTACCCTGTTACAGCTGGAAAAAGAAATAATTCTTTCAAGTGACAGTTAATACACTGTTCTTATCATGATCATCATTTAAAAATATCTCTCCACAATATTCATATAGGTGTTTTACCAATAGAACGGCTTTTTAAGGCCTTTTTTACTTAGTCATAAGTAAACTTTCTGTAAATGTGAGAATATGAGTGAATTAATGCTCACAGCAAGTCTGAGGAGAAGAGAAATGGAAAGGGGCAATCCTAAGTCATAATAAAGGGTGACATGATTCTTTCTTCCTCATAAAACATGATGGATCACAAGTGGCAAAATTGGGAACCTACCTAGGGAGGTACGAATTTGGTAGACCGGCTGCCTCCAGTCCATTGGCTCTTTTTAGTCTGCTGCACTTCACACATGAAATATGTTAATATGTCAAATAAATATCTGCCTTATCATTAAAAACTATATATCCAAATAAATGAATAAATGGTTATTTTCAATATTTTTAAAATTAAAAGTGACCCAAATTTATAGGGGAAAAAATTCTGTTTGAGGGAGATTGAAGAATTTGTTTTCAATTTCCAGAAAAGTGGTAGAGACAATTCAGACCTCATTGGAGATTTTTTCCAAGTAATTTTCAAATTAGATTTCTCAAGGGAATTTTAAAATTATTTCACAAGGTAGCCTCACTAGCTTACTTGATTAAAGTTCTCTATAAGATAATGTTATCAGAGGATAGACTATGAATAGATATATATATATATATATCTTTGTAGTGTGCATAGGAGGTTACTGTTGTAGAATCATAGGATGAAGTTTATCACTTTGGTAATGAATGACCAGTACTAACCAAGAGCAGATTATGGAGCATTGCTATATGCTATGGAGGCCATAAATGATGTGCGATATCTACATTGTCCTCTTAAAAGACATTACAGTACAGGGAGGGTAATCAAAAAAAAACCCTACAGCAATTCAATAGTAATTAAGAGTTGATTTGCCTGCTAGTGACTTTAACAGTCAAACAAGTCAGTGGAAACAAGATAATTTTCTTATTTATACTCTACTTCTCAGTGGGACTTTATACTCAGTGGAACTTTTAAAAGAATTCCCACTGATGTGTTATTCTTGATTCCGTTTAGAGGAGAAAGGGAACTTAAAATTTCATACTGTTTCCTATCTATACTCACAGCCCCAACCTTGCCTCCATCACACTAGGGATTAAGCCTTCTAAATGCATCCTAGCAATGCCATGAGGAAGGAGAATAAGAACGATAATTATATTTCTTATATGTAAGCTCCATACTAAGGGCTTTATATATTTTGTCTCATTCCTATGAAGTTATTATTTATGCCTATTTTACAAATGGAGGAACTGAGGCTTAGATATGTTAACCAATTTACCCAAAGCACATGTAGTAAGGGAGTCAGAATTTGAACCTGGTTTCATGTGAATCTAGAGCTCAGTCCTCTTATAATGTGTTTTCTGTTTTAAATTAAGCTGTAATTCTTTTCATCTCCATAAGAGGGCTTTACTCATCATATCTCCTTGGTCCTCTTGTACCTTTCGGTCATGGTCTGGTTCTGTTTTCAAGATTCTACTCTGTGCCCTTCCCTTGCAGCTGTCCCCCAACCCTGGCAACTCACTACTTTGGCCCTCAACCAGTATTGACTTTTATTCTTCTGCTTTTCTTTTCATCCTCCATATCCCTGACCCAGGACCTCAACTTCTGGAGGACATATCTTTTCTTTATCAGCATCTAATACACAGTAGGTATTTACATGCCTTGGCAATTCAATTTCATTCATTCATTCATTCATTCGTTCATTCATTCAACAGACAGTATAGAACACCTAATATGTGCCTGTCACTACCCTCAAAGATCAACACCATCAAGTTGCTACCAGATTTCTGAGAGGCAGAAATACAGTTTTATCATGAAGAAATACTCAAAGACGGATCACTGAAAGATTCCTGAAGGAGGAGCACACATTTAGAGTTCCTGTTTGGTTTCCACAACTAGACATGCAGACACATTGGAAAGCGCGACTGTGAATGTGCTCCAGGCCCATGGGGATCCAAGTAAAGTGGCTGTCAGGAAACCAGGAGCCGGCCTCCGCACACTGTCTTATAATGAGGCTCCTTAGCAGTTTGATCACTAGTCCCTTTGGATGGGGCCCAGGGTGAAGCTTTCTCATTTCTTTCTCTCCTCATTGAAATTGTAGCGGCAATGTATTCCTACTTCATAGCTCTTCGAGGAGGAAACATACTAAATTGGCTTATGTAAATGCTTATAGTATTTTTTGCTAGGCTAAAAAGAGTTGGAAATATTAGCTTCTCTTGTGTATCAATATGAGCTTAACATGATAATGATGAAATAATCCTACTTAATTCAGTTATCACTCTATAGACCAAGAAATGTCTCAGAGTGAATGTTTACCCAAGCCTCACTATAATTAAATTTACATTGCCAGCCCACATATTGACTTGACTAAGCCGATTTTATAAGAGTGAATGATTTGGGTGGGAAGAGACAGAAGATGTGATTTTCAGGGGGGGAAAATATCAGACTGACCTGCAGAATTAAATCACAAAAATTAGGCTCATGTTGAGCATTTGTGTACACTTTTGCCCCAACTCTGCCTGGTTAAATACTTCTCCAAAGCATTGGTGCTTGAGTGAATTTTTCTCAATCTAGTTTTGTAGAGCTACTGCACACTTTAAAAAAAATTTTTTTTTCAACTGTATTCCTTTTTCCAAAGAAAATATCTTGCCTGTGGTGGAAACACAATGAAATATCAGTGATATGAAAGCCTAAAAGAAGTTGTTTATTTTTTTTTATTCTCAGTTTTTTAATATTCATACTTAATTACAACCTTAGGGAAACCTTCAGCTCTCAATTGGATAGACTTCAAATCAGTGGAGAAACTAGCAAATATCTCCCCTTAGCAACCATTTATAATAACTTTGACTTTTCCCCAAAACCCAGATGAAATACAGTGCTTGATCCTGGGCCAAGTTTGTCAGGAACAATTTGTATTAATAAATCTTACTCACATAAGGACTCAATTGGGAAAGCATATCATTGATTATTATATACAATTTGTAATAAGGACCTTAATTAGCTATGGTTTGTAGTGATTTGAATGACAAATATGTTATTACCTTTATTTCTTGTTTAATTGATCGACCTTAAGCATCTTAAGAATTTGGCAGGGTTTTTGAAAATGAAATCATAGGGAGCCCCATTTAGGATCTGAGATTTTCTAGACCAGTCTTAGACTCAGGCGTTGCTCTACGGGGATTTTCTATAATGGTGACCCGGCTAGCTGACCACCCCGCCATTTGTCACTCCGCATATTCAATTTTAAGTACTGCACACTGGGAGAG
Source organism: Geosciurus inauris (assembly GCA_004024805.1). Classification (NCBI taxonomy): domain Eukaryota; kingdom Metazoa; phylum Chordata; class Mammalia; order Rodentia; family Sciuridae; genus Geosciurus; species Geosciurus inauris. The sequence goes on from PVHX01001533.1 coordinate 161,312, forward strand.
GTAGGAGTGTCACCTACCATGATTAAGCATCCTATACTTCTCTTGAATTTAAGAGTGATGGCAAAGAAATCTCTTTCCACAAGATCTAAAGATTTAGAAGAGATGGAGGCAGAGGCATTTCTGGGAAGATTTTCCTGACTATATCTTCATCTCTTCCGCTTACTTCTGGAAAGTGCTTGGAACACATATTCATTATTCATTATTAAACCACCTTAAAGACACTCAGCTATAGATACTCACACTCTAGCCTCACCCCACAGTCTCTTAAAAGCATTATTGAACCCTTCAAGTGCCTGGTACCAAGTACTCTGCTATCCTGGGCACTGGCGTGCCAAGCGTTTTATATTTGATCTTAGAAATACCTTCTTGGTTCTTCTTTTGACCTTTCTCATTTTGGTCAAATGGCAGTTCTATTCCTCCAGTTACTCAGGTCCCAAGCCTCGGTGTCATCCCCTTTTGCTTTTAGATCCTATATGCAACCTACAGGGAAATTCCCTTGGCTCTGCCTTCAAACTATGCTCACCACATCTTCCCCATCCTGCCTCCAAGCCACCAGCCTCCCTCACTGAGTGATTGCAGTAGCCCAACTGGTCCCTTTGTGTCCACCCTTTCCCTCATAGGGTGATCCTTAAAATTGTAGACACCATGATCCTTCTAAAGTGTAAGCTAGCTCATGTTCCTCCTCTGCTCAGAACCTATGACTTCAGTGTTTCTCACCCCTTGACGTCACACTGGAAGCATACATGGAAATTTCAAAAACATTCCTCGATCTGGCTCTACCTTGGAGATTCTGATTCACTTAGTTTAAAAGCTCACAGGGGAGTCTAAGCCTTGCCCCACCCAAGTAGTTCTACAGCCTTGGTCCCAATGACTCTGACCCACACTCACTCTACTCCTGTCTGTGGCTTCTGTGCCCATTCAGGGGGCTTTGTGCTTCTCTGCCCTCTTCCTGATACCCACCTCACTGGCCTGGCTTCCTAGAAGGCTTTGCTCAGATGTCCTGGCAGGGAGGCTTCCGACCAGGCTATTGAAAGCTGAAAACCCTACCCACCTCAAGCCCAGCCCAGCCCCCTTTACTGTTTCATTTTTCTGCTTTGCATTCATCACCATCTGACATGCACATACTGTACATTTGATCTACTATGTGATTTCCACAGGGCAGGGATTTTTGTCTGTTTTGTTTGCCACTGTATTCCCAGGACCTGGCCCAGCAAATAAGTATTCATCAACGAGTGAATGAATGAGCACCCAGTTAGAGCTGTCTGGCTGCTGTCATGAACTCTGAAGAGAAGCAAGGCCACATAGGCAGTACTGCTTATGTGGCATGCTTTCTGCCTTGCCCCACAGTTTGTGATATCCTTCTTCACCCCCCAAAAGAGCACACCAGGAGTTTTGCCATATCCAGGGATGAATAAGCTGTTTAAATACCTCTAAGTACCCGTTTAGCATATACTTCCCACTTGTTTAAGGCATCCCAGTTGGTGTTTATGAAAAGATGTCATGCAGAGTACAGGAGAAGCAGGAAGCCCCTGCCTGTCTCCTCTCAGCATCAGCTAACAGAATAATGCCAATTAGCATGTGTCAAGGGCCTGAAAGAAATGACACTGGGCTTAAAAGGTATCAGGCAGTAGTTATGACACAAATTTAATAAGCTGCCTCCCACCTTTGGAGCAGGTTTTGGGGAATCTAGTTCTGTCAGGAGGAATTCTGGCTGTTTTAGTGAATCAACAGCTGAGCTGCAGTGTTTACGCAGTCATAGCCGACGTGCCATCAGAGGTGACCTCTGCGGAGGGTGTGCAGTCTGACAGGCCAATTAACTCTTCTCTTATCAATGTGTGGAAACTTCCAGCAACTTCCATGGCAACGTATTTTCTGAATAAGTTCCTGAATAAGGAGAAACTTGCATTATCATAGAGAAAACCAAGCAAAAGAAGGAACCTGAGTCGGGGTGGCAGCATGGAGCCAGGCCCTTGCAATATCCATCTGCCTCACAGCAGGGTGGGGGTGCACGGGGAGAGTAAGTACGTGACAGTGGATGGCAAGTGCTGTGTGAACTATGAAAGGCAAAAGGTGGATGTCCATCAAAGATGGCAGCCAGGCCAGTCTTGGGGCAAGAGGAGGCTCAACACTGCCAAGTGTCTGTCTCACTCTATCAGCATTTTCCATTGATGTTTCTTGCTCCTGTCCCCGTCTCTACTCCTCTTTGCTTTCCATTCAGAGTCTCTATAGTACTAAGCCCAAGAGAACAGCAGAGGGCATGCCCTTTCAGGAAGCAGATCCTCTTGGTATATTATACTCCATATTGTTAAAAAAAAAAAAAGCAATTTTTCCCCCAAATTTGTGCCATTATCACTTCATCAACCTAATTTCTGGCTATCAGCAATAAAACCAATGAGGGAGCGGTGACCATGGAAAATGAGTAGCTACCATTTACGGAGCACTGCCATGGAGCAGCCATTGTCCTAGGTGTGCTCTGTGAGCTAACCCTCATTATGCTCACAACAACCCCTGAGCTAGGATTACTGTGAGCTTCGCCTGACCCAGGAGCGAACCAAAGCACAGAGAGATTTGGAAATCTGCCAGGGCCATGTGGCTGGTACATGGCAGGGCCAGGGTTCATACACATTGCTTCATTTAACCTGAACACCAACACACTGAAGTAAATACTGTTGCCCATTTTACATAAAAAAATTGAAAGAGATCAGTTACGCATCAAGGCCATGTGGCTAGTAAGTAGGACAGTAAAATCAGACCCCATGTTTATCTAGCTTCAAAGCACTTGGCTATGCTCCTTGGGTAAGGCCCACGCTTTTTGATGTATTATTTATTATTAGTATTCTAAATTTGGAATTACCATAACTATTGCTGGAAGTAGGCTTCCAGAGATCACTGGGTGTTATGTAAAGATCCTATAATTTTTAGCTTAATTAGAAAAGATAGTTGTTGCATCAGCATTTGAGCAGCAGCACATTGGAGCTGCCAAGAGTGACTACTATTGGCCCTGTGACTGCACACAGTGGGCCTAGCACAGAGCCAGCTTCTTTGCTTACATAATTACAAAGAGCTATGCCGTTCCTGTGAGATGAGTACTAATAGACCCATTTTCAGATGGGAAAATTGCCTGAGATTATATGATTTAGCTAGTAGTAGCCAAAATGGGATTTGATTACACATCCCTCACTTAAAAGCCTGTGTTCTTTGCAGGGCCACCCAGTTCTCTACCAGTGCTCAATGCAAATGCCACCTGCTGATGGGTACCTAGATAATGTAATTGCACATTTTAAAATTTTGTAATGAAGAATTAAGGAGGATTGTCATTCCATTGAGGAAATTCTCAGTGTGAGATCAAAGCCAAATTCTTGCCTGGGCTTAACCTGCCACAGATAGCAGGCTGGTTCTTTGGTCCCCCCACCAACCATCTCAGAAAAGAATGCTACTACTGACAACTAGGAAGGCCTTTAAGATTGAAGATACTTGGGGCTGGGGTAATGGCTCAGCAGTTGAGCACTTGCCTCGCATATGTGAGGCACTGGGTTCGATCCTCAGCACCACATAAAATAAATGAAGATATTGTGTTCATCTACAACTAAAACAAAATATTAAAAAAAAAAGATTGAAGATACTTATCATAAATCTGGTATTAATGTTGAAAAAACAATCCAAGAGCGTATCCTGCACATACCAGTTTGATGGCACCTTAGTACCTTGGCCAAAAATCAGACACTAAAGCCATTTAGCTCATCTTCTTTTCCGTAGCCTCAAAGATGTAGTAAGATTATTTTATTCATTGTTTAAAATGTTCACATTCATTCATTTTCTTGCAATTTCCAGAAAGTATTTACTGATACCTGGATAAAAGTAACAGAATGTATCCAATAAAAATATTTTTGAAAATAGGAGTTGAATTATTATTTTGACAGCAAACACATAATTGATATTCATATATATTATGCATGTTTATAGTTTTGTTATTGTTTTTATTCTCATGGAAAAAATACCACTTAATTTAGCACCAAGTAATGAGACTATTCTTTTTAATTTTCTTTCTTCTTCTCATATTTCTTCTTTCATTCCTTCCTTCCTTCCCTACCATTCTTTCTTCCTTTCTTCCTCTCCTTTCTTATCTCTCTTACTATGTCTTTATTTCCTTCCTTTTTATTAAGTCTCTACCTGTTTCATAATAATTTTAGTGATAGAAAAGTCTGGAAAATTTAAATGTTAGACTAGAAAATCTTTGGAACTTTTCTCATAGACTCATACAGTCTTTATCATCTCACAGTTTGGAGTCTGCTTATGTATACTATTTGGAGCCTGAGAACACATTACATTTTATCATACAGCTCAATTTCTAATGTTAAATTTAAATCATTGCTATCACCAGTCTTTCTTAAATGGTACATAAGCAGCAGATTATTACCTTTCTGTGTTACTTCTAAGTCTGTTACCATTCCAATGAATGTCAGTTTGTTGGAGGGAGGGAGATAATCTCAGTTAAAACATCAAACCTCTGTTTTATCATTCCTTAAATGTTACTTTAGGTGTCATAAAATATTCCATAATATGATAATGTCACAACTCACATTCAGAAAGAATCATGATAGCTAATATTTAATGTTTCTAAGGACTAATTATGCAACATTAATCTAGATTTGGAAAATCTGTACCTAATTAAAATTTTCTTTAATGACAAATGTACTAGTCAGTTTTCTATCATTATAACAAAATGCCTAAGACAATCATCTTGTGAAGAGAAAAGGTTTATTTTGACTCATAGTTTTAGAGGTTCTAGCCATGGTAGGTTAGCCTTGTTGTATTGAGCCTGTGGTGAAAAAGTACATCACAGGAGGAGTGTGATGGAGAAAAATTGTTTATCTCATGAGCCAGGGAACAAAGAGATGAAGAAGAAGAGTCTCAGGTCTCCTGATCCCTTTAGAGGGCATGCCTTCAATGACCTGAAGAGCTCCCGCTAGGCCCCACCTCTTAAATGTTTTGCCCCCTCTCAATAGTGCCACTGTGGGGGAAAAAGCCTTTAATACATGGGCCTTTGGGAGACGTTTAAGATCCAAACTAGAGCAATAAGATGTACACATTTGTTGATATAATGCATGAGTATGAAGTTTGAAAGTCATTGTAGGTCTAGGAATTTAATTTAGTCCCTATTCTCAATCTATTGTGTTTTTTAAAACTTTAAAAAATAATAGCAGAGACTACATTAATCTTTCCCAGTTTTCAAGTAGATTAAAAGAGTAAAAATCAATGGTTTAGGGATGGAGGTACAGGTGAGCAGTAGAGTTCATGCCTAGCATGTGTTTGGCTTTAGGTTTGATCCCCAGCACAAGGAAGGAAGGATGGAAGGGATAGAGGGAGGAAGGAAGGAAGGAAAACAACCAAATCCCCAAACCACACATAGTTTAATTATTAGCCAATCAAAGATGATTCATACCACTAAGCAGAAACTTTCCCTAATGCAAAACTATTTATTTTGTGATGAGCAGAAAAAACAGTCTTTCTCTGAAGCATTTGAATCTGACAAACTTCTACCCATCAGAGCATAGCCTTAACCAAACCATCATTTTGATGGGTACTGGGGATTGAACTCAGGGGCACTCGACCACTGAGCCACATCCCCACCCCTATTGTGTTTTTTATATTTTATTTAGTGTCTCCCTGAGTCGCTTAGCACCTTGCTTTTGCTGAGGCTGGCTTTGAACTCGCAATCCTCCTGCCTCAGCCTTTCAAGCTGTTAGGATTACGGGCATCAGTCCATCGTTTTCTTTGGAGACAAAAAGTTTTGGTTGCATTTTTTCTATTTAAGTTATGGCACTCTCCTCTAAACTGTTTGTTGCGGTTATTGCCTGTTCTTATTGGTTAAACTATTTCCATGGAAGTGTGATCATTTTTGAATAGTGTTGGGGTTTAGAACATGCTATTCCAAAATATTGCACTTTGGCAATGGAGAAAACAGCAGAGCAAGTCACTCTCAACTTTCATACCCCCGAGAGAAACTTTCATCTGAGAGGCAGGCTCCCTGCTCTTGGAAGAAAGGAACATTCTTATCTCCAAAGACACAGGGACAGAGAAGAATCTGAACAAACAGACCTCACTAAGTTCCTCTAGTTTATTATTAGTAGATCATACCACTCATCCAATCACACTTCTCTAAACCTGCCCACCTCTGCATCAAACCTAAATGTAAAAAGACACCAATTGAACTGCTTCTTTGGATCTTCATTTCTGAAGGCCTTTGTGTCATATAAAATATATTAAGTAAATTTGTATGCTGTTTGTTAATCTATCTTTTCTTATAGGAGTTTCAGCTAGGAACCTAGTAATGGCAAAGGAAAAGATACTTTTCATCCTCTTTAATATGTACATGTATAAAATTTAGAGGACCAACTAAAATGGAATCACTCATGCTAAAGTTCCACATCACCAAGTGGAAACCAAGTTATTTTTCTGAGTTTCTGAGAAATCAAGAGAGAGAGAGAGAGGTAAAAGCCAAATCCCCAGATAGGCAAGCATAATAAGAAAATCCCCTCTGCTTTAATCTTTATGAGAAAAGTTAATTTGAAACAACCAATCCACTTTTTGTTCCTTGCTATTGCTTCTTTCAGCCTTTTTCTGTCTATAAATACTTACTGCCCACATTGCTGAGTGGAGCTCTCTGGATCTCTTCTGAGGGCTGTCAGTTTGTGAATCATTCTTTGCTCAAACTCTGTTAAATTTACTTTGTCTAAAATTTGTCCTTTATCAAATAGCTTTAACATACACTTCAATATTAAGTATTTATACAGATCCTTGCCTTGGTTTAAAACTAATGGCTTTCTTTTAAACTTTTTTTTCTAGATTAGTCTGTATCTCAGTTATTTTCACATCAGGACATTAAAGTGATCCCTCTTAAAAGTATGTGTACCTGCCCCCTCGACACTTTTCCCTTCCAATGTCCTTCCTGGATTCTTCTGTCATTGCTGTGACACTGAGTTTGCCATCAGTCTTTTGAAACACTGCATATGATCTGCCACTTAATAAACTTTTCTTTCATTTCCTATTTAACTTCCTTAAGTGCATTAGTCTTCAGTAGAAAAATTAGATGAAAAACCAAATTTTCTGTTGCATAAAACACATTTTGTGGCACAACCCTTTACAATTGTGTTTAAAATCCTCCTTAGATTGTCTCTAGACAACTTTTACAATGTTCATTTCCACAGTTTTTCTACCTAAAAAACCATTTCAGTTTGGCCTATTCAGAATCCTTAAAGAATGGGGTTTTTTTTGTTTTGTTTTTTTTGTTTTTTTTTAGTATTTTACATTGATTGATAGTCTGTATTAGTGTTCCATCACTATGACTAAATACCTAAGAAAATCAACTTAAAGGGAGGAAGATTTATTCTGGCTCTTAGTTTCAGAGGTTTCAATCATGGTTGCTTGGCCCCATTACTTATGGTCTAGGGTGAGGCAGAACATCATAGCAGAAAGACGTGGTAGAGCAAAGCTGCTCACCTCATGGCATCCAAGAAGCAAAGAGAGAATGAAGAAGTGATCAAGGGTGAGATATACCCTTCAGGAATGTGTTCTCAATGATCTACATCCTCCAAGGAGGCATCTCCTCCTAACGTTGCCAATACCTCCCCAAAGCATCACTAGCTGGGAACCAAGCCTTCAACACGTGAACCTTTTGGGGACATTCCAGATCTAAACCGCAACAATCGTCTCTTAATCCTAAAAGACCTAGCATGAGTCCCACTTCTGGGAAGCCATCTTTGACCTCCTTCAAGGATTCACACGTTAAAGTAAGATTTTCTAAACCTCTACCAATTCTGATTTAAATTGTCTTTAAAAGCCTTTTGTCAGCAGGGCAAAAATATTGATTCAATTTGCATTTGAAAATGATACCTCTGGTAATGATATTGAGATTGGTTGGAATGGGAGAGAGTAGGAATGAAAGCAGAGTGCCATGCTTTGGATCTGGAATGTCCTTGAACTCTCACACATTGACGGCTTGGTCCCCAGTGCAACAATATTCAGAGGGGAAGCTTTTAGGAAATGATGGAATACGAGGACCCTGATCTCAGTGGTGGATTAATCCATTTTATGGGTTAATAATTTGAAAGGACTACTGGAATGAGATGTAACCTGTAGGCAGGTGAGGCATGGTTGGATGAAGTAGGTAAGTGGGGGCATGCCCTTAGGGACAATAGCTTGTCCTTGGCCTCCTCTGTTCTCTCTGCTTCATGGCTGTCATGAGCTGAGCAACTCACCTCCACCAAAACCTTGATTTTCTCCATGATGAGGGCCTGATCTCAGACCCAAAGCAATGGAGCTGGCCAGCTATGGACTGAAACCATAAGCCCAAATAAATCTTTCTTCCTCTAAGTTGTTTTTATCAGGTATTTTGGTCACAATAACGAAATGCTAACTCAGAGGAAAACAATTAAGGGATCTTGATAGTGGTTCAGGAGCAAAAGAAGGGAAAATTCTGGACACAATAAAGAGTCATAATTTTTAGAACTTAAAAACTGATTGCAATTAGATAAATTATTTCAGACTCACATAAAGGCAACCATAAAAATATGGACAAGGCTCTACAAGAGAACAAAGATAGGTGTGGTGCTGAACATCCAGAAAAGCTTCCCTAAGGCATAGTACCTCAAGACAAACTTGAAGACTGAGTTTTGTAAGGCAAAGTAGAGTGGGAGCAGGGAATTCCCATCCAATTGACTGGAGCAGCAAAGTTAAAGATGAGAGACTAGAGACAACTCAGTGCATCCAGTGAATTGCAAATAGTTTGCTTTGGCCAGAACCACAGTTGGAGACAGGTAGAGGTGAGGACTGCAGAGGGGAAGCTGGAAAGGTGGTGGAGGTCATATGACCAAGGATCTCATGTACCACCTCATATCATTTCAACCTTGTTCTGAAAGCTATGGAATCATTTTGTGAAGGATTTCAGCAGCTGAAATAATATATGAATGGATTAGCAAGCTAGAAAGAGCTTTCTGTCTATAGTAAAAAGGAAGAAGCAGACTAGTCAGGGAATTACAAGGGTAATCTAAGAAGAAATGATGAAGGTTTGAATTGAAATGTGGTAATGGAGACGGAGCAGGGGATTTGTTAGATGGATGTTAAGGTAGCAGTATTAACAAGATTGGTGCTTGATTAGGTGAAGGAATGTAGAAGGGACCACAGCTGACCTTCCAACTTATTGTTTGGGCGGTGAAGGATGATGTCATTTTCCAAGACAGAGAATGTGTCTGAGGGAGAAGAGAGCAAGTTTCATTTTACATGTGTTAAGTTTGATCAGCCTGCAAGGCATCAAAGAAGAAATGTCCAGCACAAAGATCCATGAAGATGCCTGGTGCTCTGAAGAAAACCTGAGCTGGAGATTTAGAGCTTGGTCATCACTATTTAGTTAGGAGGTAAAGCCCTGGGGGTGGATACAATAAATCAGGAAATATGCAGCCAGAGAAAAGAAGAGGATGCAACAGCAGAGATAGCAATATTTAAGTAGTTGAGAAAGCAGATGCCAGAAAAGGAGGGGCCAAAGAAGAGAGAGCAAAGCACGATGAGAATTGAACTAGTGAAGCTGAATGTGGAAAAGGAGACTGTGTCCAGCAGGGCCAAGCACTTCAGAGAGATTAAGAACGAGAAAGCTTGGAAGTGTTCTCTAGATTGAGGAACAGGTAACCCTGGCACAGTAGCTAAGTGGAGGAGTAAGCCAGATGGTAGTGGGCTGAGGAATGCATGAGGAATGAGGAAGTGCAGGCATCTCTTTTAAGGAGTTAGAACAGGAGTGATGGAAAACAAGAGATAGAGCCGGAGTTTTGCAGAGAAGCACCACTTACAGGGAGGGCTGCTGAATTTCTGAAGCTTTGGGTATACCTAATGCTAGTGGGGAGAAGTCAGTGAAGACAAGAATGAAGATCTAGCTAAGGCGGAGGAAAAAGAATAGAGCAAGCCAGGTGTGGTGGCTCAAGCCTGTAATCCCAGCACTTTGGGAGGCTGAGACAGGAGAACCGCGAGTTCAAAGCCAGCCTCAGCAATGGCGAGGCGCTAAGCAACTCAGTGAGACCCTGTCTCTACATAAAACACAAAATAGGGCTGGGGATGTGGCTCAGTGGTTGAGTGCCCCTGAGTTCAATCCCCAGTACCAAAAAAAATAAATAAATAAAGAATGAAGCAAGCTGGGTGTGGTGGCGCATGCCTATAATCCCAGCAGTAGAGGCTGAGGCAGAAGGATCAAGAGCGAAAAGCCAGCTTTAGCAATTTAGCCAGGCACTAAGCAAGAGAGTAAACATAAAAAAGGGGTTGGGGGGGCTGGGATTGTAGCTCAGCGGTAGAGTGCTTGCCTCACATGCGTGAGGCCCTGGGTTCGATCCTCAGCACCACATACAAAGCAATAAAATAAAGACATTGTGTTCATCTACAACTAAAAAAAAAAAATCTTTAAAAAAAAAAAGGGGTGGGGGGATGTGGCACCCCTGGGTTCAATCCCCATCCCCCCACCCTCCAGCCAAAAAGAATGAAACAAAGGCATGCCACAGCAGGAAGGAAGACAATGAGTGCAGGAAGGGAGGACATCTCTTCAATTCAGAGAAGAAAGAAGGAGAGAGGACGAGTGCCAATCTGTGAAACAGATGAGAATCTGAGGGAACCAATATATTGAGAAGATCCTAAAAAAAGTGGGGAAGATTTGGGAAGTAAGAGAAAGGGAAGGAAGTGAAGGCTGAAAAGGAAAACAGAAAAGTAGATTAGAGAACCTGATGAGGTTGAAGCACCACTGTACAGTGGGATGTTCTACAGAATGACCAACTTCAGGATTGTGGCTAAAGGGCAATGAAGGAAATGCAGTGACAAGGGTAAGAAGCACTGTGAGGCTAAAGCTTTTGAAGGGTCATCTGTATGGATATAGAAGTTCCCTAGAATAATGGCAAGACCTGAGGTGACAAGCATGTGAGTCAGGAAAAGCAATGTTTGATACTGTAATGAGAACCCCAAATTTCCAAGGCTTGCCATGATAGATATTTGTTTTTCACGCATGTCACCTTCCAACTTGGCTTGGCAGCTATCTTCTAAGCAAAGACTCAGAGACTGAGGATCCTCTGGTGCATGGATCTGCCATCTTGGAGTTACTTGTTTCTAACTAAAATGACTCTGATATAACACTTAGAAAAGATAGCACAAAAAGGAAAAAAATCAACTGACTTAGGAACATGCATACCTCTTTTGTTTTAAGGTAAAATGCCAGGAGTAATGAAACAACACAGCATGACCCAGAGGGTTTATTTTAGGAGGGAAAGAGAAAGGTTATGCCTATGTGGGCCTGGCTGAACTGGATGGAATGGAAACATTTACTTTGTTCAATGTTCTGCAGCTCATCCAAACATTCATATATCATAAAGTCAGAAATATTGGTCTTTCACTTCAACAACCAACAATGAGATAAATCTGTGAAGACATTCTGTAAATTGAAATGCATGCTGTAGGAGTGAGGAATTTTTGAGCTCACAGGGCCCCATGCTGGGGGTGGTACTGTTTAGTATAAAAAGTTTAAGATATGACATGATTTGTCCTCTCTCAATCTTACCATCTGGTTGGGAAAGACAAGGCACAAAAGGATGTACAGGACATCATGTGGTAAAGACAAACGGAGGTAGAGACAAGGAATATGTATATTTAGAGGCAAGAGGGAGAGAAGACAATTTCCAGGCATTGTCCACTCCAGAGAAACCAAACTGTTTCATTTTCTTCCAGGAAATAGGAAGATGGACTTTCTCAGACCCCATTGCCTCCAGGCGATCCAAGTGACTGAGCTCTGGCCCCTTGAATATGTAAAAAAATTATGTATACCACCTTTAGTCTGGACCCATCAATATCGGACTACCTCTCATTCATTCATTCTCTCTCTCTTCCTGTTTCTTATTTGTGCAAAGAATAAGCAAATGTCAATATTTTTAGAAAATGTGATTTGTTTTTCGATCTATGTTCTTAACTTATTCATTTTTTTAAAGAACATTTATTGAGTGTTTATTGCAGGCGGGCATTGTGCCTTCATAAAGCTTACATTCTAGTGGATTGATGACCTCTAAGAATTTTTCCACGTTATTTTTTGTTATTTTGAAAGCCTGCCGTTGGATTTATTAATTCAACCAATTTCATTTTCTCAGTCTTTAATATCTCTCTTTAGCCTTATTGTTTTCTTGTTCTTCTTTTTCTTAAGTTCTTTTAAATTGTTTTTTTGAAATTCCTCACATTGACTTTTCTTCTTGTTTAATAATGAGAGTATTTAAGTGTACAAACCACTTCGTGTGCACATTCAAGGTTTGTTAAATCAGCCATATATGCTCGTGTGGGCTTTCCTCAGCATTACCAATCCTGTGAATGGCTTAGAGGATGCAGTGAAGTTAGAAAAACATCTGTGAGAGCTGCAAAACTCAGGAGAAAGAACACTGGTTTCAAACATGTGATAATCATTGACAAAGAAATGAACCTCACTGTTTGTAGAAAATCTGATTCATATACTCGACGAGCATATTTTCAAAATACATTTTTACTCAAAGTGATTTCCATTTTATGAGCTGATTTTAGAGCCAATAATCCATATGGGAGTCAAAATTATTTATTGGCTTGTAGCTATTATTGTGTCTCGTGTGTTTTCAGGAATAACATTCTCATTACCATCAATCTAAATATTGTGTACTATGGTTTTGATTTCTTTGAATTAAAAGAGTTGATATTAAATATCACTTTACACAATTTCTTGTTTCAGAAAGATCCTAGGTTATAGAAAGTGTTATACACCCTCTGGTTTCTAAAAATATATAATTAATTACACACACACATATGCACACACATACAACTTTACAAATTGTCACATTTACTGGTCTGCTCTAGGCAACCTAGAATGTGAATTAGTCACTGAGTTATGCATCTTATCTTCACACTACTAACATAAAAGTCCCACAAAAAAAGGATCATAATTAGAAGGCTACAGAGTCCCCAGTCCATCTGTGTTTAGAGACACCCACTACTATCCCCTTGCAATCAAAGCTATTCAGCCAGAAAAGGGTTAGGAACAAGAATGAGCTCTTAACCAAGAGCAAAAGCTGAGACTACCAGACCTGGGTTTTTGAATGAAAGGCCTTGTTTGGGACATTTGCTTATTAGTTATGGAGAAATCATGTATTCTCTCAGATCCTTCCTCATTTAGGGATTCCTGTTCACTGACAAGGACTCTAGATGTGCCAGTGTTATAGATGATGGACAGCCTGGGACGTGGAGTCCCTCAGACCTGACAAGAGTCCCAGTGTTACAGAGCTAGGGCCTTCAGAGAAACAATGTGAAGACTCACCCTTCATACCCCAATTCTTGGGACCAAGTCAGAAGACATGTCACTTAGTAACAAGCATGAGTTTTACTGAAGGGATAGGAAAAGGAAAAGAGGACACTCTTAAGGGAGAGAGGGGAGTCCCTTCAGAGAGGAGAGGGACAATGTGCCTCTCCTGCTCTCCAGTTTTACTAGGAATCCCTGAGAAGTTTCCAGAGAGTCTTGCCAAGGTCCACCTTTTGACTTTTTACTGACAGCAGGGTGACAACAGACTTTCAAGTAACTATTGACATGATAATTCTAGGTTCCCTTGGCCCATGCTGAACTATCCTAATTGGATTCTTAGTCATTTTTATAGGTTTTCTAGTTGGAATGATTATCCTTATCTTCCAAAAACTGGTCTGTGAAAAGGGTCACAAAAGTTTCTCCCTTTAAGTAACTTGGGGTCCTCTTATCAACGTTATTTCCTGCCTGTATTTCCTTGCAGATAACAGACGACTTGCTGAGGAATGTGACATATCCTGTCTACTTAGGCCAGGCGGAGCTGTAGGTAAATTACTATTTGGCAAATAAAGCATGTGAGGTCAGCACTGTGGGTCCATTTTGTAGATTTATTCTCTTAACCTCGTGTTCCCACCATCCTCATCCGTCTGTGCCCTAACACCAGCAACACCACACAGCATTTTTGTGCAAGGGCTCAGTCCCCTGTCCTAAGAAGTGTAGGTCATGGTACTCTCTCCTTGGACAATTTCATGAAAAAAAAAAAAATATATATATATATATATATATATAAAGCACTTAATCCTGTGCATCCATAGCTAATAATTATAGCCATCATTATTTTATTGCTTTATGATTTGCAAGGAGGTTTTTTTCCCCCTCTAGTCTCTCATTTGTTGCTTGTGTTAATCCTGTGCATTAGCAATAAGCTCAGAGAGTTTGTTTGCCTAGCCCTAGATCACACAGCAAGGAAATCTTGGTTGCTGTGGAACCTCTATTACCTGGTGCTGTGCTTGGCACATACTGGAAGCTTAGAAAATTTCTGATGAATTACCAGACAATGGAACTCGAACTTCAAGTCACATGCTCTTCATGTCCTCATAGTGTTGAGTCTCAAATAAGAAACACATGAATGATCTTTCAAATTGCCGTGCTATCTGCACTATTATTATATTTATCATGCTGTACTGGGGTATGGGAGGTGGCCCCCATAGTCTGTGTGACCCTAGGTCATAATGATCAACAGAACCACAAAGGCAACAGCTCCATTGTACTGCTCTGAAAAATCTCTCTGTGGATACATTTTAGATGGGAAAGGAAGGACCTTGCTGAATCTCTCCACTCATCCAGAGCTTACTAAATGATTTTGTTCTCTGAACTTTGTAAGATTCCCCAGGTTTAACCTGGCCTTCACTTAAGGTGGCTGAAAAAGTGGGAAAGAAAGAGGTCTCTTCATCCCTGTAGGCTTATCAGCTTTTGTGAAAGAAATCAATGGATCAATGGTCTACCCAGTGGAATTGTTGATTTGTACCTCCTTATCCTCAAAGTTTAGAACTAATTATTTCCTGTCACATGATTTCATGAAGGTAAGTAACACTGATTCAGCAACTACTTTGTACCATGCCCTGTTCTTGATGTGCTATGTGAGGTAAGTATGAGAGTTATCTCTACTTTATAGATGAGGAACCTGAAGCACAGGTCATTTGTCTGAGGTTGGCTGGCCAGTAATTCAGTGGCAGAGCCAAGTTAGGAAGTGTGGTTTGGCTTCACCATTGAGCTATGCTATCCTTTAGAAATGCAGATATTCATAATTGCAGCTAGATTACCCAGGCACTTCCACACCTAACTGTACATGGCTTCATGTTGAAGGCGTTGATTAGGTTACAGCTCTCATTAGCTAATCATTCCACCTCTGGACATTCCCGCATTATCATGCGAGATTTTGAGGGGGACACCTCATATCCAAAACCAGAACGAGGTAGTTTTGGAAAGACAATGTGTCTTCCCTTAGCTTCTTCTGTTAGGGATGAAATAAGTTTCAGATACATGTTAAAAACTGCAAAGAGGCTCGAATTTTACCCTAATCTGATGCTGGTAGAAGACCTAAGACTCCTCAGTCAGAGACAAATTTATTTTTCACAGCAGTAGTAGTAGTAGTCAGAACCTTAGTATTTCTTTCCAGCTCCCCAAAGTCTCAATATCCAAAAGGTAGAAAACATGGCCAGACAAAACTTGCACATGTGATGGGTTGGATTAAAAGGGAGGAAATATGACCCAAATCTTTCATGATGGATGGTAAACATGCCTGCTCTTTGCTCCATAGAGAGATTCTACAGCTATTATACTGAAATACCTGTCCTTTGTTCCAGAGGGTAAACCCCATCTCTGTCTGTCAAGGTTGTTCTCCATATAAATGTCCTTGAAAAGATACTCCATAATAAAAGGAAATCAGTGCTTTGGCAAGATGTGCCAAAATGTTGAGAGACTCATGGGAAATTGTCTCCCAACAGTACAAATCCATGAAAACTGCCCTATTCGAGTCACCAAATGTTGTGCTATTTTTATACTTTTAAAGTACTTAAGATAACTGAACTCTTGAAAAATCAGACACCAATTTCATTTTGTTTCAATTAAGTCTTTCAGCAAGAAAACTGTTTTTTTTAAATCCACTCCAATAAAAATAACTCATTACCAAGGAGAGCATTACAATTTTTAAAAACAATGGGAATACACTTTTCTTAAGAATTTCATTCTTCCAAAGAAAGGATTTTTTTTTTTTTGGCCATGCAAGTGCACATGAAATATTTTCTTGTTTGGAAAATGAAATGGAGGGGAAAGAGCCAATGATTACCCAATTTTTCAGCAGCTGCATGTGTTTTCATGTACAGCACACACTGAGAAACGTTTCCATGTTGATTTTTGCAAATAACTCTTATGATGTGATCACCTTGTTTTGGTGGTGGGCGGGTACTTTGAATTGAACTCAGGGGCACTGGGCCACTGAGGCACACCCCCAGCCTTATTTTGTGTTTTATTTAGAGACAGGGTCTCCTTGAATTGCTTAGTGCCTCGCTTATGCTGAGGCTGGTTTGGAACTTGTGATCCTCCTGCCTCAGCCTCCTGAGTCACTGAGATTACAGGCGTGCACCACTGCACCCGGCTATGTGGTCACTTTTAAGGTTATATAATTACTCTTTATGATAGAAGAACAAAGTACTCACATCTCAAGAAAATATTATAAATCTTCAAAGTATATACATCTTCCATAGTTTTAATTGATGACTAGATTTTTGCCATTTATACAGCAGTTTCTGTTGTCTTTCTCAGTAATAAATAACACCACTTAGAACTTGTGCATCTAATATTCAGGTACTTTGCATATTTTATCTTTTTTGAGCTTTAATTATATGAAGGAACAGAGACACATGCAGAACTATGGATGGAGAAGCTAGGATTCAAAGATCTACTTGCCTGCAAAGATGGTAACTTTCTTTATATTACTCTGGATTATTGTTACCTAGGCCACCTTTTGGCTTGGGATAGAGATTTCTAACAAGAAAGCATTGTTCTCCACACTGCTGAGTCAGTAGCCACTGTCCCATTAACTTGGCAAGCTGTTCTCAGTTCCCTTCTCTATAATTCAGGGACATCATAGACTCTTAAAAGTTCTAAGAAAGACTGACGCCAACAATCTGCCTTTTATAACATCCCCAGCGGATGCTCAGATGTTTTCAGATTCAGTGGTTCCCTTGGTTGGAAGCTCTTGTAAATAGAAATTTTTGAGATGTTCTTCTATTCTGTCTCTTTGTAATTTGCACATATTGTTCTAAGTTTGTTCTCTAGTCTACTTCTTCTAGAAGGACCTTTCATGAAATCCAATAAAACTGTTTTCACATAAATACACTGAACAAGGGACATTAATCTAGGTGGTTGGCATAGTTATATTTTAAAATATATTATTAAAATTAGAACAAAGTACTCACATCTCAAGCTCTGATTAAAGTTAAATCATGCCAAAAAATCACTCTTACTCATTTGCAATGGCAAAGAGTTGAGGCTGACTTAGTGAAGTGCTTATTGGTGCTAATATATTTACCATTAGGACTAACAAAGTTATTACACTTAACCATTTAATAAGAAACCCAAATGCTATGGTTTGAGTGTTTGTTTTTCCTCCAAATTCATGTGTTAGTAGCTTCATTCCCAAAGTAATGGCATTGGCAAGTGGGGCCTACTGGAAGGTGTTAGATTATGTGGACTCTGTCCTCATAAATGGATTAGTGCTGCTATGAAAAGGGCTCGCAGGAGGTTTTCTTGCACTCTTCTGCCATGTAAGGAGCAGTGTTCCTCTCCTCCAGAGGATGTAGCATTCAAGGCACCCCCTTAGAAGCAGAGGCTAGGCCCTTACCAGACACCAAACCTGCCAGCGCTTTGATCTTGGACTTAGCCTTCAGAACTGTGAGAAATTTCTGGTTTGTTTTGTTTTGCTTTGCAGCACTGGATATTGGATCCTCATGCGTTAGGCAAATGCTTTACTACTGAGCTGTATCCACAGCCAATTTCTATTTTTCATAAATGACCTAGTCTCAAGTATGGGCACAAAACAGACTGAAGCACCCAATACTGAGGTAAATGTTGAGTAAACATTTCTTAAGTGTTCCATGGAGATATTATCAGTTGTATTTACATTTATTTGCACATTAAACTGTCCAGCAGGTTTGATGAATGGTCTGATAAGTAAATTTTCTTCCCCAAAGCCACCACCACCTGTGGCTGTTAACATTCTTCTCTGACCCATCTATTTTTCTCTAGCTTAGTACTTTTAAAGCAATTCCACCTCAAATACACTTAATTTCCTCAGATCCAGGATAAAGTAGCAAGCAATTCAGTAGTCTCATTTAGTAAGGCTGGATTTTTTTCTTTTATACTTTAGGATTCTAGCCGGTATATTTTGTGTATTTCAGGGAATTGGAGTGGATTGAATATTCTCCCTTAAAAATTGCGTTATGCAACACTTTAAAATGTTGCTTATTTGGAAATTAGGTCTTTGTAGATTTAATCAATCAGTTATGGATCTCAAGATGAAATCCTGATTTTGGTTGGACTCTAAAAACCAATGATTCATGTCTAATAAGAGAAAAGGCATGGAGAGACACACAGGAAAGATGATGATGTAAAATGAAGACAGAGATTGGAATTATGTCACCACAGGCTAAGAAAGGCCAAGGAAGGCCAGCAACCACTAGATAATAGTAGAGAAGCATGAAATGATTTTTTTCCTCACAGCTTCCAGAAGAAACCAATCCTGCCAACATCATGAGTTTTGACTTCTATCTTCCAGATCTGTGAGAGAATAAATTACTAAGTTTATAGTAATTTGTTATGGTAGTCCTAGAAAACTAGTATAGCAATATAAAAACAATTTAAGATAAGAAATCATGTTTAGAGCTGGGGTTGTGGCTCAGTGGTAGAGTGCTTGCCTAGCATGTGTGAGGCACTGGGTTCAATTCTCAGCACCACATATAAATAAATAAAGTCCATTGACAACTAAAAATATATATATTTTAAAAAAAAGAAATCATGTTTATCAATAAGTGGTGTGCTAATTAAACAAGATACATGGAGAAAAGCAAAAAAAAAGATTGACCGGAAGATGTTACTAGATCTGAAAATATGCTGCTGCTAGCATTGCCTTAATTTAAAAAAAGATGTTATTCTTCATAAGTAATCCGTGAAGACAAAGAGACTGCTTGTCTTGTTCTGTTATTCTCCATAGCCCTGATCACACAGTGTTGAATGATTTGTCCTCATGTTCAGGGAGGACACTTTCCCATTCTCAGGCAAAGCTCAGTCTCAGCAAAATGACTGGCACATGTTAAGTCACAGTAAGTGCTCAACAGATAGCATGACCCTGGGCAGTCCTTGTTTACTTCTGTTTTTCTGTTATAATTATCAAGAGTGTTCTTTTTTCATTTTTAAAGTGTCCCAGTTTGAATGGTACATGGTCGTCATATTGAAAGATCTTTAGTGTATGTGTGAAGTAGATGAATTTGAAATACACTATCTGCTTATCTGTGATTTTGTTTTCCGGTTTGGGTTACCTGAAGCCAATTGAAGTCCGAAAATAGTAAATGGAAAGTTCCAGAAATAAACAATTCATAATTCATTATTGTGAGAGGTATCATGAAATTTCATAACATTTAGCTCCTTCCTTCCTGAGACTTGAATATTTGTCTTGTGCATCTACACTGTGTTTGGATCTGCCCGTTAGTCACTTAGTGCCATCCTAGTATGACATCATCAGAAAAAGAAGGTTGAACACAGTACAATATTTTGAGAAAGAAACAGATCACTTTCACATAACTTTTATTACAATGTGTTGTTATAATTGTTCTATTTCATTATTGTTTTCATTAATCTTATACTGTGCCTGATTTATAAATCAGGCTTTATTATATGTATAGAAAAAATATGAACATATGTATAGGAAAAAATCTTTTATATATATCTTTTAGGCATCCACTGGGGGTCTTGGAATGTATCTCTTGCAGAAAAAGGGAGGACTACTGTACTGTTGCAGGCCTATTTAACAAAATTGCAGAGCTGTTTTCCCCCATCTTTATTAGATTTTATTGTAAACTTCATATATGTAATTAATATATCCAGAAGTATTCTATTAAAGCAAGTCACATTATATCTTTTTTTTGTTCAAAATCCTTCCTTGCCTACCTATCTCACTCAGAATAAAAGCCTATCTTTATAATGGCCTACAGGGCCCTACCTGATCTGACCCAGGTCCTTCTTTAGTGCTGAGTTCCAATCAAACTGCCCTCCCTGCTGTCAGTCAAACACATGCATGTTTCTGAGTCAGAAGATTTGCCCTTGTCGGTAATAAACAAATGTCAAAATTTATGGAACATAGCTAAAGTAGTGTTTGAATATTAATATACATTAAAATACCTATAATAGATCAGGCATGGTGGCACACACCCGTAATCCCAGAGACTCGGGAGGCTGAGGCACAAGAATCACAAATTCAAGACCAGCTTCAGCAAATTAGCAAGGCCCTAAGCAACTTATTGAGACCCTGTCTTAAAATAAAATAAAAAGAACCAAGGCTTTAGCTCAGAGGTAAAGCACTCTTGAGTTCAATCCCCAGTACCAACCAACCAACCAAAAAAAACCCTATAATAGAAAATAAAAAGATAGAAAGTGAATGATCTTCAAGTTAAAATTTAACTAGGTTGGGGGAAAAACAAAATAATTCCAAAGCAGTAAAATAAAGAATAATAGCAATAAATGCATAGGTTAATGAAATTAAAAACTCATAGAGAAATGATCAACATAAAAGTGGTTATTTTAAAATTCTGGCAATTTTGATCAAGAAAAAAGAGACAGGATATGAGTAACAATATTAGGCATTAAAGAGGAGTAAACTCTATTAGGGATTTTTAAATTATGGAACAACATATGAAAGTTATGAAAATAATTTTGGTAAAACATTAGATGAGGTAGGTATTTTTAAGAAAAATATGAGTAAGCAATACTGACCCAAGAAAGATATTTTATTTTTTTTTTATTTTTTTATTTTTTTTAATATTTTTTTATTTGTAGATGGACACAATGTCTTTATTTTATTGCTTTGTACGTGGTGCTGAGGATCGAACCCAGGGCCTCACGCATGCAAGGCAAGCGCTCTACCGCTGAGCTACAATCCCAGCCCAAGAAAGTATTTTAAAAATGCAAAAATACCAATATACATTGGTGATGATTGATGGTCAAAACTTTCCCTCCTGAAAAGGTATGGGATCCGGAAGGTTTTATAAATGAGTGAAGGATATGTAAAATAACAACCCCCAAGAAAAAGGGAAATAACAACCCCCAGTGAGTGAGGAGAACAATGTGATCCAGGGAGAGAAGGCAAATAATGGGCTCTGGACTTTCACCCTTTCCTAGCAACCATGGGTTTCAAACTTTTGCAACTGTTTCCTCTGATTTTAGCTTTGAACTTGCCCACCTGTTCCCCCTGACTCCCCAAATGATGCATTTTTGCAATAATTCAAATCTCACTTGTCATGATTCCAATCTCTCTTAAATCCTATAAAAATCAGATCCTATGGATAAAGAAACTGTGGTATATATACACAATGGAACATTACTCAGCATTAAAAGAGAATAAAATTATGGCATTTGCAGGTAAATGGATAGTGTTGGAGAATATCATGCTAAGCAAAGTAAGCCAATCCCAAAAAACCAAAGGCCGAATGATCTCTCTGATAAGTGGATGCTGATCCATAATGGGGGGAAAGACAGAGGATGAATGGAGGAACTTCGGATTGGGCAGTGGGGAGGAGGGAGAGAAGGGGGCATGGTGTTAGGAAAGATGGTGGAATGAGATGGACATCATTACCCTAGGTACATGTATGACTGCACGAATGGTATGACTCTACTTCGTGAACAACCGGAGAAATAAAATATTGTGCTCCATTGGTATACAATGAATCAAAGTGCATTCTGTCATGTATAACTAATTAGAGCAAATAGAAATCAGATCCTAGTTGTAAACAATTGCCATTTTCTCTACTGAATATGTGCCATTCTGTTGCTTAATAAAGAAAGCTTGCTGATCTGTTGTGGTCTGTTCCCTGTTTGGGTTATTTTTGCTTTCAGTGAGTTGTACCAAGGCTTTAAATAACAGATCATCTTTAGCTTTCATAAACTAACACAGAAAAAGAGGGAAAATTATTTAATGTACTTTTACATTTAGTATAATCTTGATAACCAAGTAAGAGTAACACAAAACAAAGATAGCAAGTTAATCATACTTTGAACATTATTTTATAAAAATATTTGAAAATCAAATCCAACGACATACAAAATAAAATATTGTTCAACATTAGAAAATAACATTCACATTGTATGGGAGAAAAAATCTTAATCTTAATAGATACAAGAAAAAAGTATTAGAAGAAATTCAACACTCATTTTGGAGTTTTATGAAAACTTCAACATGTTCTCTCAATTATTAAACACAAGTTCAACCAAGTAGTTAATAAATGATAATTGCAATTTTATGAAGATTTCCTTAGATTATAGGAAAAGAGGGAGCATTCCCCAAACCATTTTATGAAGTTAGTACAAATCTTGATACCAAAATTAGGCAAGAACAATTGAAAATAGAAAATTTATAGAACTATTCCATTCATAAACATAGATGCAAAGATCCTAAACAAAACTTTATAAGACAAAAATAATATATGATTAAACTGAATTCATTCCAGGAATGCCAAGGTGATTTAATATTTGAAAGTAAAATTATGTTGTTAAGCTCATATGTAGTAAGTAATTTAATCTTGTCTGGCGCGCTTCTGGGAATAATCTCTAAGTCCTTGGAATGTTGCTTGACAGGAATGTTTTTGTTTTCCTAGGAGACCTGGATCACTGAATAGTCTGACAATATGATTTAGAGTAGGGTCTAGCTTCATCAAAAGACCAAAAGTCTGATTTAGGATGGGGACTTCGGGTGTTGCCTGGGAAGCTAGAGACTGGAGACTGGAATCAGCCACGTGGACAAGCAATCATAGCTATGTCATGGGCTCCTGGTGAAATGTCTGGGCACCAGGCTTAGGTGAACCACCCTGCTGGCCATCCTTGTGCATTGATATTGGAAATTCATGTGTCCATGACTTCTAGGGGAAGGACAAAACTAGTATGATAACTTTTCTTTGACTCTGCCCTGTGGGCTTCCAACTTTGACTGATTTTTAAATTTGTATCCTTTTTCTGTAATAAACTCTCACTATGAGCATAACAACTTTCAGGGAGTTCCATGAGTCCTCACAGATCATCAAACCTGAGGGTGGCCTTCGGAAGCCCATAAACTTGCGATTGCCATCAGAAGTGATACTGGTCTTGTGTGCATAGTGTCTCCTCAAACTATACAGTTGGCTAAACTCCTCACATGCACTAACTTCTTAAAGGAGAAAAAGCATATGATTATCTCAGTAGGTACAGAGTATTAGATAAACTGCAATTATCTATTCATGGTTTAAAAATCTGTCACAAACTGAAAATAAAATTAAGATCATTTAATCAGATCAATAGTATATTAAAAACCTTACAGCAGTATTATATCTAATGGAGAAAAGTTTGAAATTTAATATCAAGAAAGGAAATAATGTTCATTATCACTACATATATTCAAAATTCTACTAAGTGATTGGAATAGTCTAGTTACACCAGAAAAAGAAGTAAAATACATCACTACCAACAAGCTCTTATGACTTGAAAGGCATAAACATCCTTAGAAAATTCAAGATTTAATGACATATTTTTAGAATAAATAAATGTTTGACATTGTGGGTTACAAAAACAATATTAAAAACCAATTGCATTTTTATATACAAGCAATTATCTAAAACTATTATTTTAAAAAATTATGCCATTTAAATGTTCTTATTGGAGGTATAGACTATGTGAGTGCTTGCATTTGTTCAAATGCAACAAGTTGCATACTTAGTTTTGTCTGTTTTAATTTATGTATATTTTACTTAAAAATGAATTATGAACAAATATTTTAAAAATAAGAAATATTAAAAGTATTTATACTACTTTACAACAAAAATATATAGTATCCAGGTAAATAAATCTACTGAAAGCTGTGTAAGCACTGTAATGGTGAAAAATTATAAAGTTTTATTAAAAGATATTAAATAAAACCTCAATAAGTGGGGAGATATAATCACATTTATGGATAAACAGATTCATTATTGTGGTGATGTCAAATCCCATGATTAATCGACACTTCTGAAATTGCAACATCACGAGCTGATTTCAAAATTTATACAGAATAGCAAAGGATCTATAATCACCAACACAATTCTGAAGAAAATATGGGATTGTGTACAATCAAACACTAAAATTTATTATAGGGCTATAATATTAAAACATGTTTTATGGCACAGGGATAAATCAATGGAGAACATTAAAGAGTTCAGTAAGACTTACAAATACATAGACAATAGTCAATGTTAAGTACAAGAGAAAAATCCAAGGAAAGAGAAAGAAAAGGAAAATGGAAGATTTCATTCTATTTACATTTGGCCATGGTAAAAACTATTTTCCTTAATATTTTAGGAGCAGGGGAACATAAAGTATGGGCAAGCCACAGTTCAGTTTTCCCAACAAGAAAGAGACGAGAGTTGAGGGTGTAGCTCAGTGGTAAAACACTTGCCTAGCATATATGAGGCTCTGGTTCAATCCCCAGTGTTACTAGAAAGGGAAGGAAAGATGGAAGGAAGGAAAGAGAAATCAGCTACATAATTTGTGGGTCCCACTACAAAAATACTGTGGGATTTCTTGTAAAAAAGTTATTAAGAGCCGGGCACGGTGGCACAAGCCTGTAAGCCCAGCACTTAGGAAGGCTGAGACAGGAGAATTGCGAGTTCAAAGCCAGACTCACCAAAGGCGAGGCACTAAGCAACTCAGTGAGACCCTGTCTCTACATAAAACACAAAATAGGGCTGGGGAAGTGGCTCAGTGGTCGAGTGCCCTTGAGTTTAATCTCCAGTACCAAAAAAAGAAAGAAAAGAAAAGAAAAGAAAAAAAAGTTATTAAGTATTTTAAGACAGTGACAGCAGAAACCTAAACCAAGTATAGGGCCCTTCTAAGCTGGGGATTCTGTGCAAGAGTCTGAGTCACACACCCATTAAGCCAGCCTTGCCCAGAAATACCCTACAGCAAGAGAGCAAGATCTTGGTAATGTACTATTAAGAGTCTTACATACATTGCTATCACTTTCTGGTGTCAGTTAATGTGGGTAAAAAGTGCTGCCTTATCAGTGTTTTCATTCACAACTATACCAGTATTCTCTGCAACTAGAACAAAGAATTCTCTATATTTTCTCCATTCTTTTTTTTTTTTTTTTTTTTGGTACCAGGGATTGAACTCAGGGGCACTGAACCACTGAGCCACATCCCCAGCCCTATTTTGTGTTTTATGTAGAGACAGGGTCTCACTGAGTTGCTTAGTGCCTCGCCGTTGCTGAGGCTGGCTTTGAACTTGCGATTCTCCTGTCTCAGCCTCCCAATCTCCATTCTTGTTAACTAAAATGAACTTTTATAAGTCCATACCCAATTTAGAGTTTCCATTCAAAGATAATTCAGTGCATAGCCTATTTCTGAGAGCAAAGGGGAGTACTTTAACTTTTCTTTCATTGCCCTAATAAATTTGTATTGTTTGGCATTCTCCTGTGGCATTCATTTACAAAATTGAAAAAATAATAGAACATTTCACTGAAGTGATGTTGATTTTACTTTATATTGCTGTACTTTTTACTCTCAAATAAAATGAATAAATCAGTGTTCAAAGTTCCAGCTATTATGATATATTAATGTGAATATTTGGTAATGCATAAGAATTGATTTCCAGAATAAAGTCCAATCGAATCATATTCAAAATTGTTCCTTAGAAAACATTTTTTAAAATCTTATCTATTTTATGGAAAACATTTTGAAATACATAAATGGACTGAAGTTTTCACAACAGTATTTGGGATCTTTCAAAGAATTATTGGTTTCATTTTATTTAATATTATAATATGCATAATGATTCTACCTCATCAATAAGCCTGACATATAAACTTATAATGGGACTTATACCAGTATATATGTGTGGTCATTTGTTATTTCCATATAGTGCTTACGAAGCCATCTGGGGTAATGTGGGTAAAAAGTGAAAAATGGGGTAAAATGGCAAAAGGGAATAAGGGGAAAAACAGATGAAATCTGAAGACTGACTAAAAACTGATAAACTTTCCAATAGCAAGAGCTGGTCCCAAAAATCTCCATTAAAAATTAGTGGAGTTTTACTGAATATCACCCAAATTCTTTTAACCCAGGTCCTGGTGCACCCTCACCACACTCTGCAAAGTTTTCTTTTCCTCCTTTTTTCTGTCTTTCCTCCTTTCCTTTGTTTGCCTCTCAATCTTAACTCCTCTGTTCTGTGTTGACTTTTGCTTTTTGTTTGTGAGGAATTTTAATGTCATGAAATTTACTGGACATCTGAATGGCCTTTTTTGTGCCTCCTTTGTGATTTGCTCTCTTTTTTTTATTGGACTGTTTGTCTTTTTCTTATTAATTTGTAGAAGTTATATAATTGAGATAAAAGCCTTTTGACTACTGTTTGTTTTGTAAATAAATAATTTCTTAGACTCTGGGCTTCTCTTTTCTCTTTTGAAAGTAGATTTTGTTGCATAGACATTGTGCATTTCAATGGAATTAAATATGTGATTCATGCTTTTTCTGGTTCTAGTTAGTATTTCTTGGGTCCTATTTAAAAGTCTTTCCTTATTTTAAAGTCAGGAAGGTATTCTGTCATATTCTCTTGAAATTTTTTCCTTTTTTTCTTTCACATTTATACTTTTTTAAAAAACAAACAAAATGGAATTAATATCTGTTTATAACTGTCAGCTATGGGGCAAGCTTTTTAAAATATATAATGCGGATACTTAGTTTTCCCAATATTATTTTTTAAAGAGAACCTCCTTTACCTCACTGCTCTATAATACCACCTTTTTCATAAATTAAATGTCCAAGTATAGTTAAGTCTGTTTGGGCTCTTTTCCTATTTGTCTATTATTGACCCTTTCTATTAAATTGTGCAAGTGTCTTTCTACATTGGCTTCATGTTCTTTTTTAATTAATTAATTTTACATTAGAATGCATTTTGACATATAGTACACAAATGGAGCACAACTTCTCATTCCTCTGGCTGTACATGGTTCAGAGTCACTCCACTAGTGTAATCATACGTGTATATAGGGTGGTAATGTCCATCTCTTTCTATTGTCCTTCCCTTCCTTACAACTCCACCCCTCCCCTAAATCCCCTCTACACAAACCAAAGTTCCTTCATTCTTCCCTATCCCCCTGCTCCACTATGGATCAACATCCATTTATCAGAGGAAACATTTGGCTTTTGGTTTTTGGGGGGATTGGCTTATTTCACTTAGCATGATATTTTCTAGTTCCATCCATTTAACCAAAAATGCCAGAATTTCATTCTTCTTTCAGGCTGAGTAATATTCCACTAGCTTCATATTCTTGATAATCAAATATTCAGCTCTCTTCTTAAAACATTGCTTAGTTCTTTTTTGACCTTGGAAATTCTAACTAAATTTAGAGTCAGCTTGCCAAATTTAATTTATTAAAAAAAGAATAATAAGGGCTGGGGCTGTAGCTCAGTGGTAGAATGCTTGCCTTGCACATGTGATTGTGGGTTCAATCCTCAGCACCTCATAAAAGTAAATAAATAAAATAAATGTGTTGTGTCCATCTACAAATAAAAAATTATTTAAACAAAAATAATAATAAATTGTTCGAAGTAACTATTTAGATCCATCTGGGAAGAATTATTCTTTATAATTTTGATGGCTTCTTTCCATGAATATGGACTTTCCTATCAATTATTTAGGACTTATTTTATTTATCTTTTTTTTTTAATATTTTTTAGTTGTTGATGGACACAATGTCTTTATTTTATTGCTTTGTATGTGGTGCTGAGGATCGAACCCAGAGCCTCACGCATGCGAGGCAAGCGCTCTACCGCTGAGCTACAATCCCAGCCCAAGACTTATTTTATTTATCTTAATAATGTTGTACAAGTTTCTGCACAGAGGCTTGTATATCTTTTGAGAGATTTATCCTTATGTTTTTGGTATTTTTCAAGTTACAAATGATTTTTTATTTGATTTTTTTCTTACTAGTATACAGAAATTCAAAATTTTAAATATATTTTCTAGTAACTTTGCTAAATTCACTATTTATTATTTTGATATGATGGTTCTTTCTTTTCAATTATACACATACATTATCATATCATTTGTGAATAATGATGTTTTATTTCTTAATTTTCAAAAAATATAACTTTTATTTACTTTTCTTTCTATACTGCATTAACTAGAAGTTTGAGTGTCCTTCAGTGTTGTATATTAAAAATAAAAGACAGTGTTTGTCTTTTTACAGATCTTGAAGAGAAAGCTTTTATCATTTCACCATTAGGTCTGACATTCATCAAAGTTTATTTTGTATTATAAATACTGTTTATTAGGTTGAGAATGTACCCTTGTAGTCTAAATTTCCTATTATTTGTTTTTAAAACTTATGATTAGGTTTTTACCAAATGTATTTTTCTGCAACTATTGAGATGATATATAATTTTTATCTTTCATTCTGTTAATGTGATGAATTACTATGAATTAATTTTTTTCACGTCAGACCAAAATTGAAGATAGCAGTTTTGGAATAAACCCAGTGTGATAATAGAATATATTCTTTCTTTTTTAGAAAACATATTACTAGATTCTATCTGTAGCTCTAGAACGTGAGTTTCATGAAGGCAAGGTTTTTGTTTCTGTTTTTGTTTTTAAATCGTGTCTCCATGACATTTGTTTACATGAGCTATCTCGGAATTGTGATGGCTTCTCCTCTGCCTGTGAATAGAAACTCCTGAGCCCCTGGTTATCTGGGGTGAGCTCCACATCTCACCAATGTGTTGGACACTACATTCATCCCCCTTCCTAGAGAGTATATACCCAAATAACTTAGGAGTCACACCTTCTCTCTTTATTTCTCACAAAGACAGTTCTGCCTCCTTGCTTACTCCTCGCCCTTCCATTGGATGGAAGGTTGGGGCTTTTTTCGTTCTGTATTCAGGATTCTGCACAGCAATAGTCAATTGCTCACTGGCCTCCAGTGCAACCACACAATGGGCATAGATGCCCAGAGGCCAAAGAAGGGGCAATGAGAGGAGGCAGAGAGACTGTGTGGCCATCGTGGTATCAACTTTAAGAAAATGTGTAGAATCTCATGTTCTGGCATGAATTTTCATTTATTTTAGGTAAGTCACTCTTGAAAGTGGCCTATGAATAGTTAGAAGAGCTGAGGCGTTCCATCTTTCATCAGTAATCCCGAACCAAGGAGAGCTAAGACCTAAGTGCATTGCCAGATAATAGATATTCACCTATTTTCCTCTATCTAAAACATAAGAAATGCTTTCAAATTTAGGCATTTAATTCCCAAACATTTTAAAGTCAATGAGAAAAAAAATTGATTTTTTAATGCTCAATGTACCCTGCCTGAAGTTAATAAGGTACTTAGGAACAGAGATGACATGAGCTATATTATGGTGTCTTTACTAGTTACATTATGATTCCAATTGCAAAAGCAAAACAAAAACAAAAAACACTAAATATATCAACAGAACACTTGACCTTAAGTTGACTCAGAAAGTCAGAGAGCTCTTCATGATTCCACTTCTGCCCACCTTTTTGATCTCTTTCGGTTTTTGCCCAGACATTTTGCAATTTACTTCAATTCACCAATAAGCTAGGTTTTCCTAATCCCAGGTAGGCATCAGTATAGGAGTGTGTGTGCACGTGTGCATGTGCGTGCACACACACACACACACACACACACACACACACTTTCTACTAGGAACATTCTTTTCTTTCCCTTCAGCTTCTTTGGAGAGCTAGCTTCAACACTTCAGAGGCTTTAAGTATTGCCAAGCACAGGGACACATGCCTATAACCCCAACTATTCAGGAGGCTGAAGCAGGAGGATCACATGTTTAAGGCCAACCTGAGCAACTTAGCAAGATCCTTTCTCAAAATAAAATGAAAGGGGGAAGGTCACTCTGAGGATGTGACTTAATGGTAGAGTACTTGCCTAGCATATACAAGGCCCAGTACTAGTGTCTGTTGCCCAAAGAATTGATGAGAATGTAATTTACCCCAGATGAGAGATGATTAGTACTAAGAGCCTCTGCTCAGCTCCCAATAGCAGGCAAAGTAGTTCCACTACTTAACTAGTTATGTGACCTGGCACAAATGACTTAATTTTTTTGTGCCTTGGTTTCTCCACCATTAAATTGATGATACTGGTACCTCTCCAACTGTTGTTGAAAATTTTAGGAGTTTAATATAGAGCCTGGCACAGGATGAGTGCCTATTGAGTACTATTTACTTGCTTAGCAGTAAGAGGACAACTGAAGTTCCTACAGAGGATTCCCTGGGGGAGGAGATATTTAGTTCTCTTGTAAACTAGTAGAAATACCAATGAAGACATAAGGTTTTAGTCAGCACATCCGAAAATGGAGTTGGGATTACTGAATTCCCAGTAGCCTAAAACAGATAATGAGCTCCAGAGAGGGGAAGAGTGTGTGTATTTAAGGAGACACAGTGATTCTTCTTTGAATTTCTAGTTCTACACAAAAAGACTAAATGTAAACAGGGTGAAAATCTCAAAAAGATGAACTTCCTTGCTTATCATCTTACTTCAGTGAACTGTAATGAAATTGCATTAATCAGCAATATTTGGGGACCATTGCCTAGGTTTTCCTGCCCATGTTCAGATGATCTAGAGAGGACAATGGTTGCTTGAGTGAGTGGAAGAGAGCAATGGAGAACTTTGGGATGTATTGGTGTGTCACACACTGTGGGTTAGCAAACCTGATTTCTATTCCAAGCCCCCTTCTTGCTAGCCACCTTCCAGCCAAGATGATCCCATGATGAACTTCTGACAGATTGATGTAAGAGAACGTCCAAGTATGTGATTTCTGGTAATGTTTTGCTTTTCTGGTTAAAAAAGGAGAGAGACAGGATGAGCTGGCATGCTCATTTTTCTTTTTGTTCTTCCCCTAGAATGCAGACAGATGGTTGATCCAAGGTACAGTAGCCATCTTACAACCCTAAGAAAACAAATATGAAGACAGATGCTTCCCAGATATAGAAGGAGAGAGGAAGATAGAAAAGCCTGGGTACCTGGTGGCATCAAAAAACAATGGCACCAACTTTGGACCACCCACCTCTGCCTTTTGTGTGAGAGAGAGACACACACAAAAGGAGACAAATTTTTTTTTTTTTGTTCAGGAGAGTGTTGGTTGGGTTTTCTTGCCTTTGAGTGGACTTCTGTTATGGTTTGGATTTGAGATGTTCCTCAAATGCTTCTGTATTAATGTAGTAATATCAAAAAGTAAAATGATTAGATTGTGAGAATTGTAATTTAATCAGTCCATACTAGGTTGAATAGACTAATGGATGGTAACTGTAGAAAGATGAGATGTGGCTGGAAGAAGTGGGTCACTGGGGACAAGCCCTGTAAGTGTTCATCTTCCATGTAGCCCTTTCCCCTCTCTCTTCCTGCTTCCTGGCTTCCATGAGTGAGTAGTGTTCCTCCGCCATACCCTTCCACCATGATGTTCTGCCTCACCTTGGGCCCAGAGCAATGGAGTTAGTTGATCATCAACAGAATCTCTGATCATGAACCAAAATAAACTTTTCTCCCTCTAAGTTGTTCTTGTCAGACATTTTGGTCATAGTGATGAAAAGCTGACTAATACAGAAATTGGTACTGAGAAGTGGTGTCACGGCTGTGACTAACTGATCATGTGATTGAGAAGCCATTACAACTGGTTTGCGAGAGGAGTTCGGGAAAATTCGGTGATGCAGGGCGAAGAAGGCTTAGAATGCTGTAAGCATGGGTAATTACAGTGGGACCTCAGCTGACCAAATGCCAATAGGAATGTAGACAGTAAAGACTGTGCTTATGAGGTTTCAGAGAGAAATAAAGACTCAGATGGGAATTGAATTAGAGATCATTTGTGTTACATTTAGCTAAGAACTTATCTATATATTGATATGTCCTGGGACTTTATGTGAGGCCAAATTAAAGGTGATGGACTAATAAATCTGGCAGAGGAAATTTCAATGCAGCACAGCATTCAGGAGGCACATGTAAAATTGGGACCAAGGATGGTGTGGTTGTTGAAGGCATTACCACCTGTAAGTAAAAGTTAAGTACGTTGCAGAGAGACTTCTTGAGGGCATCTTAGTAATTGGCAAGATCACACACATCACACACATCACAGATTGAAGGATGTAAGAATAAAAATTCCTTTGAGAAGAGACCATGGGGGCACTCTGCTCATACTCCCAGAGGGGTCTAGGAAGTTGTTTTACTATTCTCAGCTACCCAGGGACTTAGAGGTTGCTGCAGCCATGGTCCCAGAGGGCCCAGTTACTGCTTGAACTGGTGGCAGACCTTGGTATCATCCATGTGGTATTAGTTCTGCAGCAATGCAGGTGCTGCAGTTAGGGGGGACACTGAGGCTTACACTGAGATTTCAAAGGAAGGTCTGGAAGTCCAGGCGAAGTGTAGCAGAGTTGAAATCCTTGCATACTGCTCCTGAGAAGGAGATTCATGAACCTCTGAAGGTAAAGCTAAAACTGGAATGGAGACTCCAGGAATTCAGGGATGCCGGTAACATAGACTGTCTGCCAAAAAAAGCTACCGGTTGTGGAGAGTCAGGCTAAGAGAGAGGCCATGAATGCTGCAACCAGAAATCTCAAAGGCACAGGACTTCACAATCTCCTTGGAGAGAACATCTCACTGCCAAGTGCTCCAGATGCTGGGAGTGGAGTTATAGGACCTCATATCGGCCTGGCAGGATTTTGGTCTTGTTTTGGTCTCATACATTCTTTCTATGCCCCTATTCCTTTCTTTGGAAATGGGAATGTTTACTCCATGCCATTATATATTTGATATATTTAACTTGCTTTTGATCATTACAGGGGCTCAGAGCCAAGTTTGCCTTGAGTGTGAGAGAACATTTTGGGCTTGGACTTTTGAGCAGTGCTGGAACTATTAAGACTAAATGGACTCATGGGGAAGGACTAATTGCACTTTGCATTGTGAGATGGACATGAGCTTTCGGGGGCCAGAGGTGGAAGGTTATGCTTTGGATATGAGGTGTCCCCCCAAATTTCCTCTATTAATGCAGAAATATTAAGAGGTAAAATGATTAGTTTGAATGAATTAACTGGGTGGTCACTGTAGGCAGATGGGGCATGCTCTGGAAGTGTTCATCTTCCATACTTTTCTTTCCTCTCTTCCCCCTCTCCTTCTTGGAGCAGCTGTCCTCCACCATGATCTTCTCCCATGATGTTCTGCCTCAACCGGAGCCCAGAGCAATGAGTTGGTTGACCATGGACTGAACCTCTGAAACCATGAGTCAAAATATTTTTTTTCTCTTCTAAGTTGTTCTTGTTGATTATTTAGATCATAGTAACAAAAAACTGACTAATGCAACTCCTAATAAATATTCATGCAGCCCAAAACTTTACACCACAGAGTCTCTATGGTAATACCACAGTATTTTATAAATACTAGTGCTCTTTCTCTTCCACTAGATCTTATTTCCTTGTGGGTAGTGGTATGGGCTTACTTATTTCTATATGTACAGCATATAATAGGAACTGAGGAGGCATTTGATGAGTAAATCCTTTTCAATATACCGTGATTAGTGAACTTGCAAATCAGGAACTAGTGCTCTAGAAAGATTTCCCTAGATGTCAGGTCCACTCAGGAACAAAGTGATGTTCCTGTAAAGAAACCAGATGCATCTGGGGAAAAAAAATGAGGTTCATGAGCCAGAAATTAACTTTTTCTGCTTTCTTTTACTTCTGGATGTATTATGATAAAAACAAAGTATGTGACAAAATGGAAAAACCCAGACTTTTGTACTAGACAATGAAAACAGACTCTTTTCATACATAGAATTAGCCTTTACAGAAGAAGGAGTAGTAGGAACAACAAAACAGAAAAGGGCAGACTAATTTTTTCTCCCTGTATTAACCTGGTTGCTCATGCGCAAAATGGACCTTTATTATGCCAGGAAATCCACGCATTTCATTTTAAATAATCTGGAGCAATGACTGATTAAGAAATATGTTCTTGACCTTATCAGCTTTATTCAGGGGATGATCAGCTTGCTGTCTCTCCTCACAGTTGTGCTTGCAAAAGCTTATTCCTCAGGATACTGTCTTTCCTCATCTGCCTTCTCCTTTGCCTGTGGCAGATTTCATTTCCTTCAGCATCACTAGGCTACTGAGCCAATTTACCCAGAGCCTTTCTGTCACTTGCATTTCAGCTGCCCACTTCCCTTCCTGGTTCCTATTTTTAAATGCTTATGTAACAACGTTGAATTTGCAAGGGTCTTTTGACCCCAGAAGATTTTAATCAGATTGGCTCGGATACCCACATCATGCCCTGTGGAAAATCTAGTATCTTTTCCAGGCTTTCTCCTGATTCCCAGGAGGCCTCCTGCTGTCCTCATGGACACCTCTGGCTTCTACTTCCTATGCTCTGAACTTGTGCTTTCCACGTTGTACTTCTTCTAAAACCTTATCTCTATGTTGCATCAGTGTCCTTGTGAATCTGTGGTTTCATTTGTCTTTTTGCTTTGAATAAATCAACTCATGTACAGCACTAGATAGAAGTACATGTGACACTTCTGTAGGACATGGAAAAGCTCCCCTGGTGAATACGTGTTGGCACCTATTCCATGCCTGGCACTATCATGAGAGGAAACTTTAAGGAGAGGCAAACTTGAAACAGAGAGCCAAAGTCCTTTCCCTAGAGGGCAAAAGGCAGGCCAACAAGAATCAAGGAGGCTGGGCGTGGTCGCACAAGCCTGTAATCCCAGTGGCTCAGGAGATTGAGGCAGGAGGATTGAAGGTTCAAAGCCTGCCTCAAAAATTTAATGAGGTTCTAAGCAACTCAGTGAGACCCTATCTCTAAATAAAATATTAAAAAGGGTTGGGGATATGACTCAGTGGTTAAGCACCCCGGGTTTTAATCCCTGGTACCAAAAAACAAACAAACAAACAAAACCTGATGAGGAGGACTGTGGTCTAGTACTATGGGAGCCAGGATGCTCTGTCTACTGTGCTGGCACAGGGTTGTGAAAGATCTGAGTAGCACTGTTTCTTTGCAGATCGAATGACTCTGCTGAGTTGCAGACCAACAGAATTTGATTATTTTATATAAATCGTCTTTCTTTAATATAGAATCCCTGCTTTAGTATAGAAAACCAAATCCAATGGTTTGCTTAACACTGGAAAACAAACCACTATGTTAGTATCTGCAGAAATCAGTCATAGTTAGAAGTTGGTACCTGTGGGTACCCAGAAAGAAAAATACTAGTGTGCTGAAGGAAAAACATTGCTTCTCTTAATCAATGAATTAAACACAGGATACACTTATGTCTTTGTATGAAATATATTTTTTTCTGGTTTTTACTCACCATCAAATGGCTAGTTTTTTCCTGCTTCTGGCCTGCTTTGATATATATAAAAAGCACCTGTTTTAATAAGGCGGGCTTTAGCGCCATCTAGTGGCTACTTTTCCCTTAGTGTTTTTTAAACATAAAATACTAAATATTACCTCTAAGCAGCAGAGGAGAAAAATTACTCCAAATAGTCTCCCTATAAATTGGCTAAGTATCCTCTTAGAAGCTTTAAAAAGAGATTTTTGAAATAATACTGTATGAGATTCTTGTAATATCTCAATATATACCTCAAGTGTGTCATACATCCTTTCTCTTCTTCCAAAATGAAAATTTACCGTATTTGTATTCTCTTTCACACAATGTAGATTGTGCAATAACCTGTGTATTTTTGGATTTTTGAGGAAAGATGGAATTCTGGCATCTGGTGGATTGATTATGGAGTTTTAGTATATCCTGACAACTGGCCCCAATATGTGTACCTATCTACAATGTTCAGTTTGAAAGAAATTGGTCTAGGGCATGTTACATCAATGCTATTATGAATCTGTCATTTCATTTGTATTTTTGCTTTGAATAAATCAACTCATGTATAGCACTAGATAGAAGTACATGTGACACTTTTCACATTTCAGCGGCGTCTACTGATTTTAAGATACAGTTATCAGATTTCTCCCAATGCAAGATTCCTGAGCTGTCCAAAGCTGGTTCCCCAAGGGTCACCAACACAACTTGCTGATAACACAAACCAGAGTTTATTGCTCACTTTACAAAGCTTTGGTATCATCTCAAGGTGGGAGAGGGCAAAGACAATTTACTGAGAATTTGGACAGGTGATTTGAATTGAGTCTTTCAAACTGGGGCTTGGTGTTGGGTAGGGATCAGAATGTAATGTTCAAGATTGGTAAAACTATCAAAACCAAGAATTCGAAGAATTTCAGGAGCAAATTGTTAGTCGATATTTTCCACTGAGGCACCAAGGAGGAGATAGGTCTTCTGGGAAGGTCCAATAATAAACAATCAAACCAGCTGCCTGAGCTGAGATTTCTGGAAAAATAAAGCCACGCTGATGAAGACAAAGGGATGGCAAATCCACAGTTGCAGTTCTCTGTGACTTTCCACAATTAAGATGCCTTCCTGGTGTCAAGTAGCATTCTCTGTTAAAAATGCAAATAATGAGAAAAAGCACAAATTAAGATATTACAAGTATTTCTTTTCTTTTCTTTTTTCTTTTTTTTTTGGTACCAGGGATTGAACTTGGGGTACCTGACCACTGAGCCACATCCCCAGTCATATTTTCTGTTTTATTTAGAGACAAGGTCTCACTGAGTTGCTTAGCGCCTCGCCATTGCTGAGGCTGGCTTTGAACTTGCAATTCTCCTGTCTCAGCCTCCCAAAGTGCTGGGATTACAGGTGTGCACCACCATGCCCGGTACAAGTATTTCATTATTTACAGTGACTGTGTTCGATTGCTTCCTATGAAGATATTTAAATGGCAACAGTTCTATGAAGGAGTAGAGGTTTTTTTTTTTTTTTTTTTTTTTTTTTTTACATATAACAATGGTACATAAATATAGGGTACAAGGTAAATCATTTGATACATGTATACAAAGTGAAACAATTAAGCCAGAGTAATAAATCTTTCCATCTCCTTAAACATTTATCATTTCTGGGTTGGGGAACTTTAAACTCTTCTCTTCTATTTGTAAAACATATAATAAATTGTAAACTATAGCTGGTCACCCTGCTGTACTGTAGAATACCAAAATTTATTCCTCCTTTCTCAATTTATTTTGATTCCTGCTGTCTAACCTTCCCCCTCTCCTTACCAGCTAATGACCACCATTCTACTCTCTACTTTTAGGAGATCAACATTTTTGTTTCCAGGTTTGCATGAAATCACGTGGTATTTGTGTTTCTGTGCCTGGATTATTTCACTTGACATAATGTCCTCCAGTTGTATCCATGTTGCCTCAAAAAACAGGACTTTATTCTGTTTTATGACAGAATACTGTTCCATTGCATATATGTACCCTATTTTCTTCATTGATTTGTCTGTCAATGGCACCTCAATTGATTCCACTTCTTGGCTACTATGAATAGTACTGTAGTAAACATGGGAGTACAGGAGTGTTTTGATTGATTCATTTCATTTCCTTTGGATACATACCCAGTAGTGGAAGAGCTAGATTAGATGGTAGGCCCATGTTTAGTTTTTGGAGGAACATCAATACTGTTTTCCATAATGGCTCTACTAATTTACATTCCCACTAATAGTGGCAGAGACACAGATTTGACAGGCTTTGATGATGTAGAGAGATAAGCTTAGAAAATCAGCAGGTAAGTAGGGAGCCATAATTCAGGGCTGAGGGGCTGGCAGCCAGGATACAACAGATTCCCCAACTCAGTATTTTGTGCATACTAAATAATGTTGGTGGGGCTGAAAATTGGTACAACAACTCTGGAAAGCAGTATGGAAATTCCTCAAAAAACTAGGAATGGAACTACCATTTGTCCCAGTTATACCACTCCTCAGCATATAACCAAAGGATTTAAAATCAGCATATTACAGTGACATAGCCACATCAATGTTCATGACGGCTTAATTCACAATAGCTAAGCTATGGAACCAAATTAGGTGTCCTTCAACATTTGAATGGACAAATTGTGGTATATGTACACAATAGAATATTACTCAACCATAAAGAAGAATGAAACTATAGCATTTGCCAGTAAATGGATGGATCTGGAGACTATGATGCTAAGTGAATAAGCCAATCCCCAAAACCAAAGGTGGAATGTTTTCACTGATAGGTGGAAGCTAAACTACAATAAAGAGGGGAGAGGAAGAAGAGAAGTTCAGTAGATTAGACAAAGGGAAATGAGGGGAAGAGAGTGGGGATACAAATAGGAAAGGCAGTAGAATAAATCTAACATATTTTTCCTATGTACATATATGAAAAGACTTAAGTGAATCTCACCATTGTGTACACCCCAAAGGATGAGAGCCTAGCTAGAATAAAATATATTTCATGCTTGTATAATTTTATCCAAATGGATTCTACTGTCAGGTGTAACTAAAAAGAACCAATAAAAAACGTATGGAAGAGGCAGTAAGAAGATAACATTACGTAACACCAAAAAAAGACCCCAAACAATCCAATCAATAAATGGACAAAGGAGCTGAACAGACACTTCTCAGAAGATACACAATCGATTGACAAATATATGAAAAAATGTTCAACATCTCGAGCCATAGAGAAATGCAAACCAAAACTACTCTAAGATTTCATCTCACACCAGTCAGAATGGCAGTTATTTTGAATACAAACAACAATAAGTGTTGGCGAGAATGTGGGGGAAAAGGCACACTCATACATTGTTGGTGGAACTGCAATTGGTGCAACTAATCTGGAAAGCAGTATGGAGACTCCTTAGAAAACTTGGAATGGAACCACCATTTGACCCAGCTATCCCACTCTTCGGTCTATCCCCAAAGGACTTGAAAACAGCACACTACATTGATGCAGCCACTTCAAAGTTTATAGCAGCTCAATTCACAATAAACTAAACTGTGGAATTCACAATAAGCTAAACTGTGGAAGTAACCTAGACGCCCTTCAGTAGATGAATGGATAAAGAAACTGTGGTATATATACATAATGGAATATTGTATATACATTATATATACATAATGGAATATTACTCAGCAAAGAAAGAGAATAAAATTATGGCATTTGCAGGTAAATGGATGGAGTTGGAGAACATCATGCTAAGTGAAATAAGCCAACCCCAAAAAACCAAAGGCTGAATGATCTCTCTGATAAGTGAATGCTGATCCATGATGGGGGAGGGAAATGGGAAGAATGGAGAAACTTTGGTCAAAGGGAAGTGTGGGGAGGGGATGGGACATGGAGGCAGGAAAGGTGGTGGAATGCAATGGACAACAATGCCCTAGGTTCATGTATGACTGCACATATGGTGTAACTCTATATTGTGTACAACCAGAGAAGTGAAAAGTTGTGCTCCATTTGTGTACAATGAATCAAAATGCATTCTGCTCTCATGTATACCCAATTAGAATAAATACATTTAAAAAACAAAAAAAGTCAAGGAAGCTGCTTTTGGCAGTTAATAGCTGTGGGAGGCCCTGAGGTGCACCATGACCTTTGGCCATATCTCCTTTTTCTGTGTCACTATCAAGCTCTACGTTGTGCTGGAGGTCCTAAGTCTGGCCATGGGCACCTACGGCAGTGCCAAGTATCTGGAGATGAGGAGACTGGTTCAGACCATGGCTGCAAGACTGACCAGCCAAGAAGAGGTAGGAGATGGGCAGTGATGTAAAATGGACTGAGGTGGGGAACGTCCAAAACCCAGGTTCCAAAGGGGCACTGACAAGCCAGCCAAGCATGTAGACTGCTGCCCTCCTGAGACCCGAAGAGGTGTCTTCATGTGCATGCAGCCACTTTAGGAATTGCTACCTGTCCTGATATTTATCTGCCAGAGGCTCCTGAGTCACCAGGGAAGTGACAGGCCAGGCCATGGACTGTCAGAGTCATCTAGAATGCTTCCGAATGGGGCAGAGACAGAGGACATCGCCATGCCAAAGCTGGGCACACGCGTGCCCAGGTGCACCGTCCCTTGTGTCTCTCCTTCCAGGCACTGGCAGCGCTTTCCACAACTCTGTCTACACTGTTCTTCTTTGTTCCGGCTCTGAGTCCCTTCACCTCAGGCAGGCACGCCCTGCCCAATGGCCAACCTCCTCCCTCCCTGCACACGGTATCATGAAGATGATGCCACAGAACACTGAGGTCACCTGGGCCTTCTCAAGGTGATTTCTCCAACTGTTGCCACCTGCCCTGTTCATAACCCTCAGGGAAGGATTCCTCCTGGCCACAGTCACCAAGTAAAAGTCATGTCTACACTGGCTCCAAGGGAGAGACTCCCTACACACCAGGTCAGGGGAGCAAGTCTGTCTGCACTAGCTCAAAGCCAGTGAATGCTCTACACTGGCTCAAGGCCAGTGAGTCTCTGTCTACACTGCAGAGGGAGGCACAGAGGTCCACCCCCCTTGGAGAGGATGGCTGGTGGGCCTCTACCCTCAGCCTGAGGCTCCACCTTTCTTTTCATCAGCCTACATTTTAATCTTTGGAACAAAACTGTTATGATCCAATTTGTCAGAAACCAATTTATTAAGAAACATCTGAGGATGGGGGAAAGGAGTGAGTGGCAGGGCAAAATGAAGAAGGCAAAACGAAGGCAGAACAGTCTCTGAGGTCTTCCACAGGTGGGGGCAGAGGAGAGACAGCTGTCAGGTGGCGCTGTCTGGCTGGGCTCTTCACTTCCTTGGAGGCAAGCAGTTTATGGGTGTGGCACGTTTCTTCTCTGTGGCATTGGAGTCACTTTATTGCTGACACATGGTAGGCAGCAGCAGAGTCTTTGGACACAGGCCGCGATCCTCCTCCTCACCCGCTTCCAGCCATTGGTGTGGCCAGGCCTTGCGTGGTGGCTGTCTCCTGGGAGGAGAACTGCTACTGTCTGTCCTGGACACATGGTTCAGAGTTACTCCAGTATTGTCATCATACATATATATAGGGTACTAATGTCTGTCTCTTTCTACCATCCTTCCCATCCCCACAACCACAACCCTCCCCTCACGTCCCTCCACACAAACCAAAGTTCCTTCATTCTTCTCTATCCCTCCACACAAACCAAAGTTCCTTCATTCTTCTCTATCCCCCTGCCCCACTATGGATCAGCATCTGCTTATCAGAGAAAACATTCAGCTTTTGCTTTTTGGGTATTGGCTTATTCACTTTGCCTGATATTCTCTAGTTCCATTCATTTACCTGCAAATGCCACAATTTCACTCTTTTTTAAGGCTGAATAATATTCCATTGTGTATATGTACCACATTTTCTTTATCCATTCATCTGTTGAAGGGCATCTAGGTTGGTTTCATAGTTTAGCTTTTGTGAATTGAGCTGGTATAAACATTGATGTGGCCGTGTCACTGTAGTATGTTGATTTTAAGTCTTTTGGGTATAAACCAAGGAGTGGGATAGCTGAGTCAAATGGTGGATCCATTACAAGTTTTCTGAGGTATCACCATACTGCTTTACAGATTGGTTGTACCAATTTGCTGTCCCACTTGTCCTCACATCTTCACCAGCACTTATTGTTGCTTGTATTCTTTTTTTTTTCTTCTTTTGTTTTATTTAGGCTTACATGTTAACAGTGTAAATTGATTCATTGTACATAGATAGAGGATAACATATCAATTCTCTAGTTGTAAGTTGTATAGAATCACAACATATATGCAGTCATAAATAAAGTTAGGGTTATTATGACCATCATATTCCATCACCCTTGCTGTCCCCATGCCCCTTCCCCCCTTACACCCCTGTGAACAGAGATCCACCATTGTTCCCATGACCTTCCCTACATTATGGATCAGCATCCGCTTATCAACGAGTACATTCAGGATTTGGTTTTCTGAGATTGGCTTACTTCACTTAGCATGATATTCTCCAACTTCATCCATTTACCTGCAAATGCCATAATTTTATTCTCTCTTATTGCTGAGTAATATTCAATTGTGTATATATACCACAGTTTCTTTATCCAGTCATCTATCTAAGGGCATCTAGGTTGGTTCCACAGTTTAGCTATTGTGAATTGAGTTGCTATAAACATTGAAGTGGCTGCAGCACTGTAGTACGCTGTTTTTAAGTCTTTTGGGTATAGGCCTAGGAGTGGGATAGCAGGCTCAAATGGTGGTTCCATTCCAAGTTTTCTAAGGAATCTCCATACTGCTTTCCAGATTGGTTGTACCAATTTGTAGTTCCACCAGCAATGTATGAGCGTGCCTTTTTCCCCACAACCTCGCCAACACTTATTGTTGTTTGTATTCTTGATAATT
Organism: Geosciurus inauris; assembly: GCA_004024805.1. NCBI lineage: Eukaryota > Metazoa > Chordata > Mammalia > Rodentia > Sciuridae > Geosciurus > Geosciurus inauris. Next base: position 203,678 of record PVHX01001533.1, read on the forward strand.
GCCATTCTGACTGGCGTGAGGTGGAATCTTAGGGTAGTTTTGATTTGCATTTCTCTGATTGCTAAAGATGTTGAACATTTTTTCATATGTCTGTTGATGGATTGTATATCTTCTTCTGT